>JARVJO010000002.1:13210253-13273459 GCA_031762555.1 Cynodonichthys magdalenae | reverse complement strand
CCCCCCCCCCCCCCCCCCCGCAGATCGGGGAGTTAAACAACACAAAATAAAAGAAAAAGAAATGGCAGGCAAATTGAGGCACTTTTCAACAAGTCTGACACTCCCACCCTAAATGACAATGTTTAACTCAAATTTTTTATGAAGTTTGTCATTACTCCACCCTGTCACTTCTTCCATCTGCACCTCAGTCTTATACAACCCTGCCACCTGTTTTTGCTCTATAAAAAACAGTTCATTACCTCTGAAAAGTCAGTTTTTGTAAAAAACAAAACAAAACAAAAAAGAAAAACACCTTCTGTCCAGAGACCTCTTTGATTTGTCCAACACTGTTTCTTGCAAAACTCCATCAAAGACTACATCAACATGATGTGAAAGTACAAGCTTTTTAGGAAGAACTTGAGGCGGTCATCGATCACAGATAGAACATTCTGTTAGCATTGATGTCAGTCTCTCTGGGCTCATGATTGTGTGTGTTTATGCTAGAGTTTAAGTGTACGCAAGTGTCAGTGGAATATTAGTCAAGTTCAACAAGTTCACAAATGACACACACACGTGCAGTTGAGCGGTGCGTAGACCACACACGCACACACACACTTTGTTGTTTGCATTTCCATTACTCCAAAGAAGATCCCATTGATTCATTTCTGGGAAATTTAACCCTTACCCTGACCATAATCACCACCTGCCCAACCCCAAACCTTACAGTCACTTCAAGCTTTCGCTCCCAAATGTCATGATTTATATTATGGGGACCTTTTGTCCACAAAGAAGTCCCCACAATAGGACTGTGCGATTATAATTAGGTCCACACAATATAAGATATACATAGACACACACCCTGAGTCCTCTCCCCATTCCTAAAACAGACTGTGTGAATGTTTGGCTGTGGCAGCTGTGTGAGCTTCAGCCTGGGTGTGGGGTGTATACAACTGTCTGACAGACTGCACTGTGTGTATACACACACTCATAAACAGTATCTGAAGCGGAAGCAGTGATCATCTAGATGTGCTTGACCTCGTGACCCCAGGGCTAAGCTGTTATCATCCCACTATGTGTAATATTTGGCCTCGCGCAGCTGAAGGAAACTCTGGGTGCTGCACTGGACAGCAGCCAGATGAATGTCTCGTGCACGAGAGGGACACGTTTGTGAGGATTTATCTGAGGCAAACGCATGCTTAAAACTTTTGCCTGATGTCAGCTTTATTTTCAGCTGCCATTGGAATAGAAAGGTAGGCAATAATGACTGGGAGTGTCTGTTTGTAAGAGTCATTAACAACACATACTCTGAGTGACATCTTGTGATATCATGAGATTTAATATAATAATATTTTCAAGAGTTGACCAAAATTGCTACATTTCTTAACATAAGATGATTTGAATCTAAGACTCTTGCATGAAAGGCGATATGCATTACTTTAAGGAATGCTAGGTCTTTTTTTGTTTATGTTCATGTATTGAAGTAAATATATATTATCCAAAAATCTGCCTCGGCGTCTGCACATGAAAATGTGAAAACACGCCTTTGAAGCTCACCACAGTGGCATTTAACTTTAGAACGAGAGAGAAAAGGACCCACAGACACACATTTTATGAGGCAAAAACATCTGCCTCCATGTATAGCTCTTAAAATAATACAAAACACAAAAATTATATGTGAGCTGAAAAAAGTGGAAAAACCTAAATCGTGCAGTAAACCGGAGTTGCTTAAGTATTCCTGGAATGAGACAGATGGATAATAGACAAACATGTGGGAGAACAAATGTACAGCTTATTTGATTCCTGAAATCTGTCATGCCACCGGTGAAGCAAGCAAAGCTTTTAAAAACATTCAGATCACTGTTTTTACTGGATGACAGTTTCAACTTTTAACCCAAATAAATCTGTACTTCTCTTGGGTTTAAGGGCAATGCTTCTAAAACAATAAATAAATAATGAATCGTAGAGCAATGCAGGGTGTGAAGTGAGTCTTTGAGATGAACTGACTGAAACTATAACATCCAAATGCAAGTTTCTTTTTTTTTTTTACTGTGACTATTTGTGATTGATTGACTGGAAATATCCCAGTTGTCTGCTGCTGCTCTGTGACATTCTTTTCTGCTTCAAGCTGTTGCAAGAAGGCCAAGAAGCCACTGTTAACTCCTTTGTCAAACACCAAGGAGTAAAGAGAGAGAACTGAGAGAATCTAGCAAACATGCCCATTTGACCCGGAAATATTCAGAAGGGTTAGAACTTTGAGCTATTTGAACCGGGGACGCTGGAGTGGACCTGGCAAATATGTGTGTTTGAAGGCCAAACAGTGCTGAAGGCAGAGCTCCTATGGGGAATCTGACAGTGGAGTCTGATAATCAGCTGCTGCTGAGTGTCAAACCACATCAACGGTTTGAATGAAAAATGAAGAAACTCGGTCTTTAAAGAGGAGCTTCCTCCATCAGCTCTGAGAAGAAAAGTTGATTTCTTTACTCCTGAAGCTGAAACTCAATGAGTGTTTTTGGCATTTAATTAGTGGAAAACCTGCAACATATATTTACAATTTTTCTTAAAAAACTGGTGTTACCTGCTAGAGTAAACTCTGTCTGCCTGTTGGCAAAATATCTCTTGAACTTCTGGATGGATTTTAGTGAAATCAAAAAGTAATCACTGTCAACACTTGGATTCAACCCATTTCAAGACAGACAGCTAATTCACTTTAGTTTACGTAAATATTACAACACATCAGTTAATTTTACATTTATTGAGCTACACTTGCTGTAGTAGTAGCTGAGTCCTCCCCAAAACATACTCTGTGCACATATTTAACAATTTTCTTTGAGATTGTGCACAAAGTCATTTACAAGGTTTGACTAAAACAGTCACATTTTTGTAACTTTTCAGCAAAAGATGACTTTACTTTAAAACTCTAAGGTGGTGAGAAATATGCATTCCTACAAAGAATGCTAGGCTTTAACTTATTCTGGTTAAATGTTTTTTCTTACTCATACCATAAACACAGTATTTTACTTCTAGGACTGCAAAATATTTTCAAATTACAGTTAATTCTTTTGTCTTATAAGAACAAAAGCAGTGCAGATCATAAAACAGTCCAAAACTTTAAATTTATAGGCTTTTGCAAGAAAAAGAAAAAAAATGACTCGGGCCTCCTCTCTGAACTTTTTCAAAATGACTCGTCTGTCAGCGCCTGAAATGAATGTGGTCATCTGTCCGTGACACAGATTGCTGGGACCGTGGATGACAGTCATCAGTAAGTCGTAGACAGAAGCTTTGATGTGAGACCGCAGCGCACTCGTTTCCACCCAGTTCTCATTGCTTTTCTTTAAATAGAGCATGACATCAGGCTCTGCTCAGGTCTACCGGCCTGAGCCTAAAATAAATGTCCCAAACAATGCCACATCTGGAGCAAAATGTTGGAGTGAGAGGGGAAGAGAAGGAATGTGGCAAAAAGTGAGCTGAAGCTGGAAGGTGAACCTGAAGTAGCTTAGCTCTCAAAAGTAGGTCAAAGCTTCTGGAGATGTGTCTCACCTGTAATTAACTGGTGATTCCCTTCATACCTCCCACCAAAGACACGTGTCAGAGCTCCAGACACAAACACTGGAAAGTCACCTTGAGCCTGTCAACATTTAATAACCCTCCCTTTAAACCCACATCAATCATATCTCTAATTTCCTATTGTTGCAAAACAACTTGTCCAAGTTTCAGCAAAAAGTGAACTTTCAAAACATTCTTCAGAAAGTCCCATCTGGAAGCCTGTTCTTGTTGTTAGTGTCAAAAGCAATCAAAGAAAGGCTTCAGCAGGAACGTACAAGGCAACAACTCAGGCCAGTTTTCTGCCTGTTGGACAAAGCGTCTAATAAACACACCAAGACTAATCCAGCAGCTATTTGTCAGCCGACACACAGTACACCGCCCACAGTCTGACAAACATTTGAACTCTCAGCCCAGGATATGTAAAATGTACAGTTTTACACATACAGTATAATCACACACACACATATATTAGTCTGAGAAGATTTGTGTGGGAGCCCCTCGCAGTGAAAGTCTGACCTGCTGAACTGAAATGTAGGGTACGGTGGAAAATATGCAGAATGTGTCCCGTTTAAATAAGAGGGTGTAGAAAGGGAGGAAAGGGAAGAGTTTGAGGAGGTAGAGGAAAAGATGACATGATGGATCCTGAGAGACAATATATTTCATCACATATTTTACATGCAGGATAACTGAGCTGAGCATGTTCATTCTCAGATGCTTGTGCCTTTAAACCCCCTGAACAGGCCTGATATTTAGTGTGGGCTGCAAAGTTTGTCATTAATGCTGCTATTGACTGGACCATGAAGCAATTAATGATGTTGACATTATTAAAGTGTGGTAAAACCTCAAGAAAGCTGCAGAAGAATTATCTGAGAAAGACAAAGAAAGGAACTCGGGCAGTTCAATTATAAGACTGCTTTATAATGAAATGAAACTGCTGCCCTCACTTCACCTGTACTGAAGCTTTTATACACTAAAATAAGACAAACCTAGATAGTTCCTTCAAAGAATATATTCTGAAATGGGGTTTGTGGATAAGTTATGAACAATAAATGTCTTACCTGCTGTTGATAGCTTTTTGAATGTCCACATATTGGTGCAAACAAGTTTAATTCTGGCTACATTGATGAGCTGACAACTAATCTGGAGGGCAGCACCACAGCAGACTACTCCAATGTTAAATATTTCACACAATCGCATTTTATAAACATTTATATAATAGTCAATTTAAAATTACACAGTTGTTCAGGCAGAAACGTAACTATATTTTTGCAAGAAGTGCCCCATGCTGTACTGGAAGTGCTACAGCCAGCTGCTATGACCCCTTTTTTGCATTTTCAAAAAGACCACAGAATTCATGTAAATTAATGAAACTGATGGCAAAGTAGAGGTTTATCCATCCATCCATCCATCCCCGCTTTTCAATAGTGTTAAATTATAGTTATTTAAAGATGACACAAACCCCCTTTGGTTCCATTCAAACTAGCCGTTAGCTCATCAATTCAATCAGAATGAAACACTCTATCAAACCTGAGGTCTTACAAAGAGCTATCTATAACAGGTAAGATAGTGATTGTTAAGAACCACTCCAAAGAACCCCCACTTCAACACATCTGAACTATCACTTTAACAGAAGATACAGGAATAGGATAAACAACAAAACTGTTTGAATAATATTTTATTATTTTATAATTATAACATTTTGTCCCTAAATGTTTATTGTACCAACAAATTAAAGCTAAATTAAAAAAGGTTATGTTGCTAACCAGATCATTAACTCTATTAAACAGTTGACAAACACAAAATTTTGATTTTGAATAGAGGGAACATCTCTTTAATTACATACATAAATTTAGCAGGAAATTACAAGCACTCTAAAACTGAGGTTTGGCCTTCTAATGGGTCCATTGGTAAAAAAAAAAATCTAACTAAAAGGTTCTCATAGTTTTAATGACTAGGAGCAAATCTTGGAAGGCTGTTATTTACAATTCAAATCCAATAATTTAAGATGCACAACAGGTATATCAAGTAAGATCCTTCCTGGCTTCTAGTTTCCTCTTGGTGGTGCTGTGTTTTTCTTGACATTGAAGTGTAACTTGTGTTTTCTAAATTAAAAATATGGAGCAAAGAGGATAGAGAAAGATCATTCCCACGGGTCCCATCGTATACTTTATAACTCAAAGTATTCTTATTATGGCAAATGTTCATGGGTAAATGCTACAGCAGTTCTGTCAGACTTTATTGGATAATTTGATAGTGAGTCTGAAAACAAGCTAAAGTTGTGATGTATATTCAAGTAAGAAACAAATCTCCCTTGGGAAAAGCTGAGAACTTTTTGTCATCCATTCATGAAGCACAGAATATTGTTATAGGAATAATTTCAGAACTGTAGCTAAGATTGTTCTCATTGTTTGGCTTTGATTTTCGGAGTCCATCGAAAGTCATCTCTGCTAGGAGAGATGAAACGAGGTCAGAGGTCATGACACCATCAGTCAATGTGGGAATTTTGTCATCTGTCTTTTTGCACTTTCTCCACACAAGTTAAAAAATGAAGTCATCCTGCAATAACAAGAAAATTTCTGCAAATAAAAAAAAAAGAACTTTCAGTCTTTGCACATTTCTCCCTGTTAGTAATCATGAACGAGCGCTGTGTTGAAAGGTTGGGTGGTGGTGGGAATGCCTGAAGCTGCGTCGAGTTAAATTAATTGGTAGTGTCAGAAACAGGAGGTGGTGGCTGGGTCAGAGGTCACGGTACCCTCACAAACAAAAATGAGCCACCCAGTGAGGAAGTCAACAGAAGATGCTTCCTTGTGAAGCCCTGGCAACAGCAGCTGCTGGCAAACACGTGTGGGACAAATGTACCATCTGAGCCAATGGCAGCGCTTCTATCATCACCATATGGGGGCTGCCACACAAACACAGCAAAGAGAGTGGGGAGAATAAGGAGAAACAGTTGCAGCAGACGCAGTAAAAGATAACACTGATGAGACTTGAAGTATTGTCTGTATGGGAAATGAAGCTCTGGTTGTAGAATCTGCTCTGTAAGCTAAGTACACAGCATCATTAGGGTTAAATGGAATGAGGACTCCCTGTTGAGAAAATCATGGGAGAGATACTGCTGTTAGCTAGTCTGCAATCAAGCAGGTTTTACTGTTCTTTCTATTGTTTCCCTATAGGGCTTAATTACTAGTGATGGTCTCTTTCTGCCATTCCACCCCACTAAAACCCTATTTTATACAAACTGCCCTAAGAAACTAAATGAAACCATACTGGGGGTCCTCACACACTGCTCTTCTTCCCCCACCCCCTCTGATTCCATCACTTAAAACTTGATGACTCATCTCTTTTACTTCTACGTCTACTTGATTTTCCACACTTTCATTTCGTAATTTTATTTGCCTCAGTCCTCTGTCTGTCCTCCATCTCATGCTCTGTTTGTATTTTTCTTTCTCCTTCTCTTCCCCCTCTCCAGCTCTGGAAAGTACATTCACACAGCTCAACAGTGACACAAGGACCGTCTCCTTCATGGCAGACCATGCTTGTGTTTTTTCAATTAAGCTCAGCTCCTGTACATTTGGGAAACCATAACTCTCATGGTCCAGCAGAAAGTAGTGGAAAGTCGCTTAGCCCCCCACCCCCACCTTTTTTTTAATCTTTTTATTTTTTTGTGGGGGGAGAGGTATTGGAAAGACACGTTCCCCTGAAGCACGTCAAAATAGTGAGGTTGGAGAATAAAACCATAGGAAAACTCTCTATGAGAATCCAAGAGGTGTTGATAGCAACTGAAGGCCTCACCGAGGGGCATCAGGGTGCAACAACACGTGGGGGGAATAGGATCTAGAAGGAGGTGAGGAAAAGAATACAGATGGATTGATTTCCCAGGGAATGTGGATAAAAAGTGAGCGAGTCACAGACCGGATCTAAATTGCCCAGCGGGGAGGAGGACAGAGCCACTGAAATCACTTCAAAGCCTGGTGTCACTGGACTGCAGATGCTTCTTGTCGATTATATTTACAGAGATGAGCCCCAGTAGCATGCTGCATCCATCTGCTTTTAAGGCAAATCAACAAAACACATGAAAAACTCTCCATCACACTAATAACTGATTAAAACTTACAGTATATCAGGCTGTGTTAACACTTATTCAAACCAAACACAGAGAGAAAAGAACAACCTTTTCATGCGATATTTATATAGATCTGAATATTAAGTCACTTACTGTGGAGGAAAGAATTGATCTTTGAGAGCAACAGCTAAATAAACTTTATCCTTCCTTAAGGACTTAAAATTTATGGGAATGCACTGCCAAGACAATGACATCAACAAAAAGAAACAAACATAAAAAAACAAATAACCCAATTAAATAAACAACAAATATCTACGAAACTACACTTTAGGTGAGAATGATTCTTCCAGAATACTCTCTAAGCCAAAGAGTTCCTCTGACAACAAACTTTTAACTTTAGGTTTGAACTTTCTCCAGTCAAACACAATATGAAGTGAATTCAAACCCAAAAAGTGCCCTTCAAACTTGGCAACAAACCCAGGAAACAGATCTTTGTATATAAAAAAATGAGCTGAAGTTTGCCGCAGTGAGTCTATGATTTCTCTCTGATTTCCAACCTAAAAAAGAACCTCAGGAGAAGAAACAAACACAAAAAAAGCCCATGGGATTGAGGAAAACGGCTCATTTTCAAGCGGTCACTTCAGGCTGGCACAAAAAGTAGGTCAGTCCTGATCAAGCTTTGTTTTGACACTTACAACCTGAAAAAAACCAGTGAGTTTGGTCTGAATTATCATTACAGTGGCATCTATGAGTGGCAGGTAAACACTAGTCTTTGGATGCTTGTATGGATTTAGAATAATCTCCACAACTTCACTCTTATTTATCTTCATGTTCAGTTTTATAAACAGCAAATGCCACATTAATCCCAATAAAACAACATGGTTGGATTGACTCCATCAGCTGGGATTGCCACAGGGGGAGGGAGATTAGCTGCAACAAACTCTCACACTGGCTGTAATAGTTTGGGCTGGACTGTTGCTGCACTCACATCCTCCACTGTAAATTAATATGAAGTAATTTAGACAATCCTCTTCATGGAAAATGTCTGTGGATTTATAGAGCTCTGGAATGACTTGCTTCACTTATATCTGTCAGTGAAGTTCACATTTTATTCAACTATTCTAATTCCAGGTAACTGCAGTTTATTTCCATCAACTTTCTAAAGTTAATTATTCAGTTTGCATTTCTACATTATGTTCATTTGTACATGCTCACATGAGCACACACAAGTAAATATACAGTATAAACAAAAAACGATCACACAAACACATGCATCCTGAAAGTGGGAGTGACCTAAACAGGTCGTCCCCCAGCCCTCGCCCCCTCCACCACAACAATCAACCGACACAGACAAGTGAAGTAGGGCACTATTAGAGAGCAGCAAGTGAAGGAACTCTTACCTCACGAGTGAATCTGTGAAGCCGACACAGGCAGAAGACTCATGGTTGTAGCCGTTTCCTTTAGTCTGGGTCTCTTTGTGTCACTCAGCTGGGGCAGACGGGAGCTGGGGCTCATGGGCTGTGCAGAGCGGAGCAGCTTTCAGCACGTTTCAGACACACAGAGGGCTGTGGAGCAGCACAGATCCCGGCCCGTACGCTCACACTCTGCCTTCTGAGGATGAAAAGAGAAGACTTCATTACCAACTTAAACCCCGCCTCCTCCGCTCTCAGTCTCCCTCCTCCTTCTCCACTACCTCCTGGTTTCCCTTCCATGCTCCCAGGCAGTAGCACGCTCCAGGCCCTGTCCCGGCCAAGAGCGGGGGATCAGACTGCCAAAAGACAAAAAAAAAAAAAAAAGGAGAAGAAAACTCTCGCCCCACTGACTGCCAGTGTGGTGTAGTGGAAAGGCAGGGAGGGAGACAGGAGATGCAGAAATAGAAAGGCAGCATATATCACAGCATTATGTCGTCTCAGATTTGTTTCTCCTCAACTCTTAAGCATGGGAGAATTACATCAGTAGGTATATGATGTGAGAAGTTGAAACTGAGAATGTTAAAGTAAAACAAAGAGGGGAAAACAGAAGCAGGAACATTATATTTGGAACAAGTAAAGGGTGTGAGGTGTGAGGAGACAGACAGGAAGACAGAAAGAAAAACCCCAGACAGACTGAGACACAAGATCAATCAGAAAGTTTCACAGAGCAAAGTTAAAGGAAAAAAGGCTCATTCAACCAGGGATGGTTGAAAGGTCTAATTAAGATTTACTGTAAGAAATATCACATCAAAAGGCTGTTGCTCAAGTTTCTCTGTGTGTGCATGTGTCTGTGTGTGTTGGGGGTGCTCACTCTGTGCATCTATAAACCTAACTTTACACCAGCTTTTTGCCAGCAGTTTCCACAGTTAACACCCCAAATAAAGCTGAAAACTCCTGTCCGTCCTCAGTGTCTCTCTTCCTCGTCATCACCTTCTGCGCTTTCTCCTCATATGCCAGAGTGAACTCTCTCCCCACCAAATGGGGGGAAAATAGGCCTAAAAGCATTAGCTGTTTACTGTCTGTAATTATAAGGGGCTGGGTACAGTCGGCTCAGGCAGGCAGGCTCTGCACCCTGCCCCCAGTGCCACCACATACAAACTCAGCTCTACAAAGTCTGCCAATTTCAACTGGCTTTTGGAACAGAAAAGAAAAGAAGACTAAGAGAAAGTTTAGCCTAAAGTTTTAGAAAACTATTTTAGAAATAACTAACACATGAAAAAAAAATGGTTTTGGTTTTGAGCCATTTTTTACTCATTGACATAAACTAGTAAAAATCAAAGTTCAAAGTTTGGCTTATATGTTGCAGATGAAGAACAAGTTTATGAGATTTCTTTTTTATATTTAAAAGGAGACAGAGTGAACCTAAAACAAAATGACACATCCCCATGATAGGATGCAGCTGTAGTTTCAACACAAATGAGCTAAATATTAGCAGAAGAAGACAGTTGGACTCTTATGAAAACATCACAAATCAACTAAAACTCTTACAGGAAAGAGTGAAATATATAAAAGAGAAGGGAGGTGGAAACATCATTATGATGTAAGGAAAAAAAAACAATTTTTCCTCTTTCAGGCAGCACATAATAAAGTAAACAGGGATTATACCGATCTCTGGCAATCCTTCACACTAACATTAACACCTACACAGACCCTCTCTGTGGTATAATGGTGTCAAATTTACACAGGTCCACTAAACAGTACTTAAGGTTATGAGCTGCCATCATTGTAGGTTGGGAAAGCTGGGGTCTGGGGTTTGAGACAGCTGGAAGGATGACGGAGAAAGGAGAGATTAACTAATTTTAGTCTGCTTTATTGCTAAGATACACTAATTCTCCCAAACCAGAGACACAGACAGCCCTCATGTGGTGTTTTATGACTTTAATCAAGGGATTTAGTGTCAGAGAATAGACTAATCCAACATCTGAAAGCAGTTGTTTGTTTACTGTCTGCTAAATGATCAAATATTTCAATCATTGTAAATGCAGTAAATTGATAAAAATGGCACAAAGTGGTCATGTAATGAGGGAAATTAGAAGTTTAGAGACAGGCTGCCAGAGAATTGAGGGAGTTTCAGTATTTTAATGTGGGATTTGTAAAATTTGGTAAAAAAAAAAAATAAAAAAGACTGAATTCATCCACTAGGGGCTGAAGAACCCTGCTCTTTTTACTGACAGCAACGAGGAAACGTCTGACTAAGCTTTACTATAACACCATTCTCATGCACCCTCATCAGTTATTTTCAAAGTTTTGAGCATTAGTTGATTACTGAAGCTACTGTAACATTTAGAGCTTAAACAAATGCAGCACAGTGACTCCTTTAAAAGAGTAAAACTTATTACAATAGATTTTACTCACATACTACGTGTGATGAGATGAATCGGTGCTTTTTGTGTAAAAAAATGTTTAATATAAGCAAAAAAAAAGCAAATGGGAGGTTTTCTACACAAAATATATATAAAAACCATAGGCGTTAACGTAGTTAAAAAAAGATTAAATAAAACAAGTTTAAGGGAGAAATTAGTGAAGAACTAAATAAGAAACCTTATAGTAAAAAAGTGTTACGTGAAAAATCATAACGACTTCACAGCAAATTACAGAACAAACAAACAAAAAATACCGTTTTGATAAGATTTCCATCACACACCAAGATATTTTTAACTACAAAAATGCAAAAATTTAACTTGCAAGCAAGCTAAACATAAGAATTGAACAGGAATAAAGCAAAAACAAGATATAAAACGTATCCAACACATCATTAATTTCCATTTAGATAGCATCAGATTTTATATATATCATAATCATATCATATAACGTATCAGATTTTTAGATAAAGCCTCAGATTTTTGTGAAAATAAAATTTTTACACCTGATGGACTAAAACAGAAGCTGATGAAAAGTGAGGGGACTTAATGTGTTCAGCACAGTTAAAGCTTTTGTGAGGTGTATATTAGTACAGGACTAACATTTCCAGGATGAATATTTGAAGCTGAGGAATGCGTCTATAAGAACAGAAGATACTTGTTTTTTAAACAAGAGTCTAATTTTACTATTTACTTTTTAAAAGACACGTGGACAAACAGTCCGACTGCCAAGGTGTCCAAAAAGCCCTTCTCTCTCACTAATTTTCTGAAAATAAAAATAATGGGAAACGCTGCTGCTTAACCTATAAATGGTTTTATTGGTCTTGGAATATCTTAACCTCTCCTCTGGGACCAATAATTTATTCAGAAAATGAAATAAACTGTGACTTTTAAGAAGAAATGTCTATTTGCTGTTCTAATTAAGCGTTACTAAAAATGTTTTCCCAGAAAAAAGATATAATTCATGGCAAACATATTTATATGCATCTTCTCCAAACACTTATTGTTGCTTTCCTTTTATGGCTTTCAGTAAGAAGAGATGTCGCTTCATGACAGGGTTACACTTGAGTCAAGTCACTTTGGAAGCTGCTCTCTGTAAAAACAAAAATTGGACAATTACGTATCTTAACTACTAAGTAAGAACTCCAGCCTCTGTTTCGTGTTTTAATAAGTTCTCAAAAACTTCTTAAATTACAACTACAGCTGTAAAATTGTCTTCAACTTGATTATGCCAGAGCTGCAGTAAGTTTTTGGAACACGAGGGTTATTCCAGGTCATCTTGGTGACACACCCAGTACCCCAATGAAAGGCTTCTCCATCACCACCAACACAAGCGCTCCTGCAACTGTCAATTAGAACCATTGAGTGTAGGCACTGGCTGCGTGTGGTGACTCTATGCCATGACTCAGTGACTGTTAAATACCTGAAATGGCCAATAAAAACAATTACATCGAGACCCAACAGCAGGAATAGACTAGTTTAGTGAGTGTGTCGAGACGACAAAGCAACACCAAAAAAAATCTGTTGGTTTCGATTCAGACAGCTGATCGAAGCAAACCAAACACGTCCTTCAGGAGCTCCTGGACTGAGTGGACCACCTGAACTCTGGGAATTTCACACCTTTGATGGCCCTGACCAGGGATAGGCAGAGACCATCACACCCTGGTGTTCAATTTTTGACCCAGAAAGCCCGACTGCCATGAACCACCCCCACCCCCCTAACCCACCTCGAAGCAAACAGGGGGCACCCCAGCCAGTGTAGACTTAGCAGCTTGGCGATGTGTACTCGCCCTGTCATGTGGACCATGAGTGATTATGTTCCCAGGGAGTCAGTGTCTGGTGGGTTTGGGTTAGGAGAAGGCAAGTAGAATTTGGGAAGAGAAAAGATGAAGGTACTATTTTCAGCACCTTACGTTCTGATGGACTAAAGTTCGACTTGGAGCTCGAGAACTTCCTCCTGGAAACACGTGGACAGCTCTGGACACCACAGAGACACAAAGGCTGCTTGAGGGGTCGTGTTCCTTATAAATGTAGCTAACTAGGATCACTGTAACAATGCAAGAGATCACAATCTATCTTTTAAAATAATAATGTGGTGCAGAAATAGCTTCAGTTGAAGAGCATTTCCACAAGTTCCACTCATTATATTTATGAAACTTGGCTTTCTCAAGTCAACTAAAAGTTACTTGAATAACCTCTGGAGTAGTCTGAAAAGTTCAGAGCAAGGCAAATATAAATAAGATTGCGTCGCAATAACATCCATTTCAAGACTGATGAGAGTCTCCTTAAACCACTGGAACCACCTAAACCGCTGGAAACAGGAAATGAAATTAACCTGTTGGGACAAATTTGAGTTCTGTCCGATCACAACTAACAACTTTTATCCCAACCTTTTAATGAAAACTCATTTGTGGTTGTGTTTTGTAAAATTTTATTGCATTTTGCAGGGACACACAGTAATATTTTTATTACATGTAAACGCATCAGCATTTTAATTCTTGGACACTTTAAAAACCAAAGTCACCACAGTCATTAGCCAGAATAAACTGCGGCTAACGGACAAGCTCGGAAAGCTGGAAATGTCTAGTTTGTCTTCGAAAAAAAACAAAACAGATATGGTTAAATGAATAAAAGTATATCTATACTTTATCTCTGAGTTTTAGTGTCTTATTAATGTCAAAAATGAAGTGTCAGGTTTAAAATAGAGAAGGGTGGATAGAGCTCACATTGAACTGCTGCACAGCCACAGCACAGCAAACACAGATGCCTGGACCTCATCCGCACAAAAAAGTCTTTCAATCTTTGCCCTCACTTTTGTCCCATCAATACCTGAACTCTTCATCGAGACTAAAGCCACCAACTCCAACTTTCCCCCTTTGCCCACTGCAAACACACAGAGACGTGAATGGTGTCCACTGTACCTCGTGCCACTCCCCTCTCTGTGGGGTAAAACACATTCTGACAGGCCTATATTTATGGCCAACTGCAGACGTGTTGGAATGAATCATGAAAAGGACCAAAATCTTCCTGCTGGATGCTCATTTATATCGAACGTTGGTCAGCTGTGAGGATCTGTGTGTGTGTGGTCCGTGTGGAAAGAACAGGGCTTGTGTGAGTGTCTGCATGTTTGGAAAAATTAAGATAAGTCCACTAATGAGGAAGAAAATGTTTATTATTCTGCTGCTGTTATCAGTCCGTGTCTGTGAGAAGAATATGTCAAACTTTAACTGCTGCCATTGTGAGAAACATAAAAAAAAAAAAAAAATTTTAAAGAATAGTTGAGCAACTGAATACATAAGTTCTGTTTATAAGCATAAAACACTTTGATTAAATAAACTGAATATATATATGCATGCTTCAATTTATAAATGGGCATAATCCACCCCTCTTAATCAAATGATAAATTCATTCTTATCAAACTGATTCAGATCAGAATATTCTGATTGGGGCATTTATATTTTTATTCTGATTGGCCATTTATTCCAATTACTTATGTCCACGTAAACACATCGATAATAAATATATAATCAGCTTGATTTATTGTGTAAACCCAACATTTTCTTTATTTTCAATGCTATTTTGATGCAGAATTACACTTGATTAAATGTGCACGCAAAATTCTATGAGTGATCATCTTCTTATGTGTTGGAATATTGTTGTGATAGCTTAAGAAAAATCACATGCAAAAGAAAGGCTCTGCAAAGAAAAAGAAAAAAAAAAAAAGACTTTGTTTTCTTTCCCACACACGTGCAGCACATACTGTATCACCCCAGGACGCACTGTCTCAGTGGGTGTGTGGTAACAATGGAAGCTGGGGTGAGCTAGGGCAAAGATCTCTGGTCCTTCTCCACATAAACCTTTTAATATGAGGCCTCCTCAGAAGCAGTCGGCCATCTAAAAGCCCTATACCCTGTAATTGACCTTAAAAATACTTTCCGTGGAGGTCGGCAGTCATGTCATTGGCCTTCGGCCCAAGCAGCGGCCGCATCTCCTCAGCCCAAAGGAGCCTGAGAAGGCCTCAGAGGGTATATTTAGAGGCCCTGTCCTTTGAGAGGAGCAGGAGATGCAGATAATGCCAGTCTGCGTATAAAACCACTCTACCGCCCACGAGCGTGCCTCTGATAGTAACGGGGTTTTTTTTTGCTCCCACGGGGTTCTGTTTCCTGAGGTCACAATTTAATTACATGAAAGCCAGGTGAACGTACGAGCGCAGGTGGCATTGAAATTTAACTCAGAAGAGTCTTAGTTACAGTAACTGCACATTCCGGGCACAAGATGGAGAGAAGTCACTGTACAGTAGCTGGGATTAACCATAAAGCTGATTCTTCTATCAAGAGCTGAAGCAGGAAACACAATACGATATGTGAAAAATCCAAACATATGACAAAGCAAACAACTGTTTTTGTCTTTATAATTTATAATATGTGTTATTTTTAAAGTCAAAAGGACTGTCATTTGTCATAATAGCTGCAAATCTGATTTGGTTTTCAAGAAGGACACCCATACCAATTTAAATGTTTTCACTTAAATCATATCTATTTATAGATCATAAAGGAAATGCTGTTTTCTTTAAGTGGTGCCTTTGACCCAAACTGAATCTGAGCTTCTCAGTTCGGATGTTTTTGATCAAATCTGCCTGTGAGACTAACATTATTGTCTCCATAACCAGAAACTATGACTGAACTTCTGCATTCAGTAGATTCAAAGCAGCATGCAGTGCAGGTCTAATCAAAACATTAAAAGAACTTAACCCTGTTCACCTGTTGTCACTCTCAGGTAATGTTCCTGCAGGTTTCTGTTAGCGGCTGACGTCAGGGGCATCTGGGTGGAATTTATGATTTCCGTCATGATTAAGGTTGGCGATTAACCACAGCTTTCCTCTGCCTTGTAAATATTCTTAAAAGTAAAAACTCAAGTTTATCTAAGAGTAAAAAGAGCCCAGGTTTTCTTTAGCGTTGATCCCTTCAGTCTGACAGACACTCAGTAAAATAAAAGTCTTTTAAAGGCAAGCACCATTACGTGGACAAGGACAGAGCTGTGATGCAACAGACTTCATATGAGAAGAGAGCAACATCTGAATGTGGTTACCATTGAAACAGAATGACCATCTGAGCAATTTGGAGCTGTAAGTACGACTCGACTCTTTGCCACTGAGAGACAAGATGAGCTAATGTTCTCTCATAACAAGTGGAATTGCTCCTTTAAATTCTTTCCAGCAAAAGCTGCCTTAGAACTGGAAACTACAAGCCTTAGCAAGCTTTAGCAAAACCCTTAAGGACAGCGTCACTCTTCAAAATATAGATTTCATGGCCAGCAGCGATGTACACTAAGATATCAAACACATCGTTTTGTCTTGTAATGGACTATAAAATTCATCAAATTGTGGTTACGAACGCATTTTATTACCAAATTTTAAATCAAAAAATCATGTTCATAAATCCTTGTTAAAGGACTTTTTGAAGCAGATGTGGAAATGCACAAACACATTAGAGAGTCTCAAAACGTTGTTGCTAGAATTCCTGCCCCTGAGTATAAAATCCCAGCCCAACAATAATAAAGAAACACTTTTGATCCGCTGTAGAAAGAGGACAGCTCCAGAGCCTGACAAACCAGGGGTTCATGAGCTCGCTGTGGTCATGGTGACAGATCTGCTGACCACTCCTTGCCCATCTGGGCTGCCGGTGGTGCTCTGCCTGCTCTCTGAGGACACCGAGTTCAGACCAGTAATTTACTTCAGCTGAGCTATAGTAATATTTCCAGATTAATATGAGCCATATTCTTTTAGAACTGTCCTTTCTTTCTTCTTCTTCCTGCTTTTTTTTCATCTTACATGTCCAAAAACGGCTGGCTGAGGATAAAAGAAAAAAGAAAAAGATGGACTAGTTTTACGCTTTGTGAGGCAGACATATGGAACAACTTGCTGCAGAATAACAACATTTCTAACTTTTACTGATAATCTCTTAAAACACCTAATCTTTACTATTTATGTGATAAATGTTAGGTTATAGAACACAACATTTCTCTTTTAATTAAAACAAAATTTCTGCTCATTTATTTAATCTAATAGGAGTTAGAAATCTCAGTAATGGTCAGCTGCCACCAGACTGTGACAGAAACAATTTAATTAACTCTATAGTTCAGTAATAATAATATTATGCTTTTTATGAATGCAGGAGAATGCTAATGTCCTACAGCAGTGTTGTCCAATTCTGGTTCTCTCCGGCCACTATTCTGTATGTTTCAGATATTCCTCTGCTTTCACTTCAATGAATGATTAATCTGCCAAACTTGAAGACCTGCAGAAGAGCAGGGAAACAATTAAAACATGCAGGATAGTGGCCCTCAAGGAAAAAGACTGGACCCTGCTGAGTTAGCTGGTTTTGTTATAATAAACTGATCTAATAATACATCAGAAAATCTATATTTTCCTGTCATTTTTATTACCAAAACTAAAACAGCAGTTATTAAAAATGTTCAAAAGAATAAATTAGAACTTGGTGCTGACGTGCAGCATCACATCATGTTGGAGGGACTTTGCTGCAGCTGCTCTGAGTTTGGCCTCGTTGAGATTCTGGAAGTCACAACTGTCGCTGTCCCACAGCGCTGGATTCAACATGTGCCCGGTTCTATGATTAGCCCGTCCATATGAAAACACAACAATCTTAACTCTACAGGGTTAAAATAACAAATTAACTTGTAATATTTTGATAGCGTGTGTTCTGACAAAGGTAAAACCTGATTTTAGTTGGCAGAAAGAAGCTAAACCCAGGGATTAACTTCCAGCTGAGTAGTTGGCTGGTGTTGCTGCTGGAACCCACCCAGCTGGATGAATGAAAATCCTCCAGATGCTTTCATCAGCTAGCCATTTTGTTAATGCACTTAGTGAAGATTACTTTTTTTCTTTTCCCCCTCAAAAGTCACCAGAACAATACATCAGTTCTACAGCTGATGTGCAACGTTCCTCTTATTCATCAAATATTTTTTAAAAGATCTCCCTTATTTACTTCAGAAGCACAGGATGAGGCAAGCTGCCACTTTGGCTTTGGTCCTCATAGCATCATGGAAGAAGCATGCCAATGGAGGACTGATGATGGATGAACTGCAACCTTATTCCCAAAGGATGTATTTATGTGACCATTTTCTTACACTAAAGCAACAGAATGTCAATGTGCCTCTGGATGGTTGCCCATTTCCAATACTGCTGATCCTCACTTAGTGTATGGTAAAATCATATCTTCACTCCTACGTGTTCTGCTGGGTTTCTGGTGTTTTTTCAAAAGTGTTTCCCAGCTCGTATCCATCTGCCACACTGCATGTCTGTGATGTTTGACTAGGAGATCTGATTGGCTGGGTTCTCCTCACAGAGAGGGCTTGAGAATCAGAACTGAACTGTGGGTTCGAAAGAAAACATAAAATTAGTGGTGAGTCATCTCTGGCCACTATGTTATTAAATAATTTCTTTACCAGAAATGTTTTCAATTAATTTAAAATTCCATGAAGTCAGACAAAAAGAAAAACACCCCAAAATTATGCCTGTACCTCAAAGATGGAAAAGAGCATTGATTTTCTAAGAGTTTTTCTTTTTCTTTTAGGTCTTTAAACAGCACAAAATGTTGACCAGGAAGACAAATGTCACATATGGAAGGAATTCAACAAAATAAAATACCACTTAACTCCAAAACCAAAAGCAAATAACCTGAAAGGCTAAAGCATTATTTGCTCAAGACTAATTTGTGTTAGCAGTACTGTTATGATTATGATGAAGTGCCATGTGAGACATGACAAGGAAATTTCAGTTATTGACTAAATGGGAAACTAATGTGGAAATTTAGTGGCTTTAAAACACCATGTGTTTAGTTTTATGCACAGGAATGCATTTTTTTTTCTACATGTGACCATCAGAGAGCTGCTGAAGTACAAATGTCACGCCCCACAAGGTGCATACAAGATGTGAATTTGGATACTTTTAATCAAAAAGGAAAACGAACCACAAGATAGAAACGTGTACAACAACAAAACAAAGTTACACTTACAAGAATTGGCTTATTTAGTTTTCTATTCTTTTTCCTGTTACTATCTGACCAACACCCTAAACATCAGCACAGATTAGTCTTCTTCACACAGCAACCAGCAACTTTCAAGGATGGTGGGAAGAATCAACTTTGCAAGAATCCAGCTCATCCAAACAGCAGACTTAACACCCAACTCATCCACACATTCCCATGCTTTGAGCTCGTCATTAACCCTGGTGACCTGTAACAGTGCGTGTTTGTGTGAGCGTGCCCTCTGTGTTTGCATATCTACTGTTCCTTATGTAGTGGAGGGCCAGAGACCACACCAGCAGAACAGAGAAGCTCTTCCATTATAAACAACTTTTGAATCAGACTCTGCATGGCCAAAGTATTTTTCCTACACACATCTAGCCAATAGTTAGGAGCTGGAATTTAATGATCTACAGTAAAAGCGCAGCGTTCTTCACTTTTAACTGTTGGCAAGATGTTGCTTAAATAAGCCCTCTGCGTTCCAGTTCTTAACTGAGGAAAAGGTTTAATTTCTGCAACATTTTGAGGACCAGTTCTCTTGGTTTATCTGTGTTTCATCTTAACCTCCTCTGATACGGTGTAATCCCTCAGTGACCGGGACCTGAACACAGCATAAGCTGCAGCTTTCTGCCTGATGTATCCAGCCAGTGCACGTTTAGCTTGGTGAAATGTAGCTTTGCATTGCTGAGTGTGGTTCAGATTTATGTTACTGCTGTGGGGCGTGCATGTGGCTAACAGATGGTGGCATCCTGCTTGTCTTTCCTCCATCGACACATAACTGCTTACACAGTCCCCCAGCCCTTCCCTGCAGTATCTTCAAACTCAGCTTCAACTCTGTTGTAAAAGCAGGTTTTTAAACTTTTGATGTCTCTAAATGCTTCTTTTAACCAAGAGTGTTTAGATTTAAATATGTATTTATCTCTCATCTTTATTAAAATATACTAATATTTGAATTGAATCGGTTGATAACTAGACATAACTGGGCATTGGATACGAAATGAATTCATCTGGATTTTATTTGGATTGATTAAAAAAATGAATGTCCATCACAGTCCCAGCAGATAAATCTGCAGCATAACTACTAAATACACCATTTGGATGCAGCAAACCTCGACTGTGTTGAACTTTTAGTTTAAGAGACAATCTGATATGCAGTAGTGGTAAAAAACAATAAATAAAGCATATCGCAGGCATAAATGATGTTTAATTGACTTAAGGTTGGAGGAATCCAGTGTAAAACAATTGCCAAATCTATCACAAGAGTTTGCTCCAGATGGGGACCCCCGGAGGAGGAGAGCAGCCAAAAGAAAAACAATAAGATGCTGACTGACAGTGATGATAAAAACACAAGTAAATCCAATTTTATTCTCAAACCCTGACTAAATTTTTTTCTCTTGTTCATTTCAAAGTAAGTCAACAAAGACTGTCCAACAGCATCCAGCATTTATTGGTTTGGAGGCAGCTGCAGTAACCTCTTTACAACCTATGCAAGGCCACATGAACCCTATGAAACTCGTGACTTGTCAGCTAATCAAAGAAGTAATTCAGTGTAAAATCATTAAACTACATTTTAATTTGAACATGTGGAACAAAAAGTCATTTACATGTCCCTGAAGAGCTGACAGATGTGAGTTCATGAAAGACCACGGATATGATCTTCTAAAAAAACCCAGGCAAAGCTGAGCGTTCCTTCTCACCCACCTTCAGCTGGCAGGAGTTGAACAGATCATCATGTGCAGACATAGATAAACACACAGAAGCAATCAGACAAGAACACAGCCTGCAACTACGTTTTGCAAGTGTTACGATTTTTTATTTCTTTTTTTTCTCGATCTGATCAAACTCTTTGGGAATGCTCACTGATGTGGTTTTGTGTCACATGCTGTACTGTGACTTTGGGAAACACCTTGAGGTGTTCTGAATCATCACTGTGTTTGTGTTTGTGTGTGTGTGTGTGTGTGTGTGTCTAATGTCTGAGAGTATCAAGTCAATGAGACCACAAATATGAAACCACAAGTAATTAAGGACTTTATCTGTTGACAAAACTCATCTCATGCAGACACATGTGCAGTCACACAGCAGCAGACTTACACAACCACCTTCACACACAGCTGGACACTAAAGTGATAGTTGTCGCTCCGTCTGGGTCTCTCAAACAACAAGATAATCAATTAAATCATGCAAATCAGGGCATTTTTAGAAAAATACCAGGAAGTTGACCAGATTGTGGAAACTTTAAACTTGATTGTTGTTGTTATATTTTTTATTAATGTTAAACATATTTACAATTTGTGAGTCCTACTCAGTCACTGTCTCAATGACAGGATCTTTTAAGCCTCACAGATTTAAGCAGTTAGCTGTGCAGTAATAATATTTATCACTTAAAGTCTGACTGATTCAAATTGATTGGTTCTGAGCCATGAGCTATACCTGCAACAAACTAGCACAAAATTTGAACATTTAATACTGTTTTGAAATGTGCATTTATACTAAAAAAGACAAAAAATGGATGCATACAGTAAAAAAGATATTTAAAAAGCTTTGCCACCAGCCACTGAAAAGCTAACAGATCAATATCTTCTCATCTGTCATAAAAATATGTTATTTTATTTTATCAATACTTAAATCAAGATGAAGTTTTTTTCCCTATAGCTTATTTAAAAACAACTTTATTTAACCAAAATGTCCAATAAAGTGTAACATATAAAACAAATAATTAGCATATTAGCAATTAAAATGAACTAGAAACTCCAAAACAAACAGTTCACTCTGATCCTCAGAAACAACATGTTTGTGCCATTGGTCTCGTGGTTCCCTTTAAATCTGTGCAGTAAGTGTTACATGTTCACACCAGCTTTGACCCCTCCTGGCACCACTGCCCACCCTCCCAGCCGGGAGGCTTCATGACTTCAGAAGTATTGCGTCTGAACCAGGTGAGTTTGTTGATACAAAGAGGAGTTCGGCATGTGCCGTAATTTGTTCTGTTCGCCAACCCTGGCTGGGGTTTGTAAATTCTAAACACACAAAAAATAATAAACACAAAACTGATACAAGAGGTGGATTGGCTAAAGGTTCTGGCAGGAATTCAGTTTGTTACGTTTTGTGCTTTCAAACAGCTAAAAATCATAGCAGTTGTCAGATGATTATCCCCCACGCCTTCGCCTCTGGTTCTTCTCTGAGGTTTGTAAGACAGTCATAAAATGTGTTACAAGCTGCAATTGATAGTTTCATACTTCAGGTTAGAAAACTGAGGTGTTTGAATTTTTATAAAAAGATTTTCACAACATAAATAGTTACATTTACAGCTTAGTTACTAAATATATGTTATTTTAAAAACACACCATTAATTTAATCAATTTTAAAATGAAAACACTTAAAAAGATTTTTTTTTAATTAATCTGTAGACTTCATTCTCAAAGGGAGCATTAGATGAAAAGTAAACAGCCTCAACCATAAACTGAAAAGTCAATTTCCAAAAACAATTAGCTTATTTTCTCTCTGTATGTAACTGTTCATTAGCAGTTTTAAATCATTCTGATCCAAAGTAGCTAAAACATAATCTACATGAGCTCATACAATAACTTCATTAAAAGTAGTGTATGTCAGCATCACCCTGGATGCTCTACTAAGATTCTGGTTATCTGTACCAATAAGAAATGTCCTATTTTAATAATTTGAAAATGGATAGACTTCCAGTAAAGCAAAGTATTTTATAAAATGTGCAAATAAATCATTATTTATAAAACCAGAAAAAAAAGCAATAGGTGCACTACAACTGATAATAAGACAGAGTAGTTTATGAACATTAGTAAAGCTTTTATATTAATATATTATTAAACTGACTTATTGTTTGGCCAAAATGTGCTTGCCAAATGTTACCAATAAAATTATGTGAAGTTACACACTGTCCTCTTGCAAGACAAGAATGTGAAAGCCATTCTACACATTTTGAACTTTGCCTGGAAATGAAGTTGACGTTAACGCATTTGTAATATCCGAGGCTTCACAGAGAGGGACTGTCATATCTGGAGCGATGTGTGCAAGAGAGCAGGCGAGGGCTTGCATGAGTTGGTTTTTCCAATATGTGAGAATGCATTGTGGAACAGACAACGCATGAACTCATAAATGCGAGAGGTCGGTACGTGCTGAGGTATTTTCAGAAATTGACCTGCCTTTCAAGTAAAAACACTTCAATTTTAGAAAAGGCAGTTTGCCAACAGGTTGTCAGGATGGCTGTGAGAATGTATGAGGAAACACTTGGTTCATAACATTCTGCAGTAGGTCATTCACTGAGCCTTCATGTGAAGTGAAATGGGAGAGAAAATTTATATGAAAGGAAATCCTCAGCAAGAAATTAGAAAAGAAGAGTATTTTAGAGATCTGAGGTTGTGACTAATAAAAAACATACCTTTGCCATTTGAGCCCATGGATGACAAAAACCAGAGATCATGGGAGGTACTGGAAAAACGGGGAGGAGTTGGATGGAGGGAGGTGATGTCAGGTAAAAAGTCTAATGTGCTGATATGGTTTTCATCCCAGCAGCATTCACAGAATGAGCATAAAGTTTAATTCAACAGGCCAAAATTTCTGTCATACAGCTGGATGGGGAATTTCTTTCACTTCTTTGCTCCACGGAGCCTTTTCTTTCCATCAGCCACACTATTTTGGCTCGTGTTCTTGCCTTTGGCTGTTAGTGACACTCTTCATTCTTTTGTTTTAGCGAGTCGGTGCTTTCAGTGCAAAGTCAAACACCCCTTGCATACTGTTTTATTCTCAGTGAATTCTGTAAATCTGTCTTTGTACATCTGCATTCCTGATGTTCCGATGCATCCAATCTCGTAAATCAATCAATGCTCTCATAAAGGTTTTAAAGGAATACCTAGTGAGTCCCTTGGTGCTGGAAACAAGATTCTAACTGCTGGCTGCTGAAAAAAATCTGGCAACTTCTTATAATTGTCTCCTCTGAAACTGTAATTGTGCTCCTATCGTGAGTTTAGGTGTTAATAAAGAAGGTTTATGCAAAATAGATATAGCAGACCTCCAAATCTATACATTGTAGGATATTTTATTCATGCCCACAGTGTTGCAGGAAATTAAACAAGGTCCATAGCCTTACCACTGCTCAGTCTGTCTCAAACAAATACACACACAAAACCACACACACATGCACTTCCTGTTTCTCTTGGACGCAGAACACACTAATCTAAGTTATTATCTTCAACACTACAAGTATTTGGCAGAAACTCTGTAATATGCACACGATAGTAAAAAGATCAGTCCAGGCAGCTGTTAACTTTATATTGTTCATTGGTTTATCGACCCTCCTCACACACACACACACACACACACACACACACACACACACCCACCCACCCACTAAGCCACACATTCTTGTCTATTTTACTCAGACTAGCTGATGGCACACCTGGCAAAATACAGCATTGCATTTTACATGGGGAATGCCACACCTGGCAGGAGTAAGTATGATTTTCCACCTTTTAAATGAGTGTGGTAGTTAGGCTGGCACACGACGGCAGACTGGCAGGACTGGGCAGGCCTTTGCTTTCAGAGAGGGGAGGGGAAGGGAAGGGAGGCTTCCGAATGAGAGGTGACTAAGGCAGATTGGTTAGGGCCACACGAGCCAGATAAAACTCAAATATTCCAAGGTGAACTTTTTTATCTGCTCTACCTCAGTGCCGACATATGGTCGCGTGCCACACCCTGGAAGCTCTTATCCCTCCAAGCTGTCAGCAATACGCTGAAAGCAAAGCAGATGACTACAACATTCAGCTAAATCAAACAGAGGGAATGTGAGACAAAGGTTAAAAAAAACCAAAACTCTGAAGTGTCAATGAAGAACATGTAAGAGCCGTTTGTAAACAGTTTCATAGCCAACAGGTATGAGCAAGACTGGCGCTGCAGCAACTTCTTGTAATTGAAACTCAAAATCTAAAGCCTCTAAGCATGGAGTGTTTATAAAAACAGTCCTACATCAGTCTTCTACGTCCCATTTTTGCTTCTTGTCACTATCATAACAGCTAACGCCTGCTGCAAATACACAGCTTTTCTAGCTAAAAACCCATCAGCTGTGAATGTGGCAGTAAATTGTGCAGACAGTCCATGCATATTGTGTCCAGATGAGGTCTTGACTCTGTCCTTCACTTGGTGTCCACTAACAATTCCACATTTCAGGAACTTCCTAAAACAATAATTATTTAAAGCTAAAATAAAATAAACCAAATGCATGTGCAGATTTGTGCATGTGCACCTTGTGAGCTGTGACTTTCACAGTGTGTCTTCACAGCATGATTCATGCACACACACCAAACTGTGATCCTGGAAAAGCAAAGCTGTCAAAAACACTTCAACATTCTGATCACTGACACAGAGGTGGTTTACACACTCAAACATGAATAGCAGCCTTCACTAGGATGATTCAAAGAAAAATCTCACCTATAGCCATGCTTACATTTGGTCACGTAAATATATAGATGCATCTGCACACGCAGGTAAAGAGGAAGCTGAAAATAAAGAGGTGTCTCCCTCAGCTCACCTTTCCTGGCTGCACAGTGACTCCAAAACTCCAGAGTGTGAGGTGTGTGGCCGTCTCTCCTCTTTCTTCCGTCTGTCTCCCTTTCCCTCACTCACTTCTCAACCTGTAGTTATCGTGTGGCACTAGTTGCACTCTGCAGCGGTGTGCGATGAACTAAGACAGAGGGGAAAAGGAGGAGAGATGGGAGGGATAGCAGGACAAATGAGTCCTGCCCAGACTGATGAGAGGCTTCCAAAAACGCCTTCAGGGGAGAAAAGATTAAGAACACTTCGCTCCACTTGAAGTTTAACTTTCACATCACTGTGTTGTTTCCACTGGCTTCTTTTACCAGTTGTATTTCTCCTCTGTTTTTTTTTTTTTTTTGGCTCAGTGAGTTTTCCTAAAATCAGTTTTGCCCGCTTGATGTACAGCCAATCTATGACCACAATCTTTAAAGTCTTGCCTGCCTCTTTTTCTGCTTTTAGAACTTACAACAATCTACCACTTTATTTTTCTTCTTCACTCCCCGTTTCTTTCTGTTCATCTTTCATATACATACTTTGTTTTTAATACATGCATTTCTCTCCATATACTCTCATGCTCTGCTGTTATAAAGTCTAGACACACCTGCTCCTGCTGAAATCTCTGTCTATGTTCAGTATGTGAATGTGGGTGGTACAGATCAGTTAAAATTTTTAATCGCAACTGTAATCGATATTTTTAAACGATTACTCTACTATGACTGAATGTGTACATTTGTATGTTGCAATACACTCCACGTGACACACTATGCACCTTTTTTTTCTTTTATTATTTTCTTAAATCTTATCTTCATATACCACCATCAGTGTGTGAATGGGTGAGTGACTGTAAGTGTAAAGAGCTTTGGGGTCCATCTTTCACTGCTGACAACTGGGACCTCAGTATCTATGTACCTTTCGTTCCTTGTGTACTCATTTGGAATAACAAAAAAAGAAAACCTCTTTGAATTCTTGATTAATCTCATTATTATGCACAAAATGTAATTAGGATTGGGTAGAGGATTTTTCTGGGACTGTTTTACATAAAATAGATTCATTGCATTTTCAAAAATTTCAAACAAATAAGGCAAACCTGTCTTACTTTGTCTTTTTTTTGCCACACACCTGTCAGTCATTTGCAGAGCTCTCCTCTGTTATGGGGGTTTTTAATTGAAACCTGTCATCATGAAGAGTTTTAAATTAAAAGATGCCAACAAAGTCTGGTGACTTTTTCCTTGTGTCTGTCTGTGCAAAGCAGGTAAATGTGGGTGGCTGAGCGCTGCTAGGCAACAGTCCAACAACACAGGCTCTCATTGGTGGAGACGCATGACAATGCTCATCTTAAGCCAATAGTGATCATGATCCCGCCCCCCATAACTATTGGGTTTGTATGTGTGTGTTCGTAGTCAATGAACCAACATAAGAAAAAAAATTAAAGTGCATTAAAATAGTTATCGCCGTTAAGCGTCAACTTTATTAACACAATAATAATGCTTTAAAATGTCAAGCACTAAAAATAAATGCGCATGTGTGTGTAAATATACTTTTTGGGTTCATAATGTTTTAACTGTTGTACATTTAGAAGCTGTTAAACTTGGAGGATAATTTTAGGTGATTCTGAGAAACACCTAACTGCAACAATCTCAAACCCACACAACATATGGCTGCTTCATACTCCATACGAGTATGAAACGGCTATTGTGCATGGAGGAGATCATCTGCTAAAAAGTGTGGCGCTCTGTCGGTGACAGAATTGTGGCCCAACGGCAGGTGCAGGGATGGAGTGGAGACCCTGGCAGGTAGGAACCTGTGTTGTGATGTGTGACAGCAGTGGGAGGGGCTTCCCGGACGTCTTGCAACCAAGTGATGGCAATTCAGATTTCTTCACTTAGGATGGAGTATGTCGACTCCCTTACACCTCACATTTTAAGAGCCTCCACACGTTCCTTCCAGAATGTGAGGAATGCAGCGTGTTTGTTGGGAGAACAGTGAGCATGTTTAAAGACAAACTTATTGGGAGTTACCTCCTGGGTCATGAACTTGTTTCATATGAGACAAATTGTGCAACAAAAATATCTGACTACATTTTCTTGATCATTCAAGTAATGGCTCCACTTTAAGTGAAGATGTGAATTTTGGAGATTAAAAAAGACACAAGAACAAAAGGAGGTTTCCAGTTCAGTTCTTTAGTCACTTTGTAAATTCATTAAGAGACAAACCAGAGAACTGACAGCACTTTAACAATCTTTAACAAATTTCCTAAGATATAATCCCAAGAGGGAATTTGCACTGGCCAGATTAGGATTTAGTCACCTAAAACAATCACCATGAGAAAGTTTTATCACCATATTAAGGAGATCATAATTATCAGCCGCATCCTCAGCCTGCTTATGTTTGTTCACATACTCTCCTTGTCCTGATGAAGATAACTGTTCCACTACCCCCAGCTTTATTCTCCCCCATATTCCCAGGGAGTACCACTCGAATCAAAGTGAAGTGTATGAGAGCAGCAAGTGATTCAGTGCTCAAATTATGAGAAAAATCCTGTTTACAGACATGGGGGCCTTGACCTATGAGTCACTGTGCAGTCCTAGAGAATTTCGCACAGCTTCCCCACTTTCTGGATGGCTATCCCTCTCTCCCTCTATTCCCACTTGTCTTGTTTTAAACCATCACAGTTTCTTCTACTCATTCAATAAGATTTTATAGAAGTGGGCTGCTTCTGTCATGGATTCTAATGCATTAAGAAGTAGCAGCTGTTCAGCCAGTAAATGTCTGGATGAGCAGTATTTAGTTGTCTGAAGCTCTTTGTGGATTTTTGCAACTGAATATAAACTCTCATTGTGTTGGAGGACATTAAATGTGACAATGCCAGCATTTTCAGCCATAAACTTAGAAGATTGTATTTACTTATAATGCCTTGAAAATGCAGTTAATGATGTACAATCTAACCCATTAAAACCACCTGCTTTATTTTGTTTAAGTCCTCCCAACTAAACTTCACCAAGGAAACTCTGTGGGTGTCCTCTGTTATCTGACAGCAAATTCTGTGGGGCATAAGGGTTAAGTAGCGGAGTTTCATCCTGAAGATGTTTGATTTGGTTGGGTTCTTGACATTCTTGAGCATGTTTTCTAAGTGAGTCTGACCTGTTTTTACTGTGCAGTGGGGCACAGTACAAACCTTAACAAAGAGGAGGGATGTATTCAGTCTGTGATAGTATTTAGATGCATGCTGTCAAACTAACATTGCTCAGAAAACTCCACTTTATTTATATATCTAACTCCCCTTAGCAGGGGGGTCAAGCTCATTTTCACTGAGAGCCACATGAGTGTTATTGTGGCCCTCAAAAGACCAGTTGTAATTAACTTTGACATTTTATGTTTAACTTCGAATAAACAGGAAAAACCTCACGTTCCTCATCTCTGTGCTACGGTTGAGCACCGCTAACAAACAATAACTGAGCTCTAATGGGAAATAAATAATACAGAAATACTATTAAATGTAAAAGTAAGAGAATTTTACTCGTGGTGAGTAGCTGCCGTATTGAATTCTGAACTCTACCACTTTCCAACTGGAAATTCCCATGCAAAATCAACATGCATTATTGGAGATGTAGTTTATGGTCAATGCTAGCTTTAAAGCAGCTTATTTTGTGACATTATTATAGAGTTATTCAACAAAATTGCTCAGGGGGCCACAGTTACTTGAAGCCAACAGCTCAAGGGCAGGATAAGTATTATTATCTTTCACCCTTCAATTTAGTTTAGATTTGTTGCATTGAATCATAAATTTTAAGTTTACCGTTTATTAAAAACTGTTTTCTTATTAAATTAAGTGAAATTTTGTGGGCTGGGTGGGCCACATTTGGCCCACGGGCCTTAGTTTGACACACATTCCCTATAGGCTCTGTTTTGTTTAAGGCAGTTCTTTTGTTTTGAAGGTTGTGTCGGAGTAAAAAGGGTTGTCAAACTTTGAAAAGCAATGTTTCATGTAGAATTTTCACAATTAAATGAGGTTTTCCACTATCTGAAGAGACGTGCATGTGTGTTTGGTACAACAGCCACGAGGAACGTGCTTTCCCCAAAAAGCTCTTGGCCAAAATATTCTTTATAATAGCTTGTTGTTATTTTTTTCTTCTTTTTTGCAAACACAGCCAACGGGGATCGCCAAAGCTTAGGTTTCCACAGTAGAATTACCGTATGCTGAAAGGCTGTTAGGAAATTTTTGCACCATGACACCAAAAATGATTGTCTAACTCAACTTTAAGTAAAGAGAATGGTCTCTATTATGACCCTTAACTTGAATTACTGAATGACTTCAATGTGAATCATAATTCCTTTTCACTTCTTAAAGTCCCACATGACTTAACGTATGAGGGGAGTACTGCTGGAGTGAGCGCTGTGATAAATGGTTTGAACAGAAACACTCACTGGAAATTGTGCATTGCAATTCCAGTTAGAACAGGGCTTACTGGCATCTACAGGGGGCATGACAAACAACATAAAGTATGATGGTGGTGATTGGAAAATTGCAGAATTTTATGTAATGGACTTCAACTTTGGAAACCTTTGCAGCATCAAAAAGTATTTAGTCATCAACAGTGAGGCTTGCCCAGAACAACAATACATTCTTGCTGTCGAATGAACAGCAGTCAAACGTTTGGCTCCACATTTCTTTTAGAATAAGAAACTGTGTCCAAATCTTTGACTGTAGCTGTATGTCAAAGATATTTTTATAGTTCAAACGGAGTTGCATGGTCTTCTCTCAGGACGTACAGCACTCTGAATCACTACAACACCTTAGATCGTACGACTCCTGTGGCGACTTTCCCAGTTGTTTGAATGATTTTACAATTTTTATTCTAAGTCCAAAAGGCAGGTGCATGATTAAATTCTGCAAGTTTTATCTTGATTATGACCTCATTGTGCTCCAAAATTTGCATGAACCAGACAAACCCATCGGTTCGTGCAGGTACACTGCTGTCAGATCAAGACATCTTTAACGATTCCACATGAGTAAAGTACAATATAACTCACAGAATGATGAATTAAAAACAAGTCAAATCTCTTACAGAACCTATAGTGAGAGAGTATAGAAATGTAGCCCCCCAGCTATAAGACATGCACTTGCATTACAAGGGTCATTTCAGCAGATAATGAGTGGAATCCAAGCCCAGCGGTGAAAAATTCTTCCCTGGGTGACTGAACTGAAAAGCAATAAGAAGGTGTAGATGTGTTTTTTTGTAGATGTTATTCCAGACAGTTTTACTAAAACTGACAAAATTGAAGTGGTTTTAAAAAAAAAAAAAAAAGGTAAAGCACAAGGAAAAAGTGAAAATAACTTATTTGTGCCTGTACGGCTCCAGGAGATTGTTTTTGTATTAAAAGGTGTTAAATAAATTAAGCTAAAAAGAGACTGGGATAAAGTCTAAAAAAAAAAAGTCTTTGATTTAGAAAAGTTTCTGTTAACACCTGGTCCTATTAAAAGTTGCAGAAGATGTACGAGTTGACGCTGGCTGTGGTTTGAGGTCAAAATATGCTCACACTTTTTTGCACAGTGATGCCAGAAATAAAACAGGCACAAATTTTATTTTTCTCTTCTATTATATTTACCTCATGAGTTCTAACATCAAACAGAAATTTTCGTCCAAGTTATAATGATGCAAGAATGACCTGAAAAACAAATCAGTGAAACAAACTGAACAGAAGTTTACAAGTAGGAATCTTTATTTGCTTGTAAGCAACCATTTGCAATGCTTTAATTTTCTTGAGAATAAATATGGTAGTGTCAAATCTAAAAATGTATTTAGAGCGGATGAACGGTTTCTGAATGTCGTCTTTAACAAGTAAAAAAAAATAATTAGCAAAGATCTGACACAGGACCTAAAATATGAATTATTTAGTTGATCATCAAGTGTATGCATTTTGAACTATTTACAATTTTAAAATCAACTTCTTAAAAAAAAAAATCAACTTCTTGTTGCTCAAATACTTCTGCATTATTGCAAAACTGTGTTTTATTTTGAATTTTTTATAGATTCAGTTAAAAAATGGGAACAATTTGTATCTTTGGGAGAGGCTGCTGTTAAAGTGCCTAAAGATCGTGTTTAAAATGTGTTCTTTCTCAAGTTGTTTTGTTTCAACAACACTGATTAATCCCTTGAGTTTATAAGTCTTTTCATGCCTGAATGATTTATAGGTCAAAGTTAATTGGGTAAACAAAGATTTTCCTTTGAAAATGGTCAGGTACTGAACTGAAAATGAGTAAAAAAGGAGGCAAGCCCCCCCACCCCCTACCAAATCTTTAGAAATCCCAAAGAACTGATCAAAACAGCTTTGAAAGTGAAGGTTGCAAAGACCTGTATGTAACAGTGTTCCCTTTTCAAGCATTTCCCTAAAGCTAACTTCTTGTTCTTTTCTATGGATATATGAGTTTGCATGCAAGACTTTGTGTGACCCTTCAGTACACTCACATGCCTAACATTTTTTAAAACCACCTATAGTAAAGACTGTATATCAGTCAATGTCACCAGTAAATTCACAGGCGTGTGGCAGTTTTTACAGACTTTTCCTGCCATGAATTACACATATCTGATCAATGCTAGTAAGTCATTTGGCCTGTCTTTAACACAAGCTCTAACTGTGATTTCTATTAAATTAATTGTGTAAAGCTTTTTGCACCTGAAGTGACACATTAAAAATGCAATTTACTTACGCTGTAGAAACTTGCTACAAAACCTCTAGTACAAAATATTCAAACTACCTTCAGTACATTTAGAGCATGCTTTTTCATTTAGGTTTTGCAAAATAATATTTTAGAAAAGCTTTAAATAAAAAATAAGCCACAGACACCAATATTAAATATTCAAACAAAAATACTACATAGTAATCAATAGGTGTAGTAACTCAGTTTCTTCGGGTATCAACAGTATCTCCTTTGGGTGATTTGCAGACTTTATCCTCTCCCCAGCTGTGCTCAGAGGCAGGGTGTCGGACAGGATGGGGATGAGACAGGATACTATGAGGAGGACGTGCAACCTAAATATGGCTCTTGCAGCCTCGGCCACAGGGAGACAGAGAAGGGGACCACAGACCTCGGCAGCGTGCAATTATCCAAAACAAGACAGTCAAGCCAACCTCCTCTCACTGAAACTTGCTAAAAGAGCATGACAGAATAAAACCAACACACAGATTTTAGTGTCCGTTACCTTTACATGAAACACAAATTTTTTTTACATGCATGATAATTGGCTTCCTTTTAAGTGGTAGATCTCAGTACAAACGTCTACCTCTTTTATAGCACTTGCCTGACATTTTATATAAACATCTATCAATGCAACTAAATACATCTTTCAAATGACATCATTACTGTATGCTTTCGGCAGATAGCCAAACCTCAAAACCATCGTGCATGACTTTCCTAGCATGCACTTTCCACAGTGTTGCATATGACACTGATTTAAAGTCTTCTGTACTTCTGGAGTGGATGACTTGGAGTAAAATGCTTGATGCTGGCAGAAACAGACATTCCTTGGGGGATGGTGGGGGCTCCAGAGCAGAACCTGCAGAGCATTCAGTGCATTCAGTTCCACCTGAGCAGACCACCTGAGTACCATAGCTTAAATTGCACCTAAAGTGACCTATTGTTTGCATAGATGCAGTGACTTAGATCAGAAGCGTTCCATTCTCTATCAGACCTGGAGGACTTCCAGCGACAGAAGATCTATCCAAGCTGGACAAGCTTCAGGAGGCTCACCCCTTGAAGGAGGCCCAAAAAGGGGAGAGAGATCAAAGGCTGGCCAGCCGGCATGCACTTGTGTGTACGCCGGTGTGAACATGTTACAGATGAGCAAAGGCGCCTGACGACCATCTGGGGTTTTATAATAATTCTGAGTTCAAGGCCCTCTTCTGTGGACGCAACTCTAGAAATCTAAACAGAATTAAAAAAAAAAAAAGATTGTGCCCAGGTTATTTGGAACACCTTCCCAGTGGTCTTCAGTGGAGCATGTTCTTGTTGAAGTAAGAGGGTAATTGATGCGGTATTAAAGCTTTCAACAATGTCAAATGAAATGATAGCCAGTAAATCCTTTCATATCATAGATTATCCATGTGTTGGGCATAAGTCTTAATAAGTACGTCATCGCTGTAGTTCTGAACAAACATGAAGAAAATTATAAAAATTTGAACTCTGATATCACTTTGATGACTACTTTTTATTTCAAGTAAAAATGATATAAAAGTCAGGATGAGTGCCTAAAAACATAAATCAGCGGTGCACATCATCCAGTGTCTTGTACAGTAGCCACTGACTCATTTACTTACCATCAATCATTCACTGTAACATCAAAAGAAAAGGTTTAACCTCCATCTGTAGCCTTCTCTACATGGTTGTACCACCACAGTGCTCGAGGCAAAGGTGTGAAAAGGGGTTTAGAGCAACATGACATGTGAATGCTTTGTCAAACAGCTCACGAACTTTTGCTGTTAGAATATTTTAACTCAAATCCCAGGTCTCTGACTTGTGTTTGGGGTGTGTAAAGTTTAGGATAAATGATGTTGCTGATGCCCTGTCGAGGAGATGAAGGATGAGTGGGAAGACAAAAACAAAAGCATGATTAAATGTGGTTTGTAAAAAGCCTGAATATTGACAACATAATATGGAGCAGAAAATACATTTTCAGACACTATTGATTGTAATTTCTTGTAGAAAAAGGATTTTCTTAATTATAACTTTATTAATAAACTACTTATAAATAAGATAAGTTAGTAAAGAAGCCCATTAGGTTTTTAGGCACAAATATGTTCAAATACAGTAAATTCTGTAGCTGTTCATATTTGTGGTTTTAATTACTACAAACTTTGACACAAACACCTAATAGGTAAATTATTATTAAAATAAAACAACATACTTACCAACTTTCCACACAGTTATTTTGATTTTTTTCAGACCATATATGCTGTATTAAAATAATTTAAGTATACATACAGACTGGATCAACATAATCTTTTAGAAATGACTCAGTTGCTTTACTAGTCTTGGTTTTCAGTTTTACTGGACTCATTTAAATTACTTGTTAAATGAACCAATATATATTTTACCATGTTTAATATTATATGTCTTGTTATGTGATTGGTTTTAATTTATTTTACCAGAATGACACAAGTAACAAAGTAAATGTTCACAAAAAGTCTGACTCATGTGGTGTGAAGTCAAACAAATCTAACAGAAAAAGTTACCAAGGAAAATTAGTTTGACCCAACCCTTTTTAAATGAATCAAACTCAGCCCTAGTAAAAAACTTGAATCAGTCCTAAAAGATGATGATGCTGAGGCTGAGATATATTAAACTAGAACAACATAATTACTTCAGCTTGAAAGAAAGCTGTAAAATCGTATGAGAACTCTTTCTTCATTTTCTTTATGTTCATGAAGCATGGCCAGATAGATGGCAGGAGGCAGAGACTGCCCACTTTACCAAGTGTTTTATTTACATAAGGGGGGGCATATCATTCAAAATCCACATTTTAAATGTATTTTGTTGTGTACTTGAAGTCTCAAGGGCTACGTTCACACAGCAGGCAAATGCGACCCAAATCAGGTTTTCCTGTCTGAATGTGACAAATCCAAATTTTACAAATCTGACCCAGCTCTTTTCAGCAGAGGTCTATAAAGTACTTTAAAAAAATAACTAAATAAAAGTAAAAATACCTTAAGAGAAAATTAGTTTAAAAAAATAATAAATTTCACTGATGAGAAAAGTACTGAGTAAAAGTCATAAAACTGTTCACAAAATCGGAAAAGTAAAAGTAAAAGTACTTTTATACACTCTTAAATAAATAAACTGAAGAATTTATTTAACCTCTTAATGGTCTTTGTTCCACTGGTGGGCAAAAATGGTGCAGTTTCTGCCTTTAAACATTTCCAGAAACTACTGGGGGCTTTTATTTTGAAGACTAGAAGATCAGCCAACTTCCTCCGGTTCTTACCTTTAATTTGGCACTCTTAAAAAATATTGAAAGGCTTTTAAGGAATTTCAGAGGCAACTGTTAAGGGGTTAACCAAACTCATTCAACTAAACCAAGTTAAGAAAATATGTATATTGCCTCATATTTACTTTATTAGGTTTAGTGGAACCAGTTGACATGACTTGGATGAGTAAATTCAACACTTCATTTTCTATAGTTCAAAAACAACTCATTTCATGATGAGTTTAGACATTTAATTTGGCAACAAGTAACTAGGTGTCAAATTAATAAAGTAAAGAAGTAGAATTATCAATTTTAGGTTTTAAATGTAACAAAAATAAAAGTAACAATTAAAAATGATACTTAAATACTGTAACAAAGTAAATGTACTTAGTTACTATAAACCTCTGCTTTTCAGTATGTGGTCCTGAATCTGATACAAATCTGATGTTTTTCAGTGACTGCAGTCTGAACACTTGTGTCACATTTCATCCTATTATTAAAATCAGTAAGGTGGGGGTGAGCAGATCTATACAATAATAATGACACTAATCTCGAGTTATGCAGTTTAAATCTCGTAGCTCCAAACGTCTTCAGCTACAGAACAGAAATCCAGTTGCTTCTTTGTTCTTCCAATTTTCCAATTCAGATTTTTCAAAGAATCAGAATTGAACATTAAAACCTGCAGTGTAAATGTATACCTTAGTTTCTCCCGGTGCTGAGTAGATATCTTTATATTCTGTTTGAGTCATAATTTTACCTGCTCAGTTGTCTCTTTTTTTATGACTTTTCTGATCTTTTATGTACCGTATTTTTTGGACTATAAGGCGCACCTTATTATAAGGCGCAATAGGTAATATCAATGCCAATTAATATCTGTTTTCATACATAAGGCACACTGGATTATAGGGCGCACAGTAAGCGAAACAAAACTGTCTGATAAGTCAAATATTATTCAACTCAATCACAATAACTCTCTTGCAGCTGCTCTATTCCCATGTTCTACTGCGTGACTGATAGCTTTGAGTTTGAAATCCACTTCGTAAGAATGTCTCTTAACAGGTGCCATTCTCAGGTCCTTATACACAAACAATGTAGAAGCCCAGTACGTGTTATTCGGCGACCATAGCTATCAAAGATACCGGTACCTTATGGCGGGCTATTGCACATCTTGCATCATCGCCAATAGGCAGCATCAGTCTGTAGGACATCTACAGGTATATGATGTCTGTGCTTCTGACTAAGGTAACTGTAAGGCCTGGTATATAGTTGACGCGCTGAAGGGTGTGTGCTTCAACAGTAACAAAACCGTGACGGATCCGCACTTGTGTGTTGGACCCATGCTGGGTCAAAATTCTTACATAAGGCGCACCAGATTATAAGACACCCTGTCGAGTTTTGAAAAAATTAAAAGATTTTAAGTGCGCCTTATAGTCCAAAAAATACGGTAACAGTATTTGCAACAGAACTGCCAAATAAGGTCTGGACTTACAAACTACAATTTGGTGGTCTTCATTCTCCTCTGGCTCCGGGTCAGGCTCTGGCTCCAACATATAAAGCTGGATGGACAAGTCTTCTGTTGTTGACATCTTTTAATTCATTTGTAAATAAAAAGTGTCTGTGGCACTATATAGTCGTACCTTTTATCAAACTAGAATGGACCGATCTGGAAGCTGGAGGATAGTGGGGTGCAAAGCACCTTGTTTGGATTTAAAGAGACAGCATCAAAAAGAGTTTGTCTGAGACTCATCTAAGAAAAGGAGTGAAAGAGGGGCTTGTGGAGTTACAGTAAGGAGGAATTCAGACCAAAGCATTGCAGTGCCCCTTTATATAGACCCTAACTGTAACATTTCATGTTCCATATCAGTCTATCAGCCATGCCACGCCTTCATGCCATTGTCACAGCAATCACTACTCATCTGTTCCGCAATCACTACTCATCTGTTCCACCTGCTTCCACCAGTATTTAAGCTCCATAGCCACAGTCCCACACTGCCAGATTATTGAACGGTTTTACCAAGTCCAGCATTTTTTCATTGCCTACGTTTGATCTCATGTTCATGACCCCACGCCTGACTCTCGACTCTCCGACCTTGCCTGCCTCTGTTTATCTTTCTGACCATCGGTTCTCGACCACGTAATCGTTTCCTGGACCTCGCCTTCTGGATCACGTTTTGGGATTGTCATTGGCTCTCGGATAACATGGTTCTGACCCCTGCCTCTTTTAAGGATAAATGATTCAAGCCTCAAAAGACCACAAAAATCAAACACCTTACTTGGATCAGTCAAGCCTTCTCCTTCAACCAAAGAAAAGGTCAGTCCTCTTAATAATTCAACTCAATACTCACTGGTTCCTGGTTCCGTGCTCATTGTTGTTCTGCTCTCTTCAGAGTGTGCCAACCAGAGGTCCCAGCTTTGATCCTGTCTTTGGTTTTATAATAAAATCTTCAAACCTTTACAGCCTTCCTGTGTTCTGAATCCATCATGCGAACCTTGTCACTAACAGAATGATTTAAATGTGAAAAAGAAGGATTTAAAAGCAGGATAACCAAGCTGTATTAAAGGACATGGTCTTAACAAATAACCTGGGCCAACTAAACATAACTGAAAGGAAAACGAACGGTAATCAACACAAACTTCCACACTGACATCTTTTACAGATCCATGTCACCAAGACTGTCACAACTTGAGGCCATTTTAAAACAGAAGCAACGCAACATCTTAGTCAAATATTTAAATAAAATGGAAGCAGGTCAGTGACATATGTCTGCAGTAGGTAGTCATTATATTTCTCTTCAAATAGACTGAATGCGGAGCTACATTCAGCTCAGTAGAACGCAGCTCTCATTGTTGTATTACTCACTGTGGTCATCTCGCAGTTCATAAAAAATCAAAGCTGCAGAAAGACTGTAATTTTCAAGACATATAATTTACCTGTTTAAGTTTATAGCTTTAGGTTAACTCTTGGTTTAAAATTTTATGTGACTTAACTTTCCGCTCTGAGCAATGTGGGGTAAAATCCTTTTAACATTGTTGGTGTGGGTAAGGTGATGTTGGGGGCAGAAGCAGACAGATGTCTTCTCTGGGATCAATCGGCCTACAGTCGACCAACAGATGGCTTTAAATTATTGTAAGCACATGACAAAGCCATATGTAAGGATTCCCTAAGGGACCCTAAATTATTTACATACTTGTATTCAGTATGGTTCTGCCATTGTTTCCTTAATTATGCTTCTAAACAGGACCCAATAAACCCTCCTTATGAATGACAGAAAAAATCTGAAATCTATTGTAAAAGTGTGACTGATCGAAGGAGGTCAAAAATCCACCCCCTCTTTACACTAAGAGACCACTTGTCCATCACTAACAAACATTAAACAAGGGTGTCAGCCTGCGTGTCTGGTCATGAAACTGGGTTCTCAGCCTCAGGTCTGCATGGCCCGTGACCCCCTAACTCACTCCCATCTGTCAATCAGCGAGCATATTTTCAAAGAGGGAAAGGAAGAACAGATTGTAAAACCTGCTTACACCAATCCTTCCGCAAGGTGTTAGACAGAACTCACCAACTGGGTCTGCTTCTGGTGATCAAATATCATCTAATAGAGATAAAACTGACAGCCTCGCACAATTACAACATAATTACAAACTTCAATAAAGAGAAGGCAAAGACCAAACAAGTAGTGATAGAATGGAAGAGGCAGAAAGAAAAGAGATTATTTTCAGTTTAACATTGAAAATGAAGAGACTCAATATGGAATATGAAGAAATAGTTAGGTAAAAGCTCTTATTGGACTATTTATTTATGCATAAACAAACAATTATTGTTGAATTACCTAACAAAGTAAAACATACACTACAAACTGCAAAAACATATGCAGTGAAAATTTAAATGGAGCCAATCCTAACTGTGACTTATAATATTGATTTATTTTAAAAAGAAGAGATGCAGCGTGTGTTTTACACAGAGAAAATTATAGATGTCAATGCAGAGTGTACATTTTTCAGTGAAAATAATAAGGCTGATGCACTAGTTTTGCATTAAAGGGAAGTAAACACCTAAACACCCTGCCTATTCTTAAGTTACAAGTAGATAAACAAACAAATGACCAAATATATGCACAACTGCAAACACCTTGAAACCCTCTAAACTTTACTTTAAGTCCTAAAATAACTAATTTATATTTACCTAAATGCTTCAAACAAATTATTTCTATTGTCTACTATTTCATGAATGCTTTAATATAAATTTTGTTGTTTTTTTTTTCTTTCTGTTTTTCACCACAACATATTTTTTCATTTAAAGTCTTAGTTTTGTCATTCAGGAGTATTTTAAAGCTCATCCTATCTTAAGATCAATGATCTCATTTCTGTCACTTAGTTATTCTTCTAAAAGAGCCCCGTTATCACTCAAAGAGCTCTCTACATGCCCCTGTTTTCCGCTGATGCATGTCTCATGTTGAGGTCTGTGTTCTTGAGTTTGATCTTCTTCCTCTTTGAAGTAACTTTTTTTTCCCCTTAGACTATAGTGATGGATTTCAACTCATGTGGACAAACTAAGTACTTTGTGTCTGGCATTGGATGCTAATATTTTTAAGCTGTTTTTGTGTCTTTACATCAGTTGCAGAACCTTGCCTGATAGTTTTCACTGACTATAATGGAATAATGGATTCATTAGTTCTAAGCACAGGGCCTAATTATTTTAGCAGTCTGAGTAATCCTGGCTTGGAGAATCAATCTTTATTGACCTTATATCAATCTTTATCTGAGAAGATTGTAGGGTCTGTGTATAAGCAATGTTATAGAATTCCTTATAATAATATATATTATAGTATATACTAGGTGGCCAATTAGAAAAAAATCTATAAAGTCTCAGTCTGCCTGTTAAGTCTTGGCAAGAATTAGAAAATGACCTCTTTAAAGTTAATGACTGAAACAAACCTAAACTCTGCTCAAGATAAACTAGAAGAAGCCAAAAGCACCAGCATACCATGTAGGTCAGCCTTAAGCTGCTGAAACAGATTTGTTCAATCTCAGCAAATACAGGATCTGTGACTGAATCCTCAGATGTTGGCAGGGGTTCTTTAGGTCTTAGGATATGCAGGGTGGGTCTTCCATAAATCAGACTTGTTCAAGTGAGGGTATAAGCTTCGAACAAACTTGATAACCCAAATGGTGATTTGCAAACATCGGATCTTATGTTTTGAACTCCTTTATGCTAAACTAAACTAACAGTTTATTCTACAGTAAAGCCCTAATAGCCTGGGTGGAATAATATGATGCAATTAATGCCCAGGGAAAAGTATCTCACATCAGAAGTAGAGCAAAGCCTTAGAGAAAGCTAAAGAGCCGGGCTTAAAAGTGTCCACACTGCCTCTGACGTTCTTTAACCTCTTTTTGTGGCTTAGAAACCTCATGTCTTTGGCCTCCAGTCACTCTCTATTTATGCAAGAAAATAAAGAAGAGAACGCTGCCCCTCCTAAATTTGTAAACTGCAATTAAGCTAAATTCCAAGTTTATTTCCAAATGCCGTCCCTGCTCCAGACCATGTGAGAGACTTGACTCTAAAATTATCACACTTTTGGTCTGCAGGCCAAGACCAAGCCAAAGTTTGGGACTGTCTTCTCACAGGCCAGAATAACAAGATTCAATGGAAGACTCAAACTAATATGATAATTTTTGAATGGATAAAGATTGGAAATCTATTCTGTGCAGGGAATCGAATGATTATTTTACTTTTAAATTAACAAGGAAACAAACAGAAGCAAATTAAGTTTTTAAAATATTGACACAATTTGATGACATGATTACTTTTGTTTGTTATCACTCAACCCCTTGAAAACCCAAAGACCATTTGCAGCGAGACAGCTTAACTAAAGGCATCATGTCAGTTTAACTCTTTGATGTTAGACTTTCTAACCAAAGGTCTTATGTCTAGAGGCAAACAAAAGCAGCCCACGCACCTCAGCAAAACTCTCCCTCCATCTCCCTTACTGTGTATGTCGCTCCATCATGTGTTTACACACTGGAAGAGTAAGTGACAGGGCTATAATCGGAAGTCTACAAGCGTGTCATTTAAAAGACTGTTGTCTTTTCCTGTGAACGTGGTTGTCAACAGAGAAAAACAAGATTTACATCTCAAAGGGAAGGGCAAAGCATCAACCATGCATTATCCCCTATTGGCTGTGGTCAGGGATGGGCGTTAACTTGTGGGAGAGGTAGACAAAATATGCAAACAAAAACTTACCCTGGAGAGAAAGTCTTTTGCATCAAACACTAAAGAAGTTTTTTAAAATGTTGGCAAAATTTAGTTTTCTGTTTCATTGAATGGTGGTGCAAGGCTTTGTGCTTCTTGACAAGTGAGGTGGAAGATGCTAAAAGTGGTAACTACCATTTACCTGAGGGTAACAATAAAACACCAAAAAATGTGAGTTGTTGAATTTAAGGGAAATTGTATATATGGTGACCCTTCAAGCTTCATTTAAATGCCATTGCCAATCCCCCACCAATGTATTTGTTGAAGTGTTGTGTTAGAGATTAATCGGATGGCTCTTTGAAGGGATCTGGATCGTGACGAATTGTTTGTTTCATAGAGCCATTCCGTACATGATGTCATTACGTCATGTGGGCGGAACCGTTTTATCAAGAATTTTAGGTTGATCACAAATAGGCTCAAATACTGCCAGTTATTCATTTAAATGATGAAATCCAAACAATATTTTAGATTTGTATCAACTCTGTTCAGGTTTTATTGTCGTGATACTGTTTATACAGTCATTTATGATACAAAAACAGCTTTTGAAAAATTGATGTCTCAGCAAAACTGGTCAGTATTTGCAGATGAATTCAGCCAGACGCGCTTAATCCTACACAGGTTCAAAGCTTCGCCAGTGAACATGTGGCATCAACCTGAACAAAGTTAAAGCAAACACCAGAAAAAAAGACTCAGAGAACAAAGGAAACAAGAAAAAAATGGGTGGTGAGTAATATACTCTATTGTGTTGTGTCTCTGGGAAATTTGCAAAACTGCTTATTTTTGCCAGCCGTCTGCGTAAGTATGTGTCTATTTATACAAAGAATATAATTCACAGTGATTGGTTGGCGTTAGTGAGCCCAGCAGTCCTCGTTTTATATTTTGCCTCAATGACTGAGATCAGACAACCACCATGTTCACTCCATGACTCACAAACATCACCCCCTGTGAAACTCACACAAGGGTTAATCATACACCAACGCAAACTCTTAAAGAAGACCAAACACTCAGAAAAAAAAGACAAAAACACAGACTTAGAAAATGCCAATGCCAGACATGAAAATATGCACAAACCAGCAGCTAATTGACTCATTACAAGTGAAGTAGCCACATAATGTTCATCTTCTGAACAAAGAAAACATGAGTTAGCCCTGTGAATCTCCCCACAGACACACATATTCCCACCCCCAACAGGGAGGAAGAAAAACTTAAAAAGAAAATAAATAAACTACAAGAGCATGGATCAAAACATATTTCAAAAGCACTCTATTGTGTAAGTGAATTATCAGATCCCATAAAAAGGACTCTGTGTACAACCTAAAAAAAGAACAAGTAAATATACTGAGACAGAAGGCTTTATTACAAACTGAAATGACACGCTTGTCGTTTTAATAAAGAACGTTTTACAAATTCACAAAAGCGTGAGTCATAAAAGAAAATGATCTATTCTTTAAAGTAGACTCATTCTCAGTAATACCATCTAAACACTCACTCACAGTAAGACATAAGATATGGTTTTGTATATCTTCGAAAGGAGACCTTCAACATCTGCAGCACATGTTGCACATACCAAAAGTTCCTTTTGAATCATAACCATCTTTGATTTTAAAATCTAATGGATTAGATTTGTGCTATATTGTTTTGCACATGTATACTGTTTGACACATGATAATACACCCCCTGAACTTGTGTGTTTGTGCCTGTTTGTGTGTGTAAGTGTGTGTATAAGGGTTTAACATCGGAGTACACACACACAGCTGAGCACTTACAATTTATGCCCATTACTCTTGTGCCCTGAGACCACCCCAGCATGTTGGAGTGTGAAGGTAAACATATCTCAATGAATTCGGCTGGGGAAAGCCCTGCTGGGGTGTGACTGCATTATGAAGGCCAAATAGTGCTGCACTCAATCTAAACAGTCAAAGTGGGAGCTGGGGGACGCTCAGAGGCCATGGCTCTGCACAGAAATGTGGAACGAGGGTTATAAAAAAAAAACAGACAGCAAAGCAGCTGCACACTTTACAATCAGGTGATGTAATGCAACGAAGATTTGGATGGTCAGATTATTCAGAAGAGTCTTGTTTATTTTCTTTGCTACAGTTTTGTAACTAGATTTATGAATCTGCGAGGAAACCTAAAATTTCAATAAGAAAAGCATCAAATATGACATTTATATGTCTTTTTTTCTTTTTTCTACCATAACAGGACTATTTAACTTAACTCAGTTTCTGCAGCAAACATTTTTGACAGATAGCTGGAAACATGAGTAACAGTTAAATCTAATTTACATGTCAGGTCTCTAAATTTGAAACAGAACAATTAATTCAACAGATAACATTTTATTTTGATCCTAAATATTAAGTACATATCGATCCTCCATCTTTTCCCTAGGAATCATAGAGACATCAATAAAAATTACTTCTGATCTGAAAAGTTGGACCGGGGATGTTGGAGCTGGAGCTAAACGTTGAGGTAAAACAACAAAATCAACTACTTAGGAGTTGGGTAAATCTAAAATTAAACTAACTTTTATCAGCTCCTCATGTTAGCTGGGGTCTGTGCAGATGTCCATGTGCAGCCAAGAATTTATGGCTGCACTACGCAGACACACACCAAAGTATAAACAGAACCGCATGTGTGTCCACATCTGTGTCTGTGTCTGAATACATCAGGGCCTTAGGAATAAAGGTGCTAACAATATTGGCTCGCAACCCACTTGTGAACTCGTGAACTGCAAACTGCACATCAGTCAGCTGCACTCAAATAAACAATATTTACCTTTTTTCTTTCATTGCTTTTTTTATGTCCTCAAATGCAATATTAATATTTTGGTACTGGTTACGGAACAAGTGATAAAGGGAACAAATAAAACACTAAGTCCTACCTTAATCCACTAACTTTTACATTTCTCCTGGTTTAAGCTGAAAACAAACAAGAATATTACATTAATCAGTACATTTAGGAGGACTCTGTTTGAACTTTGCAGAGCTTCAAGCTCACTGTTTGCCTTTGCTTCATGTCTTTTTTTTCTAAATGACTCACTTCAAGATTCTCATCACGCAAACATTCAAATGATAATCTGTTTATTAAACTTAAAAAAAAAAAAGATCAAAAGTTTGTTGAATTATGTCCTAAAAGTTAGGCTAAAACATGTGATGATCTTTATTATTACCTGAAGAACATTTTCTTATGATTAACCAAGTGATTCACGGTTAAATGAAGACATCAAACAGAACTCCACCTTCACCACATTAATGAACTGGTTACATACAGCTGAAACAATAGTTTTATTTTTTTATTTCATTAGGCTGAGTCATTTTTCCAGCCTTGACTCATCTCTAATTAAAAATAATTCAATAAAAAGTGACTGCTGTGTGCTGTATTATTTTAAAAAACAGAGTTCTCTCTCTATCTTTGTTTGGCAATATAAAGGCAGCATCCAATAAAAGGTTAAAACAGACTGGAACAACACCCCCAACAATGGTACAAAATCCTGAGGGTGGAGGGTGGGATTAAAGTATTGACAAAACAAATAAACTCGTAAAATCAACAGATGAAAGAAAAAATTGTTTTGTCACTTCCTCAGTGTGTAAATAAACAACCAGATGCCAGTGATTCACATTTAGCCTGAACATTTTCTTCACTTATCCACTGCAGAAAGCAGAGCCATTAGTCAAATTTAGTTATTTTTTTAAGTTAAAAGCAAAATCAAAATGAAAACAAAATGTTCATCTGTTCCCGCTCGAAGCAACGCTGAATCAGAGAAAAATGACACAAAAAAACATGTCGAAAGGGACAAACTGCCACAGTTTGTTTAAATTTTGCCAACAATTCATTTAAACTATAACAAAAGAAAGGTTTGACTCATAAGAAGTGGTAACTATCAACCTTCAAATCTACCACAAGTGACTCAGCACTGTCTGGAGAACTACGAGTTTTAATGGCCTGCAGCTTTTCCATCAGTGTGTCATAACCATGAACCTTAAATTGCATTAGTTCCCCATCGGAACCAATAGAATCAAATCCATAAGCCATTTATGCCATTTTTGATTTGTTTCAGCACTTTCTCTGGAAAGCTTCACATGTTCACCTCACAGCACTGTCAGTTCAGACAGTTCGTTGTCCTTGCATTCATACAGACTCAGTGTTTTTAATTCTTTTTTTGATAATTAGCCTGAAGGGGGAAAAAACAGATGGAAGTCTAAATAAATCCAGAAGGAAGTTGTCTAATGCGTTCCTTATTTTCATGTTGCCTAGCGATGTTTAGCTGACCGTGACATTTTACCTTGTCATTTTGTCATATTATACACTGTCTGCAAAAAATGTTTGGAGACAATAAAACTGCACGTACATCCAGTCTTTAGGCTGATCTTTAACAGCCAATAAGCCATAATATTATGACCATTAATGATAGAGGAATTAAAATTGTTTCTCGTTTGTATATCAAAAGCCACATCAAAATAAACTGTTTGGCAGAATGGATTTGGCAAATTTTTCATGTACACAACCCACATGCTCAGTTCTCCTGCTCATCTCACAAATGCATGTTCCTTACAAATGTGGCACCATTTAAAAGGAAAATTACCAGGCTTTCCAATGGTGTATGACTTATTGCCAGCATTGTTGCAACAAAAAAAAAATCTACCAAGCACAAATGTCTTTACTTTTTGTGCTAAGTACATATAGTCATATAGTGTAAAACAGTATGCATAAATATAAGTACATAAATTATTATTTGGGCATTTTCAGTTTTGTTTACTTTCTTCTCAGTAAAATCTGCTTATTTTTTGAACAGTTCTGCAGATCAATCAGCCTGTCCACATGTCAACAGCCCTTCACAGTAGCAGCCCCCCTCAGCAGATTTGCAGAGGTACCTGCAAAACAGCTTAGGACTCAAAGAAAGAAAAAATGTGTCTGTGGTATTTAAATGTTCCAAATACCTGTGTGATGGGATTTGTGGGTAGCAAACCCAATCCGGTGAGTTCCCACTCCAAACCCACAGGACTGAAAAGATTTATTGCTAATGTGCTGGTACCAGACACTTCAGGACACCCTCAGATGTTCTTGACCAATGTCCTGACTGGTTTTAACTGTTTATAGAAAAATGTTGGTGGCTACTTGATCTAAGGCAGTGGTCATAATGTTATGGTTGATCATTTTATGTGGGCAAATAGGCTTCACAGCACAGGAATCTTCCTCAAAAGGTTCTGTCTGAATTTTGAGGCCAGTTCATATATCACCCAGCAACAAAACAGCAAAGTTTACTAACCTTGACTGCCCCTGGCTATACTTTGCTTCACCTCTGAATCACACTAAAGTCTCTGAGTCCCTGTTGTTATCCAGAAACAAACATACAAACCCACATAATCATAAACACTGAGTAAAATCCAGACTGTTCTATTGCTCCAGCCAGGCACAGACCAGAACAACAACACTGGTTTTGTATGTTTGCCACTGGTCAGTCTCTTGTTGTCATCGTCCATGTCCTTCTGGGCTAACTGTTCCCCAAGACACAATGAAGTATCCCTGCAGCTCGACATGTGTGGGATTGCTTTGCACCTTGGAACAGCTGAGCTCTTCATAGGGGCCAGAGAGATGAACAGGTAAATAGCAAAACAGACAGATCTCAGAGAGAATTATAAAAGGTTATTTCCCGAAAAGCTCATGTTTTTTTAAGTTCCTGTGTGGACACAATAACACAATGATTTCTTGTGTGTAAGTCCTTATATTTACATTATCTTTTACAATGAAGCAACTGATGCTTAATTCAAATAAACTTTCATCAAATTTAATCTACAAAAAAAAAACATCTTAAAAAAAAATCACCTTGTCCATAAAAGATGGTCGCCTGTCGCCATCCCACTTTAATATAAAAACACTCACACACACCCGCACAATCATACACACAACATTATAGTTGTCCAGTGCCAAAGACAATGTTTGTGCGTATAAATATGTACTCCAGAAGTTTAAAAATGCCAGCCAGGACATGTCTGTCACGACTTTTATGGGAATGACCAACAGTTGGGTTAAACTGAGTAATTACAAAACACATAGGATATCATGTCTCATCCTCGCCAAGCCTCCAAATCACAACAAGCAGTTAGGGCTGGGCAGTGATGGAAAAATGCGAAAAAAAGATTAAATCAAATGTACCATTTGTATAATAGTAGACACAGACAGCAAGAACAATCAGGAACAAAAATAAAACTCCTTTATTCACACTCAGTACTTCTGCTTGGATAAGACATGTTTTCACAGGTTTTGAGAGCTAATTTTGTATTTAATGAACATGTCTTGTTGATATCGAGCTTGATGATAAGTTTAAAAACCATTGAGTCTTGTGTAAAGTTATTGTGACAGGTTACAGAAAACAAAATATTTTTTTGAAAATAATACACAGCACAGTAATGTATCTGTTAGTTGGATTAATTATCTTGCTGTGAGGGTGAAGGTCCTTCATCTTAGTTTTTACCATTTGTATAAAACAACCCCATCTTGTTTGACAGCTATTTCTACATGCTTAAACTGGACTGGCTTCTTTTTAAATATTTATGAGAAAGCTGATAATCAAGATTGAGTTTTGAAGCGCTTTGCTGAATGTTTTATTTATTTTTATTTTCTAGTGTGTGATTTTTATCATTGTTCTGTTTTGTCCCTTCCTCATCTGCTTTGCTGATTAGCAGTTCCGTAGAAATGCTGTTAGAGAGTCTAGACGATCACAGACTGAGGTGGGAGTTCGTACATAAGCCTCAACCACACTCACACCAACGCATAATCTCTGGGCTGCTGCGCTCGGGGCACAACACGCTTCTGCACTGCTCCTTCATGGTGTGTCATTACTGCAGAGCTAATACCACTCTGCATTTATACCCTCAGAACATCTGTGCACATACACACATGCAAACACACCTCAAACCACAAATATGCATTTAGATTTAAGCTCATTCTTCCTGATAAAGTGCAAACTGCATGACCTCAGTCTACAACGCAAACGACACAAATGCATTTCTGCTTGTTTGGGAAAAGGCTGCTGAGTCCCTATATCCCTAAATCTAACCACAAACTAGACGTCTAATCCAACCCCATGCACTTTATATTACAGCTTTCCTTTATACGTACCCTAAATAATCTTTACTCCTACGTATGAATCCCCTGTGGACCACTGTTGTAAAGGATCAGTGATGGTGTATGGATTTTATTAGGTCCTTCTTTTTGGCACAATAACAGTCCTTCATATATGGACCAAGAGAAAAGAAAAACATGTCTCATGGTTTTAAGCAGAGAAGCAGTCAGTGCAGATTTTTACAGGGCTTAATTTATTACCCCAAGGGCTGAGAAGAGTGTTAAGCAGAGGCCACAACGAGGCTTCGCAAAGAAGGAGGAGAAGTGAAAATGAGCCGTGGCTGCACGCTGAAACATGGGATTTCTTCTAAAGGACGATGGTATTATCAAATAGTAACACTCTAATACACTTAAAGACACATACAAACATGTGGCCACACTACCCATGTAATCATGAGCATGAGGAACAGTCTTGGCTTTATCCCTGTCTTTGGCAGCAGTCACTTCCTCAGGATACGGACCAGTTTTGTTTAACTTCAAACACCGCCTCTCCCCAGTTCCTGCCCTGTCGTGTTCCCTTCTTGGTCTCGTTCTCTGTCCCTTTAGTGTCCTACTATTATTTGTTTTACTTTCTTTTTATCCCCTCTTTTCCTTCAAAGAAGCTTAGAACACAGCTGACACAGGAAGACCGAATCAAAGAGTGACAAGAGGAGAAAACTTCAGGTTTTCATCTGCAACAGACAGCGAGGGACAAAGCTGTTGCTTATGTCCGCCTCGTCAAACCAGCACCAGCCATAAGTTATATCCTTACCCCAATACTAACCACACACTCAACCCAAAATTACCATCTGCCAAGCATGACAATCTCACAAGCCCACCCACAACTCCAGCAAAGTCGCAGCCTCAAAGCAAGACAAAGACCGACAACTACTACCTCTGCTACAATCACCACACTGTAATCAACTAGGTCTCTGGCAATTATTGTGTGTGTGTGTTTTTGTGTGTTTCTTTATGTGCTCTTATAAGGCAATCTCTGATAGTGCACTAGAATGCATGTGTGCTCTTTTAATAAACTAAGGAAGTTAAAAAACTGATAAACAGGTGTGTTTGGCTGAGAGAGACAAGGCATGCTACTTGTCAGCTTACCACTTATCATTTCAACCTCTGCCAAAGAATAGAGTCTTTTCTACTACAATACCAGATAGCATCGCTGCCTGTGGTTACACTATCAAGCACAGGAGGTGGGACACAAGCCGCATGATCTTATCTCACTCGTTAACTCGGCCAAATTTGTAACAAAGCAGTGGTGGGTATACATTTTGAAAAGAACTGAAAATGTGAGCATTCAGCTCTGCTCAAACTCCAGCATGTCTTCAGTAAATGAAAGCACAATTTCAAGCAGCCTATAGTGCTTTGCTACTGTGCACTATGCCAGGCTGTAATTAAGATGATTTAAGGGCTGTTAAATGCAATCAGTCTTTCTGAGCATGTGATCTGTCGCAGCAAGACAAGCCAGTTATCTCCGAAGTGAATCCAGCTAGATTCACTTAGCGTGTTTTTGTAATTGTTGTCATCAGTGATGCAGTGATGTCATCAATATGCATCTTCTCCCAACTGTCAAGACAATTTCCGGAGCTAGGAAGAGACATCTATTCTAAGTTTTTATTTATTTATTTGATCAGTTTTTAGTTTCTTTAAATTACTGAGCAACATATTTGTCGTTCCAATTTTCAGAAACCTAAATTGTACAGAAAAAGAATAGCATGAACTGCAAGTGAAGCTGATGTCACTTATTTGTACGTTTACTATATAATACTAGTTTTAAATAAAATAGTACCACTACAAAGCTTAATACTACCATAACAAGATGACATAAGCCCTGCTGGAAACAGATGAAAAGTTAAGTTATTATGTTATGTAATCTTCTTTTTCAAATTTATAAGATGCTAGAAAAGGAAAATGTAAGTCAGAGTGGTGATGTCTGCCAGGCTAGTTCAGGCTATAAAACTCAGAGCTGCAAATATGGTCTTCTCAGTACGCTATCATCCAAAGGCATTTTGTTTTCACAGTTGATTTTGTATACAAAGATTCAAATTTTTCATGTGACACAGATGTCCTGTCTGATGTTTGCTGTTCAGCCTCTGAGTCACTCGCTTTTAGGCTCTGAAAAGGAAAATGTGGATCTAGTTATTTACATGAACACCTGTGTGCCCCTGATGATGTTCATATACAGAATCAAAATCTTCTGCATGAAAGAACTGACGAGACAATTATGTGAGTCATTGTCTTCTTTACACCTGAGGCATGAATGTATTGGTTTATTGACAAATGGATTGATACATCGCCTCTATTTAACCAGATGAAAAAAAAACAAACAAAAAAAAACAACTAAACACTGAAATCAAGACCTCTTTTTTCAAGGATGACCTGGCCAGGAGTTCAGTATCACAGATCATAAAACAATGATCAAAACAAGTAATATATAAAACATTAAACATAGGCAATAATTAAAATACAGGCAATGGGTAAAACGGGATATATCATGCAAACTTTTTTTTAGCCGGTAAATACATTTTGTTGTGGTACTCAGAGTATCTCAGAGTGCAGAAAATTTGAATTTAGTTTTTCTTAATGCAGCAAAGATATCTTTACACTTGGTCATATTTTCAATTCAGACCAAAGCATTGCAGTTCCATTTTACATTGACCCCAACTGAATGATTTAAATGTGAAAAAGAATGATTTAAAAGCATGATAAAAACACAGGCAACGTTCAAAGGTCTCACTAACTTTAATCTGGATTGAACAAAAGGCTCTAAAAGAAATTAGGTTTGACAGTTTCAGATCAGCCTTTAAGGTGTTTTATGCAAAGAGGTCAGCAAAGCTGAAAGTTTTCCTTCCCTACTTCAGTTCTGACATGAGGAACTGATAGAAGGGCAACATTTTAGTATGTAAAGCATAGTGGTTGTTTATTTTTTAAAGTGCACAAATAAAATGGAATTAAACTCAGTAGAGCCTTTGAGATTAGAGTCATCCTGTGTGCACACCAAGAAGACCAGTAAGATTAGGATATTTATACAGGGTTTCTGTCAAATTGGACTTGTTATTGGTCATTCCAAAACAAAGAGTTGCGCATGAGTTGAGCATAACAAATTATGATCGCAATATGAAGCAGTTCAGGATCATAAATTAACCTAAAACATGTGTTTTGGAAGTCCCAGAGAAAACAGAGGCACAAGGAGAACATGTAAACTCCACACACAACAGCCACATTTGAGCAGTAGGTTTGGACCACAACATCTTTTCAATGCTAACCACTCCAGGGCCCATAAAAAGCTTGTGTATGACTAAAACATAAAAATAATCAAAGTTGTTTGACTTTCAGATTTCAAAACACAGTTTTATCAAAAGTTCAGGATGTGAACTCAACTTTAAACTTAAACAGCTCAGATTTCGGGAAAGTGGGTCAGTTTTGCTTTCAAATAAGATATGAAAGGTGTGTTTCTGCAAGCAGGGCAAACGTTTTTTCCTTATTACATATCTGTTTATGAAATTAGTGATAGTCCTTCTCAAGGTTAGGAATAATTTATACTCTCCAACAGAGAAGGTTTGCATGTCTGTGCTTAAATGAAAAGACACAGGCAAGGATTAAGTTGTTGGCATGAGCTCTCTAGTGTAGTTTTAAAATTGTGACCTCAGTATTCCTTCTCTGATATTTGCAGATGATGTGGTCCTGTTGGCATCATTTTGTTGGGAACTTCAGCTCTCACTGGAGCGGTTCAAAGCTGAGTGTGAATCGGCCGAGATGAGAATCTGCACCTCCAAGTCTGAGTCCACGGTTCTCAGTTGGAAAAGGTTGAATTGCTCTCTCCGGGTTGGGGGTGAGGTTGACAGACAGATTGGTGCAGCTTCTGCTGAATTGCGGACTCTATAGATCTGTTGTGTTAAAGAAGGAGCTGAGCTGTAAGGCAAAGCTCTCTGTTTATAGGTCGTCTATGTTCCTACCCTCACCATGGCCACAAACTTTGGGTAGTGACCAAAAGAACAAGATAGTGGGTACAGAAGGTCAAAATGAGCTTTTTCCCCAGAGTAGCTGAACTCTCCCGTGGTTTATCTGGTAAGGATGCCTCCTGGACGCCTCCCTAGGGAGGTGCTTCAGGCATGTCCGACTGGGAGGAGACCCAAAGGAAGACCCAGGACACGATGGAGAGACTATAGGCTGCAGCATACTCTATCCGAACAGCCGAAATTGGGCCGAACAGTCGCAGTTTCATGAAGAAAATTGCGTCATTCTGTTAATATTGTCGACATTTCTGCATCTTCTTGTCGCAACCCTTGCAGGTCGAACTTTTTACCCCCCTCCACATAAGAACACATTAGAACTTTATTGTGTGATTGGTCAGAAGTTTTGATTGTGTTGGAAGTGCTCAGATGCTGCATTTGGCTTTAACCACTCGCTTAAAAAAAAATGACTCGTCTCAAGAAACAGACTGTTGTATCAAGAAGCAGATAAAGATATTCAAACGGCCAAAAACTCATGAATGGAGATAAAACAGACATTTTGTACGGTGGAATCTGACTGATAAAAACTTTGGAGCTTAATCCGTGACCAGTTTGTGGATAAATAACGTTGGGTGATGAGTCTCAGACTTTTTTTCCACACTGTAGACTCCAGTAGGAAAGGAATCCCATGCAGTGACGTATGCTGCAGCGGGGAGGGGTTTCCCAGGAGCTCGGCACAGTGGGTCTCAGGAGCTATAAAACTATGAAAGGTGTGTGCGGAAATGAACGTCGAACAACCACGTGACTGAACGTCAACCAGTCGGCGGCGGAGCGAGCATGCTGCAGGCTTTAGTCTCCCAGCTTGCCCGGGAACAACTTGGAATTATCCCAGAAGAGTTGGAAGAGGTGGCTGTGGAAATGGGTTGTTTGGGCCTCTCTGCTCAAGCTGCTGCCCCTGAGGCCCAACTCAGAACAAGCAGAAGATAATGGATGGATGGTTTTAAAACTATATGCAGATAAACAGTCTTTAAAAAAGTTCATTTGTTCATCCTTAGCGAACCAAGAAGCCTTCAAATCTCTGGCTCAGAACGCTGCAGTTCTGGAGGTTTGACCTGATGACTACAGTCTCAAGGTTTTGGCTTTTAAAACCAACAAATCTGGATTTTACTACATAAAAGCCATCAATGAGGCTTCAGTCTCACTGGTACTGCTCCACTTAAAAGTAACAAGCGTGACCTCTTCAATCCATTCAATTTCACCAACTACTTATGGTACACTGGTGGGTTTAAACTGGGTGGAGGGCTTTGATCCGTTCTGTATACTTGTTGCATGTTATTTTCCTTCCATTTTCATCCAACAAATCCTAAAAAGAAACTCACACAAAAATGAAAATTGCATTTAATGCGAGTGAACTGGATGGCTTTCCCTAAATCTTTCTATATTTCATTAAATTTTCATAACCATCCCAGTCCTGGAAAATACAACTGTAAAAGAGTATGACTTTTGTAGTAGCACATCTAGATCTGGATGTATTTTTCATTCAGCGAGGCAGAAAGTTCAATCTGAGTGTCTTGGCTCAATCCCCAGTTAGACTGAGATGAAAAATGAGTAGAGACAGCAGGCTACCTTTTATCAATTCAAATATTTTTCTTCCACATACCCAGAGTTTAACTTCAACAAATGACTTTAGATTAAATTAACTAGAATAACTCAAACTGGCCTCTCTTTAGGGACGACAGTCCTCATGTAGTTAACCAGTCACTGAGCAGTCAAAGCTCCAGGGTTCACTGATCGTGTGCAAACAGATCCAACCTAAAATCACTAACAGTAATTAAAACAGAAGATTCCACATGACCTATTCATCAAAGAAAGTTCAAACTTTCACACATTTTAAAACAAGTGGAAATTGGCTAATAAGAATAAATTTATTACCAGTACGTCATATTTTTTACGGTTGGTTATCCTGTCAATACTTCTTATTAGCTCTAAATCATCTTTATCAGTAAATGAAAGAACATTTGAGACATCGAGGCACCTGGTTCTTATCCTGCTACCTAAAACCTCCTTAATGGGCTTGAAAATCTTGGTGATAGTCCTTATCATCAGTGCCGGGTTGTGCTGTGGTTTATGTTCATACAAAATGGCATACCCTTACTTCTCTCGTGTTTATTTTCATAGCTAATCTAATCAAGAAAATTCACAAAATCTAATGCCAGATTATCACAAACAAGGAGTGAGCTGCTTGAGAGGATCAACTACCGAATATTTGATGAAACCAACAATGACCACCATGAAGGCTTACTGTGGCTGAAATAAAGAGAACAAAAGTCATCTGTTTAGGACGGCCAATTAAAATCCTAGTAGAATAAAACATATTTTGCTGTTTGAGGCTTTAAACAGAAAACTAGCACACATGAACCAATCAAAGCACAAGTTGGACTTAATGAATATGTTTTATTAGATAGAGTCAGTGGTACAGTTAGTGTTTTCTGCTAAAGGCCTTCCTGTTTTGCTTTTTGTTTGTTTTAGTTTGTGATTGTGAAAATCCAGCAGAAAGTGAGGAGTATGTGGTAAAAACGGTGCAACATAGTGCTGCAGGAACATGCAGAACACATCTGTGAGAATCTTAATAAACTGTTTAAAACTTTACTGACAAACAAAATTGACATAATCTAATTGTCCATCATTTGACTGACTGAAACTAAACTGCTTGTTCAATTTTAGGGGGTGAATAATAAAATGAGCTTTTCTGAGTTTCTAAATGAACTTCTAGTTTTCATTCCCTGTGTCATTTCTCTGTAAACAGCAAATGTTTTGATCTGAAGATTCTCAATTACAGAAAAAAAAATTATTTATTTACTTGATATTTTCCAGGAAACTAATCAGCAGGCTTGGAAAAGGGCTAAACTATTTCAGAAGGTTGAGTTGAATAGAAATCTGGAAATAAAATTTCTGAAACAATCCTAAATGTGTATTATTATTTGCAACATTTGATTTCTCGAGCATAGAATTGGTGTTTTCACCATTTAAAACTGACAATTTAATACGAATTAAATGAATACAATCAAATCTTACTAAACTGCATCAAAAACCCAACAGACGTGCAATTTAACATTCATGCACTGATTGCTAGTGTTCAAATTATTTCCAGATATCCCTAAAATTACCACAAACTGAAATAAATATCTATTTCAGTTGTGTAGTAACAAACCAGATGTTTGAAACTGGCTAATAGTACAGGGAAAATAAGCACTAAACATGCAGCCTTGAACAAATTTGATATTGATAGCACTTCGCACCATTAGCTGCATCAATTCTTAGACCTTCTTATGCAATGTTTGCACATTGCTCTGGTGCCTTTTCAAGCAAAACATTTAGGAGAAGCATATTTTTACATTAGATATTTTTACATTGAAGGCACAAACTAGTAACTTAATATTCAATCATTTTATGTCCACTTATGATGACTATGTATTCATCTAAAAGTCATAATACAACCAAATTAAGCTCAAGAAATGTAACAAATTTTCTTTTTATTTAGTCAACGAAGCAGAGAAGGCTCAACTGTCACAAATAAACATGAAGTCTTTGTAGAAGGACCACTTCCTACATATCACAAGATGACATGTCAGAATCTAAAAGCACAAGACAAACAAAAGCCCACATCAGTAAATACTTCAAACTCCGACCACAAGGAAGACAAATGGAGAACAACAACAGAACTCACACATTGAAACACGCAAAGTCGGGTGTGAGGAGTGTCAAAACAAGTAATTACACTGCAGGAAAAAAGAATTGGTACAACAAACTTAGACCACTTTGTGTAATTAAAGACAAATCAAGCAAACACTAATTTTCTTTAAAACACACTGGTGTAAATAATTGGCTGAATAATATCTTTTTTTCCTTTTAAACTGATATTGTATACTTTAACAAGGCTGAACGGCAGTGGGCTGCTCAGGTATTATTTACTCATCCACTGAGACATTTCACATGAATTTGTCACTGAGAAGAAAGTTTTTTTAATTATAGGAGATTTATCTTATAAAGAAATAAAGTCTTCATTTTGGCACAAATAATTAGACAGTTTTGAAATTATTAGTCAATGAAAGAGGGTAACTGCTTTCACAAATTTGTCAACACTAAAAAGCCACAAAGAACGAAAAAAACAAAAACATTTCATTTTGTTTAGGAATATATGGCTATATAATTGAATTATAATTACCAAAGCTTGCTGCAATTAAAAAAGTGTGTGTGCGTAAGTTGTGTAGTTATTTTTTAAAAAAAATGTACATATTTATTTTTTTATTTTTGATTTGCAAATTTTTGCCGTTTATTGCTATTAAAAACTGAATATTTGTTTTTAAATGTTATCTTTTTTTTTTGCTGATTGTAATGTGAGGCTATTATTTTAAACATATCAAATGACTTATTTGGTCCTCTTTTTCCCAATAATTTTTTTAAATTGGCCTCTAAAAATAAATTAGCCTGAACACATTTATGGCACTCCCCAATGCATACAGTAGATTTCTAGACTCTTATTATCGTTATTATTTTCTTTCCTTACAAAACCCTCTGAAGCAGACATGAATGTGGTGGAAGACCATGGTGGTCCTGGGCTCTGCCAGTTAAAATCATTGGCTCCATCACCATACATTCCAGAAACCAGAGTGCTTTGAGTGATAAATCAAAGATGGAAGCAGTCTCCAAGTTGTAATGCAAAGCAAACGTAAGGAAAAGTAATAGTGGTGTTTGCTTAAGAACCAATGATCAACAGATTTAAATGTTGTGATGCTGACAAGACTTAGGAGAATCCATTCATATCGAAATTATTCTAGCAAGCTTCATTAAATCAAAAAAGAAAATCAGAAATAAATTAATTTATTGTACAATTTCAACCAAAACAACCATTTTACCCCCGTAGCTTCCATATTTTGACATGCAATGGATTATTATTTGAAAACCCTACAATAAAAAAAACAAGCTTGTACAAGAACAGACATAAGCACAAAATAAGCCAAAACCTTTTACAGTCACAGGTTTTATGGATGAGGTGTGGCAGAAACAGGGGAGTTGTAAAGAGCGGTGTAAGAAAGGCAAACATGAGAATCGTCTAGCTTCTTTCAGTTTCTTCTCTCTGATGATACACAGAACACAAGCCTTTGGACGGTGTAAATGAGCCATATATCTGTAACATCCACTTACACACAGCCCTGAACTGATGAGCTGTGATGGGAGCATTGCATCACTGCTGATGTGCTTGAAATCGGAAACAAAATAAAATGAAAATTACCACAGAAGATTAACTGTTCCAAAACACAGTCTGCAGATTAAAAGCACACATGTGGCCTCAGCCAGGAAAACAACAGCACTGCAGTCAAATCTTCTATGCCAGGACCAAGATCAGCAAACCACCAGAACACAATGAACTGGACCACAGAGTGGCTTCGTGGTCACTTGGATAGTAATGGGTTCCGAGCTTCACCACAGGTTAAATAAGAGTGTGACCAGACTCCAGGCCAAGTCCTCAAGATGCAATCCTGCTGTTTTGGCACTCAACCCCATTTCAAGGCCATGCACCAGACAGTGCAAAGCTATTCTCAGTTGTTGGCACACATTTGAGGACCACAAAAGAGGGCAAACTGAAATATATTAGGCAATTACAGTTTCTTTCCTGGTCATTGTTTTTCAATGATCAAACTAAAAATCAAACTAAAACACAAGCAGGGATACATGTGTAGAAACCAGGGGAGATGGAGACTTAATTCCTGTCATTTCCTGAAGTGTAAGTAGTGAATTAGCACTGATAATACATCTGTGCACCGTTTAATAAAACAGAAGCGGGCAGGAAGACAAGCAGAAGCTACTGCAGCTGAACTGTCCTCAGAGTAAGACTAGAGCTGAAAGGCATGATGCCAAGAGTACATCCGGCTGGCAGTGACACGGGTGTAAGAATGGACCACAGGTCTGGAGACGGTCCAAGATACAATAGGAGGTACTGGAAGAAGTCCAAGACAGCTGGGGAGCAGCAGCGTCAAGTCTTACAGGAACCTGAAGCTGTGCATTCAGGCCGTGTTGCTGATTGATTTATCAACACGAACCTGACTCGACAGAATTGTCTCTTTTAACTGAAACAAATCAACAATTACATCTTTCACCTCATCTGTTCATCTTATCTACCCTCTGCATTAACAGCTTTGGCTTTTATTTTTCTCTTTGGGTGTTTCAACTGACCGGTATGGCTTGTTTTTGTAGCCCAGAACATTTCATCCCTCAGTCACGTCTGCATAACTGAAAACTATTATGCACTCAGCACCACTGCATTAACCTTTATGACTGCAGGAGCCAATGATGCACCTCACTCTTAACTAATACTTAAAGCTGCAGCAAACTGTCCAATACCATCAACTATTATTTTTTAATCCAACAGTATTAAAGCCATCTTATCACAAGCTCATGACTGCAGGAACTTTGAGCTGCAGACCGTGTTGGGGGTTGATGAGTGAGAAGAGGCGAGAAGTCACCGAGTGTGTTGTGTTGCCGTGGTGAGGGGGGAGTGCTGGGCAACACACCTGCCTGCCTGATTAAGCCACAAACAATGAAACGTCTGTTTCTACCTGCCCACCTGTCTACAAAAAGTGGAGCCCCTCCACTCTGTCCTGCAGCCCTGAATTCCTCTGTGTCCCTCCCAAGCCGTGGTCCACCCCGGGATCCACTTCATTGTAATAATACCACATTCTTTGGCACGCAGGAACATCGGTGGACAAAACACAATGAAGACAAAACTGCCAGTCTGATGCAGCAATGTCTGTTCGAATCTCTCAGACCCACGACATATTAACTTTAGATCTTCTGATCTGTTTCTTCTTTAATGACACCACAATATCAAAATATATACAGTACTTTATTATCAAATTTGTTTGCATCCTTCCTGTTCTTTCAGCTTTTGCTCTGCTGAGATGGTTTCATTATGTGGATGCTGACTCCAATGAAAATCTCATTTCTACACATTTACACCTATACCCCATCATTTCCAAAAACACGTCATGACACTCATGATTGATAACTTTCTTGTGTCCAAACAATGAAACTCACGAGGGAGTTAACTGGAAATAGCTGCAAGAGGGAACCTTTTTAACTGAGTTGTCCATCTGCCAAAACTAACACAGTCCTCATTTGCTACTGTCATGCACGCCTCTTATCTTCTGTTAGTCCTAACCCATCTTTAAGCCTTTTTCCCACAATAATTCTGGATCTTAGCTTGAATTATATGAAGAATGTGCACAGTATCAGACACAAATGATGAATGATGTGAATGTGACACTAATGGTTTAAGGATAACAGAGGAGTATCCCAGAAACTGGTGGCATTTTTGTGGTGTGGAGCATATGTGTAAGTGTATTTATGGATCGTTTTCCCTAAAAGTGTTATCTTCTTTTTGGTGATAAGCTTTAATTCAAGGGTAAACCAGTAGTTTGCTTAATAACTGCTTTTTTTTAAAAAAGGGTGAAACTATCTTTACTGAATTAGATAATGATTGAGACTGTCTAGTCAGGGGATTGGGATAGTTTCCAGTAGACTTAATATAAACACTGGCACTTCTACCTTGCAAATTTGTCAAAAATAATTTGCCACAATTTTCCAAAACAGACTGATAAAAAAAGGAACCTTTGTGGAGAAAATGTCTAAGGCTGCATTGTTAAATACCCACTTTTAAAGCCCTCCCAGCTGTGCTCTGTCCGCCTGCCAAGCATGTCCATTAAGAGAACGCCTCAAGGGTTCCAACTTGTTTTGTTTTATGTGAATTTAATACCCAATGTTCGGATTATATGATCCAAAATTTCAACTTTACCGCAAACTGAGCATCAAAAACTTGTGCAGCTGGAATCTTTGCTGTGACCCACACAGAGAGGGGGACAGATGAAAGTGGTGGTTTGTCTCTACCAACGATAACAAGTTTTCCCACCGTTCTCATTGTTATTTCACACAAGGCTTTAGACAGACGTGTGGTTAGGTGTCAGCGACAGGCCTCTATCAGAGCTCACAATAGCTAATATTTGGTCTAAGTGCAGTAAAACGACCAATGTTAAATTGACCGTTCGCTTAAAAATCGTATAAACTAGCTAACATTCTTTTTAAGAATTAATAGCAGGTTTTCTGATGTAAGAACTTAAAATTTGACCTTTGTGTGACAGATTTTAATAAACTGTTTCTAACCTACTGCGGAGCCTTGAGTCCTTTTTGTTTTTACACTTAAACCAATTCCTAAACCAAACCACAGATGAATGTTTCTGACCAGTCAAATTATCCAGAGTTCCTATTATTAGTGTATTGGTCTCTGAGAGACACATACAGACTAATGAAATCAGGACCATAATAAAATTATCTGACCTAATATCCTCTTTGTAACAGATAAATGATTGATATTTTAAAACTTTGTTATTAGCAGTTTATCAAAAAAACACAACAAATTCCAGTTTCTCAAGCCACATTGAAAATACTAAGCAAACCAGTTTGAAATAGGATTTTTGCATCACAAAAAAACTGAAAACTTAACATGCAGATAACGAGCAGGGTGATGTCTTTTTAAAAACATAAATTTCAGATGCAGTTTAGCCTCCATTGTGAAAGGTATTAGTGGTCTTACTGGGATTTGCTTGGTTAAATAAAAGTAATCAAAGATAAACAAAGGCTGGCAGATAAATAAACGGATAGATAAAGACACTTTTTTGCTCTGCACTATTTTAAGTACACTCTGCACAATATGCTGTCATGATCAGGTACAAGAACTGGACAAAAAAAAATGACAGAAAAAACATCCATAACCCAAAGAAAACAAAACTTTGACCGACATTCATAAAGCCTGGAGAACTATGGATGAAAACCACTTTAAAAGACTGTAAGAAAGACTTAGTTGTGGTTTAAACTTTAAACTGTGTTTGGGATAAAGTCTTCTTATGTCTGATATGTATAAGACTTCAAATCACATTTTTCCCTTGGCGTTGAAGGATTGCGAACAAAAGAATCCTCAACTAAACTTGGAGATAAAAAAACACAGATGTGTCTTTTTTTTTGCCTGCTCTCATGATGCAGATCTGTCCAGCAGAGAGCAGACTCACAGCGAGCCACATCCTGGGCAGCATCACAGGCCATCCACTGGTGTTTTCAACTTTGCCTGAGTGTTTGTGTGCGCATGTTCTCTGAGAAAGTTTGTAAGTGGTGGCACTTGGGCGTTCCACACTAATAACTGCAGACAGAGCAAAGTATGTACGCGTGTGTAAAGCCCATGGGTACCGTATATTATCTCTAGTGATCTTAGAGGCTGATTCAGTCTCATATGTAGTCCTTCTGTTACCTGTGATTAAAATCTATTCATCATGCTGATCTTGGCTTTCACACTGCAGGCTCGTGGGATAATGAGATAGTTTATTTGCTAGTTTAACACACACACACAGTCAATAGTAAATGTATTATAAATCCCACCTTTTAAACTAAAAATAAAGAAGAAAAGATTTAAGGATTGTTTTAGAACATAAATCAGACATGGAAAAGTTTATAAACTAACCTCTTTAAATTTCTCTCACATGCTCTCCCCTGCCTGGCTCATTAAGAAATCAATCACTATGTGTGCTCTGGCTGCAGATCAGCTTTAGCTGGCTGAGTGATGTGCTCATGGCTGCACGTGCCGATCAGCTTTATCTGCTGCTAATAAATCTCCAAATAACTTAAAGGATCTCGAGAGTCAGACTCCAAACCGTGCTTAAATTTTATCTCAACGTACCGACAACCAGATAGTTAATCTGCTGGACCAAATTCTGGCTGCTTCTGATCTTCAGACTGTGACTTTTCAGGATGATCAAAGCTGACTGGTGAGCTTGTGGTGCTCAGAATTGGTCACAGGAGGCTTGGGGGGG
>JARVJO010000002.1:13197717-13210091 GCA_031762555.1 Cynodonichthys magdalenae | reverse complement strand
CCACATACAATACACTGTGTAATTTGTGGTCTGTTTAAAAAAATACAAAGTATGGATGCTGCTTTATGTTCAAACTGTCCATGCCACATTTAGATTTAAAGTGGTTTATCTCATTTTTTAAGCAAACATCTAAATTATTTAATTGGTCTATGAATCCAGAAAATGCAGAGCGGACATTTAAATTAGAAACAATGATTAAGTATAACAAAGATAATTTGTCCTTAAAATCACTTGGAAAGCATGAGACAAAGACACAATTTGTTCAAGTCTACAACCAGTGGTAAGTATTTTGACAAGTTGTTTTTCAGGTGAAAAGGGGCTGTGACAGTATACAGTATAGTGCAGGGGTTCCCAAAATTTTCCAGGCCATATCCCCACAACCAGCATTAGCTTCTGGCCCAGGACCCCACCCCCCCTTGCGAACCAACAAATAAACAAACAAAATATTTGAAGAAACATCAACTTTTAGATCTTTTTTTTCACTTTCATTCACTGTTTAATAATTATTCAGCATAAGAATTTTAATAAACGTTTTTTTTAAATACTGTAATATATTCCCGCTGAAAAAGCAACATTTCAACAAATTGTTGATAAGAATGGAAACAAAAGAAATCAAACCTCTCTTAAGCTCCCATCAATAACATTTTAGTATATTATCATTTATATTTTAAAACAATGATCGAAAAACAGATTTGATTTTATGAAAATGATTCAAAACATTTATTAAATTAAAAAAAAAGTATTTTTGCAATTTCTTTCTCCCCATCTCCCCTCCAACTTTATGAGGCCGCAGCAGCCCTGGGGGGCCACCAGGGGGCTGTGGCCCCCACTTTGAAAAACACTGGCAGTGCACCTGTTAAAGCGATGAGGATACTAAACATTCAGTGACACAGGGGAAATCCTCCAGGTGTAAACCACCACCTTCCTCAAAAATAAATGAGTAAATCAATATAATCTAAAACTGAGTCTGTCTTGGGGGCCCCTCCCTCTAATATGTGACCTGAATATCTTTCCAGGTATGCTTCGATGCTCAAACTACCTCTGCAGACTCTTTCTGATGAGTACAAGCTGGGGTTCTACTCCTCCCAGAAAATGAAGCTCCTCACCCTAAGACAGAGCCCAGATTTCATCCACTATCTGGCCCCTCATTCTTTAGTTCTGATCCAAATCTTGTGATGACATTTAAGGAACAAAGGTGGGTCAGTAAGTTGAAAGCTTCTCTTTTTGGCTCGGCTCCTTCGTTATACTTATTACTGCAGACAAAGCCCTGATCCATCTGTTCATCTGATGTTACAGTGAATTACAGCTCCTTTGTATTCTGAATGTGCGACAACCTTTTCTGTGGTCCACATTTGGTGGAGTCCAAGTCCTGCTAAAACTTGTTCATCTCGTCATGTAAAGAAAAGGTGGCACGTTGGATTCCCATGATGCTTTTGTTGTTTTGGATCTATTGTAAAACTCCACACATGTATCTGCCTTTAGCCACAGTCTACTGTCCCCTTTAGCTTTAGCCTCTATCACCGTTTCACATCTGTGATTGTTTTCCACAGTCTATACTGCTTCTTTGTACTTCGACTTGTTGCCTGATTTGAATGAACAGGCGTAAGCTTGCAAAATGCTTGCAGTTCAAATGCTTTTTGATTTGGATAAAGGTTGACCTGTGGTCAATGTAGACAGTCAAATGCTCAACATGTGCTTCCAGGTTTATGGTGAAAACTTTCTGAGTTGATAAATCTTTAAACACCTTATAGTTTGTAAAACTGTCCTGTGTTACATTCTTTGTTTCTACAAGAGTAATGTTTTCAAATGCTTTGCTTAAACATCTATAAAAGGGATTCTATAAAACTATTTAAAGTTTGGATTAGAAGGTGTTTCACACATTCCCCAGATTACTGGGATTTCTCTTTATTTCCTTGTTAATTGACTCATTTACTTTACTGATAAAAACTGCAGATAAGAAGATTACTGAGATGCCTTTGGTATATCTTGCAGAAACAGAAAAAAAAAATGCAGAAAAAATTTCAAAGCATTTTGTTCAAATTAAACAAAATATTTTAAACAAAAATGTATAAATCCAAAGATTAATCTTTACAAAATTCAAAAAGAGTGCATGAAATGAATATGAACATGAATGAATATTTGAAATAAATATTTAAATTTAACATCTGGATTTCAGTTTCTCTAACTTGATAACTTAATAGTCATTCGATCAAACTTTTGACCATTTAGAGCAACATGATTTTGATAAATTGTATTTACACAGACGAGCAGAGAAACACCCACACAGATGAACAGGATGTCCTGGAATCGGCTTTTGCAATTTTTTTTCTCCCTAATCACAAAAAGCTGACGGAAAGAAGACTTACTTTCACCACAACCACCAAATGTATTCATGCATACTGTTGCAGTTACACCAGAACAATGCCAACACAATCCAAGCACAACATCTGTTCCAGTCAGAACGCAAATCACAGCCAGAAACATGTTTAAAAACTAAATAGCATAAAAGCAATGAAGTAAAAGAAATAGAGGAAACGACGGCAGTGAGCAATGAAAAACAATTTCCATTGATATCCTGTGTTTTCTGTGGCTCAATGTGTCATTTTCCAAGTGGTTTGGCTCCCATGCGGTCCGGACCCATGAGTTCTGGATATTTTTTTAATACAGCAGATGATAAAACAGCAACTGACATTAGAAGGTGCTAATTGCCAGAAACTGAGGTGAAATTAATGAAAAGAGAACGAATAACATGAGAATTTACCAGAATTTACATCATTATTTATACAACAGTGTGCTCAGAGGTGTCAGAGTGCAGTAATAAGAGGACAGCACCATCCAAGGCTTTCAACTACAGATGACTTGTAGCTGCTCAGAATTAAGTGTACAACAGATCTAAATACAAATATATTCTATTAAGTCAAATTTTTGTAGTAAACACATCTAGTTCAAATTAAGCATCAACTATTCTCTGTATTGAAAAAAATGACCTGAGTTTAATTTCACACAGAACAAATAGAGGATGTGTTTTGTATTTTAGAATGAATAAATACATAAGAAGTGTTATTAATGCCCCTGAACTTAATTGCAGCACTGAAAGTATTTAATCAAAAATATCATCCGTACTTTTGTTTTTATTCCAGTTAAAATTTGTTTTTGGCCTGATGTGTTTTCAGACCTTTATAGCCGAATGGTTTACCTCCTCAGAAAACGATTGGATGAGATATTGAAGTAGTTCCATCATGAGTGAAACATCCATATAACTCTAAGAGACCAGTGACTGTCGAGACTATAGAATTACATCAAACACAATGCAGGAAAAGGTTCAAGGTAATTACAAAAGATTAAACAAACTATCTTCAGGAGAGTATGTAAACAAAGCTGTTAATGTCAAATAAACATACTTCTGGTGTCACAACCTCTGGAAGGCTTCCCTTTTTCTGCTCATAGAGATCAGCAAAGTCTAGATAAAAGGAAAAAACATCCTAAATAATTGTGCTGTTGTCTCTTTAAATCTGGAAACACTTTTTTCTGAACACTCAAAATCCACTCATCATATTTCACAGATGTGGTGTTTTCTAGGAAAAGAAAACATAAACATGTCTTCAGAAGACATACAGCTAAGAGAGTAAAAAGAAAACAAAATTGTAACTGAAGAGTGTTGGTATTTTTTCATGTGTTAGAATGTTCATCAAAGCTGCAAGTTTTTATGATGAGAAATTAAACAAGAAGTTATAATTTTGGTCTGCTTCAAGCACTCGCGGCACTTTTCCTGCCACTAGCTTCCAGTTTTGTAGCCAACTTTTCACAAACCTGCAGTCTTCCTAATGACTCCAAGTTTGTGTAGCATGTGTGTACAGATTGTATGTATATGGACAAGCAGCCACAGAGTGCACTACTGTTAAGACTTTGGCTGTGATCACAGGGAAGGTTGCTTGGTTTGGAAACAAGTAAAGGTCTTAAAAAAAAACACACATATTGCTCCAGCTGATCAAGATGAAGTGCTAAATTCCTGCTTATCCAAAATATAAAACTTCTCAGCAATCAAGTGTCAAGTCATGTTAGAGTATAACCAAAACAATAAAGCTGACACAAAAAAAGGACAAACAGAGGTGAGAGTAACAACCTGACATGAATAAACTAACCATGTATCTTCCTCCACCTCAGACATTTGTCAGGGCAGTCACTAATTTTCCATCCCTGGGGTGTCGCATTGAGCAACAGATAAAGCAAAAGCCGCTTTTTTTTCTCCACTTCAAAGAAAAACACTCAGGTGAACTGTGATGAAGCCATGGCTTTAGGTAACCTGGGGATGATATGTGTGTTTTGTCAAGGTTACTGTGAGTGCACACTTGAGGAATTATAGCAGCTATGAGCTGAACGTGACATAGCAAGTCAAGGCAGGAAAGCAGGAAAACTCAGATGAGTTGAACGGCTGGAAGTCGAAGCAAAACATGAACATAGTGAGGAAAAGTCTGACCAAAGTGTAAAATGAGATGAAAACAGAAGCCTCTGCTTGAGACTAAACACAGACAGCGTAAAGAGGCCTACATTGCTTTCCTTACTACTACTGATGACTGTTGTGCTGCTGAAGATATTTATCACCTACTGCTGGCAGCTTACGTAGCCAGGTCATGACCTATTCCTTCAAAGTCCCTCCTTTCTGTAGCACTCATTATTAGTTCTTGGTTTTCACCAGAGGGCCCATTCTCATCGGTCCTATAGATTCCACTGACCACCATCCATCTGCGCACCCTTCCACCAGCAGGCCTTTCAGCACACTCATAAAGGTTCAGGATCTACTGAATCAACACCACTTTAATCAAGCCTTCTTTAGTAGAGGGCACTCACTGACTTCTATGTTCAGTAAAATTTAATGTCTTCAAGCTTTGCACAGCTTTAAAACTTTTTTATTTTCATCTCCCTCATTTTGTAAAATGGGAGTGTTACACAAAATCTACTTTTTAGAGCTTTATATCACGTTGTCATTCCCTCATCAAAAACATACCCAGAGTGTTGCTTTGACTCAATCATGCATGTTTGAGAAACCCTTGAATCTCCTGTGGTAGCCATATTGGGCTGCCTAAACGCTTGCTGGTACAAAACACCCCCTATTTACACAAAGCTCCTCCCTGGAGCTCAGTCGGCAGCAGAGCGCCTGTCCCACAAAGCACCCCTCTCCCGAAGCATTGTTGTGAAGACGTGCTGAAGTGGGAGTGTCAGAAAGGGTAGGAAGTTCTCAAAGAGACAGAGGTCAATTTCAAGGCATTTAGATGCTATAATGCAAAGTCAAATTTATTTTTCATATATACAGCATTTTCATTACAACTGAAGGTAACAGTATGGTATTGAATTGAATATAACATAACACCCCCCCTTTACAAATTCCATCCTAGCAAATGTTGGCAAATGATGGACTCAAACAGTGAGGCAATCATCAAAAGAGTAAATTTACAAGTTTTGCCTATGTGTTTGCCATTGTGAGAGCTTTAATACCTACTACAGTAAACAATAAGCTGAAAGTAACATATATGCAATGTCATCACAAGAGCTACAAACCTAAAGAGGTTAAAGACACTGAAACATCTTTTAAAGATGCATAAGTCAAATTAATTTTAAAGTACCACTCTTTTAAGGAGGACACTGACCTTCAGTAACCCTGCTGCCTGATGAAAACATTTGACAGCTCTCCAAACTGCAGCAAAACCATTAAGAGGAAAAACTAAAACGAGAATGCTGCTTTGGAAAATGTGTTCCTGTAACCTGAGCGCGTTGGAGGGATCGTCATCTGGATGGTCCGTTTACCTTTTTCCTCTGTTTTTTTGTGCATGGCCTAAATGTGTGCACGAGTGTTGTTTCTGACTGCGACCCAATGCTTTCCATATGTGCATGAGAAAGTCAACCGAGTCGTTTTGTTTTGATGGGACCAGATAGATCACCCATATGCTCGGCACAGAGAGCAGCGCTGCAGCTTGATGCCGACGCCATCCTTCACCACAAAACCCAGTATCAACAAAGCAGGGCAGTAACCACCAAAGGCTGTTTTTGACGTTGGATTTTATTTACACATTTATGTTTTTCATCAAGTACTTATTATTTACAGAGTGCCTGCTGCTTCTGTAACAGTTTAACAAATAAATACTGAGGCCTGAAAAAACTCCAATTAATGACCCTTTTCTCAGTCTTACTGAGCTGAACTGTCTCGATGAATTGTGTTTGGTTTGTCTATCAAAATATGACAAATCTCTTACAAAGGAAGTCTGGAAGGGGGCTCTCAAATTCAGTATTCATTTTATAATCCCAAACTTACTTATTGTTTATTGGCTGTAAACAATTAAGATTTACTTCTATTAAAACCTTTAATTATAAGGAAATACCAAATATTAGAGCCATGCGATAAAATAACTAAATTACAGATCACTTTTGCAGAAGACGAATCAGACTTAACTCTTTTACATAAATAACAGAGTATGTTTAGAAAATTTAAAAGGCCTACTTAGATCTATTATTTTGCTAATGTGTATACACAACTACTTTGTCTATAATCTCCGGCCAAATTAGTCCATTTCATCAACATTTTTAGATACCAGCAACCATTAACACTTCAAAAAGAGTTAGTGATTATTTCAAAAATAAAAACCTACAGCTCAAAACCAAAATAACACGACCATCTAGTATATGGGTAACTGTGGTTTGAAAGCTAAAACTCTCACAGTTTACAATAACAATAAATGCAGTAATTTGTTCCAATATTCACTTTTCACCTGAAAATGTGCCTTTAAATTTGTTTAATGTGCACGTGAAAAGCTGTCCTTTAGTTTATTTATTTAAAAATGTCCACAAAAAAATGCAAAAATGTAAGTGAAACATCCACCTGCAGTGACAGACCAAACGGTTTAGTGACAGGTTCACCTGCTGCTTCAGACTAAAGAAAAAACATCAATCTTGTCAGTTTTTTAAGTTTTAAAATGAGGTTTTTCCCATCTTTATGTACTTATATTAATGTGATTTTAAAATGTTGAAAGTCATTCTCCTATTCTTTATCCACAACCTGTGCAAACAAAATTTCTTAACCTTTTCTCTCTCACACACCTCATTTTAATGCTCCCCGTGCAGAAACAGTAGTGGGGTCCTAACTGTGGATAAGAGATCCTGGTCTGTGTGATGTGGAAGCTGAACGTCTACTGTTTCAGAAAAATAAACACAGCGGGATTGTCCCTGAGTAACGCACACTTGCCAGCAGACAGACTCATAATATTTCCCCCCAATCTGATGACAGCAGGGGGAGTTTTCCTTAGTGATAACAGGAATGTTTTCACACCCGTTAGACACGTACGGTGTAACCACAGCGGTCATTTCATACAAAGAACTCAACAGATACAAGACAATGACTGACAATCTGCTAGTTTGGCTGCAAGTTTCTCTTTAACATTTGGAAAAACTTGTCCTAAATTCTCTTTAACTTTGTTTTGGATTACCTCAAACTCTCCCACCGCAATCTTTTAAATCACTCCTTCCACTTACTGTTCTTTGTAAACCAGCTGGATCTCTGAAAACACCTAAATACACATATTCACAGTGCATTATAACACCCTTATGAACTCTTGGACTTATGAAGAGTGGGGATGAAACAGCAGCAGTCATTGATAATCCTGGGAGTGACACAGACCAGCCTCTTTCAGCTTCCTTCCTTTGGCCTACATTTTGATATCACACACAAAAAAAAGTCCCACACATGCATGTGTTACACTGGGAGCATTCAAGACCACAGATGCCTGATCCCTCTATGTAAGTTGAGTTGGCTACCATCCATTAAAATGCAAATATGTGCTTACAGACGCACACTATATTCTCACAGTATGGATACTAAAGCCCACAGATGCTGTTTGAGAGCGAGCCAGCAGTGACAGTAAGTTTTCGATCAAACGGAGCACTGTGCTCACCTCGGGGGTTCAGGAAGATCTAAATATGCAATGAAGACCCCCAGGGTTCAGCTGGCTTCCTGTGCGTTCCACAAGCCCCTGTCCCAGCAAGTTTAAAGAAGGTGGGAGGGAGTTGTTAGCACACCTGATTGAACTCATTATGCTTATCCTGGCGAGGCTAAGGAATCACTACCTTATTATAAATCAAATGAATGAGCATGCATGCATCCTCAAAGTCCAGGATTCATAAAGATGCACACAATTACCAGTTAACCAGAAAGCTAAAACCCCAAAAAAGTCAAAATTAAATAATCTATTTCACCTAAAATGTAAATTAAAGTAAAATGCCTTTTATCAGTTTTTTGTAGTTGGGAGGAAAATGTGTTATATGTTGTAAAGTCGATTTGTCAGAGTGTCAGCAGGTTGCATAGTTGAAGTGAGTCTGAGTTCAATCCCCATGTGGGGACAAAGTTTCAATAACTAAATGTCAGAATAATACTTAAAATACATCTCTGCATTCCACAGAAGGCAAGATAATCAGAAAATCACACTGATATGCTATTATAAAAACATCACTGGTTTGGAAAATCTATCTGTGCAAAGGAATTTGTAAGTGACAGTGTGACCAGGGAAGAAAATTAGTTCTTGGATTTAGGCCTTTAAATTTTGCTGATATTTTCGTATATAGGAAAGAAAACCTCCCAATCCTGCAAGCACAGTCAAAGTAAACAATGAATAAAGACCCCTGCCAAAATTTAATCTTGGGGGGGCCTTCCTGTTGTGGGTTCAAAACACTGTTCCTGTAAGAATTTTGTGCAAGAATTGAACTTAAATGAGACATATCCAGCTATTGAATCCTTCTTTTTCACATTTAAATAATTCAGTTGGGGTACATATAAAGTGGAACCCCAATGCTTTGGTCTGAATTCCTCATTGTAACTCCACAAGCCCCTGTTTCACCTCTTTTTTGACATGTGGCTCAGATCAACTCATTATGAAGCAGTCCCTTTAAATCCAAATAAGACGCTTCACACCCCGCCCCCCTCCAGCTTCCAGAGCAGCCTTTTCCAGGCAGCACAATGGTTCAGTGGTTAGCACCGACACCTCACAGCAAGAAGGTCCTGGGTTTGATCCCCGGTTCTTTCTGTGTGGAGTTTGCATGTTCTCCTTGTGCTTGCGTGGGTTTTCTCTGGGTACTCTGGTTTCTCCAACACCCCAAAAACATGTACAATAGACTGCCTTCAGAGATCTGGGATATTTATGGTATTTGCCTGGTTAAATAACGGTAAAATAAAAAAAAATTGATAAAGGAGCTTACATATATAGCAGCGCAGAAATCTTTTATTTACAAATTAATTAAAAGATGTCAACAATAGAAGAATTGTCCATCCAGCCTTACTTGTTGGAGCCAGAGTCTGACCCAGAGCCAGAGGAGAATGAAGACCACCAAATCATAGTTTGTCCAGACCTTATAAGTTCCATTGAAAATTCTGTGATGTAATAGTTCAGAAACATCATAGAAAATAGAAAAAACTGAACAGGTTGAAACATATGACCCAAACAGAATATAAAGATAACTAAGCAGCACCGGGAGACACTTAAATCAATTTTTCTGCCTCCTAGAGACGCCAAATACACAACAAAATGTATTTAATGATTAAAAAATGGATTTTGCCTATGTCCCCTTAAAGTAAAGATGAACTTTACTAACTGAAGACAGACAAAGTTGGTAATTGTTACTAAGAAGGTATAATTTATATAAAGTGTTTTTCAAAACATTTTTTGTCAAGTTAAACTCATTTGTTAGAATATATTATGTAGTCTAGGCTCTGTAGCATTAGCATAAACCTTGTGCAGACAGATTTGACACTAGGTTGATCTGTTAAAATGTTTCTCATGCAGATAATTTATAACCTCACTCTCCTAATGACAACAATGGGCTCACTTACAACAGATCATCCACTATCTGAGCACTCACAGTGATGCCAGCTAAATGCACGGACACGGCTGAGTTCAGACCTCACTGTGAAATAAAATGCATGGTCTGAGCTGAAGGAGAAGGGCTTGCCACATTTCATTAACCCAACACTGAGCTGAGCAGGTCTGATGAAGTCATACATTCTGGGCACCGTTGTGCTTAAATTTGAAAGACTTTCACTACAGTACACAAGTCATCAATCATGCCGCTGCTCAGGCTGCCTGGAGACAAGATGAGGAAACAGCCACATACACTAACATCCTAAACCACATGCACACACTCAAAGGCACAATTGTGCATTTTGGCACAACAGGTCATACCCCACTGTACGTTCAACCATTCTCTATTCTGCCTGCCCACAAAGTTTTTCTTAATGCACATGTGCACACATCTGCAAGGTATATTCCACAATCAGGGAGACCAAACAAAAGCAACAATGAAGCTTCTTTTGTCTAAAGCTAAAAATAGAACAAAGGAGTCAGTGATGCTTGACAGCTTCTCATCACTTCTGTGTCAGAGCATGAAATAGAAGGAGTTGGATTGCAAAGAAAAAGCTTTACACAAATATCAAAGACGAAAAGAAAAGATGCATTGAATTGAACTGAAATAGAACACATTTTATTGATCCATGACAATAAATTATATCACTCTGATACAAATTATTCAGGAAAAATACCAAAAAATAAAGTCAGTTCACGAATTTCTCTAAAGTCTCAGTCAGGCAGAAAGAAATGTATTTAAGTTATACATAGATTTTGGTTTTATATGTATTAGAGTCTCTCTTCTTGCTGCTTCACGCTCAGCTGTGAAACGCTCCAGTGCTGAAGATCAGGGATGTCAACAGAACCACATCATCCTCAAACCATCAGAAATGAGACCCTGAGGTTCCCAAACTAGACCTCTAACTCTCCACAACTGCAATGTGTTCATGGAAAGAGTCTCAAGATAAAGGGAAGAAGAGACAATAGGCAACGTTGTACTTGAACCCAGTCTTGGTCTCAAAACCACTTTTGATGATCTAGCTCTTGTCTCGGACTCGACCACATATTTAGTTGGATTGTCTCAGTCTCAGATATTGAGGACACTTGATTTTATTTCAACACCACAACTGTGGAAATATCATGAAATTGAGAATATTGTCCGATTTATTTGTTAACACCTTTGCTTTCATTGGATGTAAAGTGTATTTATTCAAACCTAAGTGTGGCTCATTAATAATTATGTATTTTTGTTACCGCTGTCATCCATCCCCACACCCTTTCACTCACATTCTGCACTCCAAGAAAATGAGCAGTGGTTGTCTGGGAGTGGGAGATGATGTCTGCAAAAATCTTCAGTAATAAAATTCAACTACACAAATCATAAAGAATATATTTGTAAAACAACGTCCAAGAGAAAACATACAGTGACTTGTAAATTCTGCAGTACTTTGCTTTCAGAGATGGTGGAGACTACGTCAAACTTTATTTTCACGTAAAAAGGAAACACAAAGAAAGGTAAGCTATGTGTAAGTGTGTAGCCCTCACACAGAAATGTACTTAATATCAGCTATAGACATTAAGTTAGCTGTGCACAACACACTGTATGTTTGAGGGCACTAGCTTCCTTTTTGTCCTGGTCTTGACTCAAACTCTCTCTCCATTGGTATCGATCTCGACTTGGTCCAGACCCTAAAAGTCTTGGTCTTTTCTCGGTCTCGACACATCTGGTCTTGGCCTTGACTTGGTTTTGACTACAACACTAGACACAGGTTTTGCTGTGGTTATACACAAACCAGATAGTCTTCAAAAGGATCCCCATTCTCCTATAGAACCACCCACTGAATGTCTCAGTGTACACAGCCATAAGCCTTCTCCAGATCCACAAAACACATGGACCGGAGGTTCAAATTCCTATGATCCCCTTAGCAACTCTGCAAAAGTAAAAACTTGGTTCATGAAAACTATACTCCTCTACTGAAATGGAAGTTTGAATTGTTCTGACCAGTCTTTCCAACACCCTGGAGTAATCTTTCCCTGTGATCCCCCAGAAGTTGGAGCATACTCTCTGTTCCCCCTTTTTAGGAACTGGGCCCACAACCCTCAGTCTGCCTCTCCACAGGTGTAGCTCCAATTCTCCATGGGACATTGAAGAGGTGGGTCAACCACGACAACCACACAACATCAGAGCTTTCAACGTCTCAGGACGAATCTCATGTACTCCTCTTGAGAGCATCAAAAGGGAACAAGATGAGAAAAGTGAAAGAACTCTATTTGACAGGTTCATTGTATGTATTGAGGTGTTCTGCCTGAAGCCTGCCAAAAACTACTTAATCACATCACAACCTCAATATTTAACACAGATGGACTCAAAGCAGGCAGTCCATTTTTAATAACGTACAGAAATAACAATTATGTTGCAAGTTTCCTCTCATTTTTTTGTCCACTGCCTCTGCCTATATAATCTGAAATCCTGATAGATGTGAGTCTGATTTGTTT
>JARVJO010000002.1:13160870-13188296 GCA_031762555.1 Cynodonichthys magdalenae | reverse complement strand
CAGTTCTGAAGGCAAAAGGGGGTCCAACCCGTTACTAGCATGGTGTACCTAATAAAGTGGCCGGTGAGTGTACATATGAGGATAAATAGTAAAAATAGCTTTTTTTAAGATACTGTTTGGTTATGTGTTTAAGATCCAGGAGTAGGTAAGAATATTTTAATTTGAAATAAAACTTGAAAAAAAAGACACTTGTAACACTTTAAGCTGCATTAAGACATTGTATATTATTTTTGACCTTCTGTAAGTAATTAGAAAAAGGTTCCCATTTCCACCCTATCATTTTGTAAAGCTTTAAACCTGTGATAGTATAAGAATAAGCCTCTGTACTAACCTTCACCTTTTAACGATCACAAAGTAATTTTATTGTAAATGTCAACGCCACATTAAAGACGAACCTGTCAAAGCTTGATTCTGCAAAGGTATGTGGAAATTCAGGCAGTTTTTTACACCAAGCATATTATATTTTACAGCAGGAGATTTAAACAGCATCAATACTTGGTTCAGATAAAAGTCTAAAAAAATACTTTTAACATTGTCAACTGAATATAAATAACTAGATCAAAACAGTTAAAAATAATTGCAACAAAATTTTATTGCTAATTATATAGCTTCAATAGAGACACAGCAACTATTAAGTTAATGAGGATGTAAATTATTTTCTTGCTTTGTGTTAATAGTGAGGGTTTTCTCCAGGGGAACCTTTTTAACATGTCTTTGCAGAAAAAGCTCAGATGAGACCAATAATGTTAATAATTGCTGCATTTCATTTAGGTGTGTCCGTTCCAGGAGTCAAACATTTTGCCTGTTGGTTCACTGAAATGTTTTTACTGCCGTTTGCCAACTCAGATTGTCTACAGGGACACATATCTTTCCTTAGGGACAATTAGAGACTATTGCATCAAAAAATGATATACTTGCATATTAGTTACTATTTAAACAAGCATTAAAAGGGTTAAACAAAGCTAGTGGGTCAATGAAGCTTCCCTTTGACACACAACAGCTCAGATAATTTTTGTGGTACAATAAAGCTAAGGGATGGTCTAAATTACAAATTAGGGAGGTAAATAAATGTTCAAAGTACATGTCAATGAAATCATTCAAATCCACCTAAATCATTAAAAAATAAGTTTTTCTTTAGATCCCACTTAGTGTTTCATGACCCTCCTTGGGGTTATGACCTAAACCTTGAAAATCCACTGTTTTAAACATAAATAAAAATGTTACTTTTTTATTCCTATTTTATAATGTTTTTTTATTACAATTATCCCCAGTTCAGGCAAAGAACTTGAACTGGATTAAAACACAAAAGCACATAAAAGGTTTTGGGTGAGACCAAACAAATGCAGAAGAATCACTTCGCAATAAAGCTTGGATTAACAACAAACACAAAATAAAAACCCAGCTGAGTTCGCAGCCACAGGTTTACCGCAACTTCATTGAAGGGAGCAACGGCAGAAACATGGCAGCATCCTGTGATAATCAGGAGGCAGCTGGGTGAACAGAGTCGTCTCAGGTGCAAGGACAGCAGGGTCATTAAGAGCTCCCAGGAAAAATAAGCCAAAATTAATGCAACATGGCACAGCCTGGGCAGGACTGGTGAGCACTTGTCAAATAGGCCTCAGATAGAAAAAGCCCACAACGCCAGGCACCTCAACAAGTATACAGAAAATCCGGATAAATACATAAATAAATAGGAGTGTTGTAGTTGGCAGGCCCACGTTGTTTGGGAATACCGCCGTATATTTGAGTTGCTACTTGAAGCTTGCTGCTCAGCTGGACTCTCTGTATCTATGTGGCTCTTTCATAGGACAGAGCACGGCTGAATGTGGGGTTTTGATGATCAGGAAGGGAATTAAAATGTACCACATGTTAGGTGTTGAACGTTTGGCCTGAAAAAATATAGATTCTGTATGTTCTTTACATCATTACATGTCATTAATATAAATGAAGAAGGCGCTGCAACAGCCTTCTATTCAGTCAGGTTTCCTTTTACGTGAACAAACAGGCAGCACATATGCAAAGCACACAAAAAACTACAAATAGATGTGAAAGTGAACACCCAGGGACGTCTTTCATAAGGTGTTCAATTCATCGTCTGATTTAATTTGATCTTATCTCAATGTTGAGATAAATTAAATGTCATTAACACAGTTTGAGGAACCTATATTTTGTATTTTTGAAAAAAGAAAATGTGTTTTTTTTCTAATCTGTTCAATTTGCTTTCATATAAGTACAAGTAAGTTGTAAAAAAATGATTGAAATAAAAATTTGATTGCAAAAAAAAAAAAAGGACAGCTATTAGTTTTTATGTTATTTGACAATGATTTAAGGATGGTATTTCATTCACAACCATTCCAAAAATCCAACAAGCTGAACTTAACATATTGCTATAAACTCTTGGCACAGTCATTTTGAGCTACACAGTAACTCTGACATTCACCATCACCCTGCTTTAAGTCACTTTGGTGTCTGAGCTCTAAGGGCTCCCTTAGAATAAAAGCACGTGATCTTTCAGACTAAGAAAGTCTGCATGCTGGGAACGCGCAGGCTGCCAGTTCCCCTCTCCTCTGTTGTTTTACTCTGTTCTGCCAAAGCTCTGGAAAAGAGAAAAAAAAAAGGGGGGCATAAAATCCTCCTGCGAACAACAGCTGAGCTCTGGGACATGTTTTAAATTTGGACACTATTGGCTGTTTTTATGACCCTTCTGTAATATGTTTTATGTGGCTCCCAAACATTGAAAGGAGCAGCCACCCCCACCCCCTGCCCCCCACTCAATACATCTCATACATCACACAGAGGAGCTGCATGTCAAGACGCCCTGGGTCCTCTGCACTCTATTCTGCTCCCAGTAAAAGTCATGTGGCTCAATAAAGCAACGTGAGGCCGACCAGCGACACGAAGAGGAGTGCAGAACAATAACGAGAAAAAGTTTGAATAAAAGAAGGGAAAGTGGCAAAAGTAGGTGTGTCAGCTGTTCAAAAATGTTCTAACATGCTGGAGTTAAAAATAAAATTCTTTGTTTGTTTATCTATAAATCAAACATATTCCAGAAAGCAGCTGCCATACTTTGTGCAAAATATCTTTTTATATGGTAAAAGACTGATGTATAATCAAACAGTCCCTGACATACTTTAAAAGCATTCAGAGAAAGAAAAAAAATGTCTTCACTTGTTTGCAGATTTGAAAATGTTTTCTGTTACTAAGAACATTTCGATAACGACAAAACCTACTGACTCTGATAGTACTGTGCATCTAATTGGTGAAATTAAAATCTAGAAAAACTGTATTTCATCAACGTCCACTGAACTGTCAAAAAGAAAAATTTGCTCGTTGTTTTTAACCAGATGAACTTGAGCATCTAAATATATTTTTGGTGCCAGTTTGAGAAATATTAACAGAACAGTGGAGGAAAGTGAACGACACTATTTTAAAAATGAGCTCCAACTTCTACACTTATTCTGAGTTCCAGCTAAAAATGGTTTCATCAGTTCAATGTTGGTTGCCTGGATTTGGTTATGCAATCAGTTTTTAATATTTTGGCACACACACACACACACAAAAAACAGATCTGAAGCAAAATATCTGACGATTATGATTAGATGTTATTTAATCATAGTCAAAGCCATGATTTTAGCATCAACCTTGAATTCTGAGTTTGTGTCCAAGAGAATTTCTGTAAGAAATGGGATTTTCATACCTAGAAAGGATGTAGTTTAATGGGGATGCCATCAAAACATCTGGTACTTTTTATGCAGATAAACAGGGTATATCTCTCACTGACCAATGAGCTACTGCAGTCCCTCCAAACACAAGTTATAGAGGTCATCGTTAATACACCACTAATCCTGACTACAGATGGACTGTCAAAGAACCAGTTATTGCTTCTGTCACACTGCCTGTTTTCTCTTGGAAAACGTCTGGTTCTTAGCTGTAAATTAGCTGATTTTGCTGTCGCTCCTTTGACATGCAAACAAATGTGGCTCGAAGAGAACATGGTGTGAAAAATATGTTCCTGTCTCATCTGTCTCTCCTGGTGAAAACAGGCTTTCTAACACTTGAACAATAATTATCAACACGTTAGGAGGTTGTCACCGTCTTCCAGTGACTGGAAATTCAAATTAGTGGAAACAATAGGATGGAAACATGCAGCTTCCAACCTGTCTTTGACTTAATGATCTACTGTTCTCTAACCCTCTCCTCACTTTAAGCCTCCGTATTTATTCCCTTAAATCACAAGCCAAAACTGACATATTATGCTTGTATGTTCAAGGCCAGTGTGGTTTTTCGGTGAGGAGGAGGAACATAAACAAGAAACATAAATGAGGGGAGAGAAAGAGAAAGGGGGCTCTGAGGTTGTGGATGCTGGCGACCTTCAGCAAGCTTTGTGGCAAGGACAGACAGACAGACGAGTACAGCGCTTGGCTGCTACAGCATTAAGAGTCTGGTGTCCTGAAAGCAAGCAGTGCATAAGGGCATCAGTGTGAACTGTTCTGAAGACACACGTGCAGATGATGATGCCATACTATCCAGAATAACTGTCATGGAGGTATTAAAGACTGCCAAGGACATGTGAGAACCAACACCAAAACCAGAATAAATAAACCGCACCGTAAGATTTTCCACCAGCACAGGAACTGGGAGAGAAAAAAAAATGGGGAGGAAAAAAGAAAAATGGGGTGAGTGAAGAGAGACACTATGGGGTTTAAAGGGGAGCAAAAGCCACAGCACGCGGCCTAGAGTGTGCCTTGCATGCAACTATTTCCCACCCACAGTGAGTCTCCAACACGCTGCCCCGTCGAGGCCTGGACAGAGAGACATGGAGCTGACACAAATAGCACAACTAGATGGACGATAAATAAAGGTAAAGACAATGATAACAACAGATTCATGCTGCAGCGGTTCACTCCTTTACCAGACACACTGATTTAGGACAGCTGCACAGTGATGTAAAAACAAAGACATAAAGGAAAAGTTTCCATTCAACTTTAAAAACAAAAAACAATGAAACCATAAAACACTAAAAGGAAGAATAATGACTTGTACATGCAAATAGAGAAAATAAAAAATAAATTGATGCTGCCCATTATGATGTAAAGCAGCCATGCAGAATAGTCACATGGGATCATGTTGAAGAATTTACTACTTAAAATGAAAGTTTAATTTGCAAATGGCTACTCAAACTACAAAAAACTCTTGGTCATGGTGCTCAACATGCAGTTTTGGTGTACTTTAGCTTAGATATAGACAGAACAAAAACAGTTTTTCTTGGATCGACCTTGTTAACTATAACTGAAGTGACAACAAATACACAAGCTTTTTCTGAGCTGATGTCATTATCTCCCATATCATTACCAACCAGAAAATTTTGGGGAAAACGGTGGTCAAAAAAGAAAAACTGCTATTTAACAAATTGCTATGGCAAAGAAAGACGGAGCACATGAAAGGCTCAGATTATGGATTGCGGACTCTAAAGGAAGAGGCCCACGCTTGACCTCAGCTACGGAAATTATTCCACCAATTATCCCGGACGTTTTCCCCTAGAGCCCCAAACACTCAGAGGCTAGCCTTTACGACCTAAGGAAACTTTGTGTTGTTTTACTGTGGTGACCTCACTTCAGTTACTGTGCACTACAGCTCTGCTGGGAAGAAGGATTGCTACTTGTCACAACCCAAACCCATGATGTCAGAAGAACTAGACTTTAAAGACCTTTACAGCCTCCATACAGTAGTTGGCCTGGTTCGCAACATGAGAGCATGCAGTAGTTGAAGTGTTGGGAAAATGCATAAAAGTAAAAAAAATTTAATCTATGAAGCACATTTATTCACCTCCCAAATAGGTACAACCCTAACCCTATCTAGTTTTCCAAAATTTACAGCCTTAGTTTTTTCCTCAACATGTTATATTCATACTGCACTGATACCAGAACTTTATGCTCTAGGATCAATACTAAAATCCAAATATCGATACTTTGATATTTCAGTCATTTCATGTAACATGCATCATTAACAGGAACACAAAGGAAAGTAACTAAACTAGTGAAATCTTGTGTAAACCAAATGCGTTTGAAGGGAACTACTTTTTCTTCCACCTGGGGAATGCTATGGAGTACATGGAGGTCTGTTTTTAACACCTTTAGTAGTTTCATGTTATTATGTTCATGTGATGTAATTTAATACTCAAGTTTTTATCTTTATAGTATTTCTTAATAGTGGTTTCATTATTTTATTTCATTTTTACATAATTTACACAGAATTTGTATGATGTTTGTTTTTTTCCTTGAGTTTAAAACAAATAAATTAATTAATCAGATGTCGTGTTGTTTTTGGACCAGTTATTTAAAATACACTGCTTTTTAAAGATTTACTAGACACATTAAATAAATTTGAATGAAGTATCAGTATAGTCGATACCAGCCTGACTTTTACCTGGTATCAGAATCGGAGTGGTATCAAACATGACTATTTTATAGTTTAAGTGGGACCGTTTTCAGACTTCAGTGTGAACAGTCCACAGCCCAGAAACGACCCGTATGCGTAGAAGACGTGACCTCACATCCATTACGCTGTGTTATGGATGCATCAAGATAAATCAAGATGCATCGATAATTGTTTTATTATCATTGCATTGCAGACCTCTTAATTAAAAATTAATCAAATTGTGAGGAGCCTGAGGATTCTCACCGCTAGTCAACACTCACTATTACTGTAAACATCAGGAATTCTTATGAAGCATGAGAGCATTGATGATATCACAGCTTTAAAGAGCAACCGGCCTTCGTCTCTTGATTGTTTCATTTGTTGCATCTTAGAGTTTGACTAATAGAATGTTTGTGTGACGGAAGTTTTTTACCCCCCCTCCCCATCATCGTCATCATGTTGAATGAAATAGCAGATCACTGATGATCTGCTCTGGGATTCGCCACAATTAATTCCTCATCTCCTCTGCTGTTCTGGGCACAGTGAGATCCTGTTGGCTGCTGCTTTATTAAACGCTCCCTGCTTTGTCTCACAGATGTTTCAGTAGTTTGTGGTCGGCTCGTTACGATTAATGAAGGCAATTTGGTGTTTGGTTTCACTACTGTATCAGTGACATTTGTTCAGGCTGGTTGAGTCAAGTAATTATTTAATTATCTGTCTTATTAAAGATATAACAAGTGAACCAAGAAACAAACATCCAAGTGTTTTCATTCTCTTTTTTTTTGTTGCTTACTTGACATTGTGTTCATTGTTGTTTTATTTATTATACCAGTTACAAACACTAATGATGCCAGTATTATATTAAAATTTTAATAAGTGAGAGTATCTTTATATTCAAACAGGTAATAATGAATGCATTATGAACCTGTAAGAAATTCAAATCACTGGCCAAACTAAAGTTCATGCTTATTATCCTTTTCTTTTGTATTGGTTTATTTGCATCTGTTCTTTTATGGTTACAGAGCATGAGACAATAACTGTACTTGATGGGTTTTTTTGTTTTTTGTTAGAACAAACAGTGATCTGCCACTGGGGAGCTCAGTGCCTCATAAAATTAAACAAAGCAGCAAAGAAGCCCAGAAGCAACACATGTTGTACTTGTATGGACTGATTTTACTGAACTAAAGAAAAAAAACTAAAGCCAACCTGAATGTTAGTTCAAAGACTGCCTAAAAACCTTGACAAGCACTGATAAGCTATATATCATACAATATTCAGTATGCTCAGTTTGTCTTGAAGAAAAACTGCTGTTTTTATTTAGCTCATCAAATACAACAGTTATACCAAAAAAAAAGAAAAAATCAACAGTAAAAAAAATTAGTTTTTTTTTATTTTTATATTTTCCATTTTTTACTGGTAATAATAGATCTGTCTTGTCTCTCAGCTGGAAATCATTGTTAAAAATAATGAGGAATCTTTTTAAATCATGCAAAAACACAGCCAAGTAAGTAATGACTCTTGGCAGGATTAAATAATGCTTCTAAAACTCTTTGGGCCAGTAATAGTGATGGAAATTTGGCAACACAGCTTATCCAGCAACTTAGTGTTTGAACTGAGAAAAATCATAGGATTATTAATTTTTCACATCTGCATGTGAAATAATCTGTTGGCTCATCAGAGATCCTAATTTAGGTGTGAAAGCCAGGCTGGACTTAAGTGGAGGCTGATGTCATTAAGAATAAAAAAAATGTAGATACATTTTTTTGTCTGCTGTGCTCATCGTTTTAGGAAACATTTACAGCTTTTGTCTGAATTTAATGAAGAAATAACAAAATTATAGCAATTTAGGAACACAACAGGCATCTGTGATGACACGACTAAAGAAACAATATGGTGGTTCTGAAAATATTTGCAGTGGTACAACAAATTGAAAATAAAATCACCCGTTGATGGAGAGACCATTTCGGTCATTATATCAAAGTGTTTCTGATGTTTCACTCATCAGAATGTGCTGTGATACAACAATATCATGTTAAAACTTTACGGGCAAAATAGCATGATTAATAAACTTGATCCATTTCAGTAAAACCACACGGACTCTCAGGCCCAGATCCAACATTAAAATATTAACATCAGTCTTTCAACACTAGGAGTTTAGGAAGAGTTGCAGAAAGACATTGAGCAGTTTCACCATTGTGGTGGATGATGTGAAAAAAAAACAAAAAACAAAAAAAAAACATTGGGATGTGGGGATAAAATCCAGACAGAAAGGGAAATATGCCGAAACCATTGTCTCTGTTACTTGGGACAGTCGGGATGCAAATAGAAAACAGAAATGCACATGATGGCCAGATTCTGCAGAGGGAACTAAAGAAACCCAGCGGTCATCAGCCCAGCAAACACAAGTCAACACTATCATAAACTCTGCAGCAAATGTGTCCCTCTCTGCACATGGAATCAGATCCATGTGAAGATAAAGACGTAACAGCACATGTGTTTAAATGACACTGTATCTGCAAGCATCTGTAGCGCACACAGCTGTAATTTTTCATCATAACTGACTCATTATGTTTTAATGGATCCAGAACAATAAACTCCCTGACCAATGATTGGTGGTGTTATCTTTAAAACGCTTTTAGGTAATTTAACATTCAGATAGTAAAATGTTTAGAAATGCTTGTTTTGCCATTAGGCTGAGTTTGAGTTAAATAAAAAATTTTTTTAAAAAGGCAGTGTGTTGTGACATGTGTTGCGGTTTGTCTAGATTTTGAACTTACATAATCTTAGGAGCTGGTAAACACCAGATGATTTTTATTAATGTCTCGATACATTAAATTTTACAACTGAAAGATGATGCACTTTCCTTTTTATTATGACAGTTGTGGCAACAGAAGAAGCTGCCTCTAAGTGTGCTGCACGTATCAAGACTCATAAAAGTTCAGATTTGGACCGGGTGCAGCACTGCGGATCCTGTAGAAGACAGACCCGTTCACAACTAACAACCAGAAGTGTTTGCTTTCCATTCCTGTAGTATGTCGGTCTATACTGCAGCTGGGATGGGAGAAAGAAAAAAAAACGAAATGTAGGTTATACATTCAAACATAAATCTCTTTAGCTGGATTAATATCTGACATATTAGCTCAAGTCACATCAAGTTAAAACACAAGAAGAAGAGCTGAAAATAAATCGTGATCCACAAATAAAAGAACTCATTTATCTATTCTTGAGCTCAACAGCAGGTCAACAAACAGCTATTAAATCTTTTTTAGATAATGCAAAATTCTTTAAAATTGCTTTTTTGTATTTAATAAAGAGGGATTTATTACACTGGAACTTTTTTGATTAAAGTATTATTTGTTTTTTTTTCTGCACATACAGTACTGTATGGTATGATGATTCAAATGTCAGTAAGAAATGTTACAGATCCGCTCAAGAAAAAAACTGAAAACTCCATTGGAAAAGAAAGTAAGAAAGTCATTTTGTGTTTGATGTGATTTTTTTTCCTCCTATATTTCTTTTTAATGGTTTGTTTGATAGATGGCATGGATTTCTTTAAGAACTGCCATAAAAACTGACTTTTCGAAGATGGAGAAACGGATCATGATAAACAGAAAGTGATTGAGAATGAAGGGGGGGGGGGGTGAAGGTGAGAAGACAAAGTAGACATGAAGTTCAACTTTTAAGAAGTCATGGAAAGCTGGAGAAGAGAGCTCCATTTATAAGTACAAACAGTCAGAGTCATGAGGCCTTGATGGTACACACCATTCCCAGCTGAATGGGGTACGGTCTGAAGTCAGGAGGGTCGGTCCAGTGGGGTAAATGGGGCTGCATGAGTTTTTTTTGAACCTCTGTTTCCTAGAAAAACATAACTACCATTCAGATTTTCTCTGCTCTCCTAATGTGTTGGCCATCAGTGACTCAGCTAATGAAACGATCAGTTCAAGTGTTGTTTCGAGGGATTGTAACGAGCTACAAAGTCAGTCAGGTAGCAGAAAATATGAGGACACAGTAAACAGATGACTCACAGAGGAGCTAAGCTGCTAATCTCTGCAACAGCTTTAGGATTAGAAGCAACAGGAGTGTTATAGACAACAAAAGTAAAGCCCTAAAGCGTATATGGTTTTCTTTAGTTCCACTTATACTGATTTACTAGAGTTGGTAGCTTTTTGTGGGATTAAGCACCTAAAACACGGGAGAGCTGTGGCTGAGCAAATCCTGAAGCATTTTAATGAACAGACTCCTGGAGAGATCATTTTCATTGGGTCAAAGACAGTCATGCTTTAAAAAAAATCTTGATTCAATGTTTTGTTTTTTATTGTTACTCACATTTTGTGAAGAAACCCTCAGATAAATATCTATAATTATGTTCCTTTCCTGCCGTTTTCTGTGCTTTTAAGGTAAGTTGGAGTCAAGCTTGAATGTTTTTCAGGAGCAGTTTGGTTTACAGACAGTAGTCTAATAAGGGACATTTTAAATATGAACTATATCACAATACAAACTACATAGATTTAAAAAATACAAAATACATTCCACTCAAAATTAGATCCAGTATCAATTGCTGTCAAACAGAAGTCATGAAAATGTAAAGTATCATAACATATTTTTTATAGGAGCAACAGTAGCAGATGGAATAAAAACCAGATTTGTACCTACTGGTGCTGCGTTTGGGAAACAATATCCCAGACTTGAAGGAAGCAGCTGGAACTCAGCATGAAAAGGATAAAGAAGATCAAAAAATTGCTCCAAGCTTTTAAATTCAGCCTATTCAAATAAATGGTTTGGAATAAAAACTATACCAATCAAAAAAAATGCTCTGGATACATTTAAGAGCAATTTCAGTCTTTTATTCTGTTTTTAAGGCTCAGATGTCCAACTCAACAAATAAACAAAGAACTGATGGAATAACTAAAACTTAAACTTCTGTTCAGGCTCTGCTGTATTTTATTAGAGATGTACAATCAGGAAAGAAGACAAACTTCCAAAAGATCAACAAAAACAGAGAACTAGTCAGGTATGTAGATTTAAATTTTGTGTGATTTTCTTCCGCTGCCTTCTAAACAAAATGATTTTGTTTTCAAGACAAGTATTCTTATAATGAAAAGTCCTTAGCAAAATTATCAAGGCATTCATTTCCTCTTTTTCACATTACTGCACTTCGTCATTTGCCGGTCCTGACTGGTCGTCACTTTGTCGCTTACAAGTTGTTCAAAATGGCGCGGCCCGCCGTCTGACCTGGAAGAAACGATGTGATCACATCACATCTGGTCCGGCCGCCATATACTGGGCTTTCAGTCCATTTCAAGGTCCAGTTTGAGCTTTTATTACTTGTTTTTTAGGAGTCATGACAGCGTGGCGCCGCCTCACATGTTCGAACTTTTACAGCCTCACACTTCAGCCAGAGCCTTAAAGTCTATGAACCAATTTACTCAAGGACATTCTTATATGCTGGCTCAACAGCAAAGACGACAGCTCTCTTTCAGTTTCAGCCCTTACGCTTTAAAATGACCTCCATTTTTTTCATGGCCATTCGGACCTTCCATTGCTGTAAATCAATGCTAAAAAAAGCAGATCTTTATAAGTGTTTTGTTTCAATTTGAGCAGGAAATATTAGATTTTCTTGTACAAGCATTGCATTAATTTATTTTTAAGAGGTTGAACTCCGATCATGTGAGGTTGTTGTAAAATATGTCATGGGAAAAGTTTGACTTGACTAAATAAAACCAGAACATTTGAACAAAAACATAATGTAAAGAACAAAACCAGACTTTCTTCAAAATCGTCTGCTTTTTGTTTTTTATCACCTCATTGTTCTCCAAGTTGATGATTTGGGGTTTGTTCTCCTAAAAAGGCTTTCCTGACCTTCTTTAAAGGGCAAAACAGTCAATTACAAATTGTTTGGATTTATTCACATTTAATAAGTGGAATCATTTTCTAAAATGAAACCCTTGCTTTCCCTTAGCACACTGCTTCTTCAAGCAAATATGACTTTATGAAAATGAATGAAAGCTTGTCAAAGATATTCTATATCACTTCATTTTCCACACTAATTGTGGCAGCTGAAGCATTCCAGACGAGTGCTTGTCATTATATCTGCCTAATCCCACATTAGTCTCCATTACTGAGACATAGCTTAATGATTCCCACTATCTCCACAAATTAGGCTACTGCTGTTTTTCTCCTTCTCTCTCTCACACACACAGCAAACAAACTCTCACTCAGCAGCATGCTTTCAGTTCTTGCTCTCTTTAAGCGTTTCTTCCGAAGACATTTATAGCATCGGGGACTTAGCCAGAAACGTATAGCGTACAATTTACGACTTATAATAATAGCTACATTTAAGACACATTTCAAATGATGATTTACAGATTTACACTTCCTGCTTAAACTCACTCAGTGCAGAAAAGTGGAATAAAATGTAAACGTAAATCAGCTCTTTGGGTCATTGTGTAAGGCAATATCCCAGTTTGAGGAATGAGATTGTGCACACTCACACAAAATATACTAAATATACTGCTACTGAGACCAAGGATGTGTATGCTGTGGAAGAGACGTCTTGTCAGATATATTGTGGTTTTTACTGCTATTGGCTTGTGTTCTACTTAACGCCCTTTACTTTTACACACACAATATATCACTCAACAGCCTTTAAGCTCACTGCACTACTAATCCTCTGGACCAGAGAGCCTGAGGGTCATGGTGAAAGCCCTCTGGAGGACAGGTCATCAGTCAGGACTAACTTGTGACAGAGTAAATAAAGCAACACCTTAAAAATGCTGCTGGTCTCAGTAATATAATAGTAATATAAACTTATAGTGTTGCAGAAACGGCAAACTCTTGTGTGTATGTGAGAGATAAAACTAAAGACTTTAATTTATTTATCTTATAAATGTTCATAAAAACTTGGCTTACTGGAAGAAGAGACATTGTATCTCCCTGGAAACAAAGAAAGACCAGTGAGGCTCAATATCACAAAGGGAGAAACTGAACCTATTGATTAATTTAAAAAGAAATTACACCTAACTTAGAATGTACAGTCATATCTGCAAAGTAAAGAAGTTGTAAGTGATGACAACTCCCTAAATGCAGAACTAAATGAAAACTTTACAAAAATATCAGTTTTAGCAACAGTGTGCTGAAAACACTTGAGTTGGCATGAATTGTGTACCTGGTGCAACATAAAATGTAACTAATGCAGAACACTGGTCTATAAATATACACAAACACATTAACACCACATTAACACCACACTATAGCTTCCACTGTGCAGCACATTAGGTCTCACCCCTGCAATACATAAACCAGATGGAAGCTCTGGATGCATGATGTAACCAGTTTATTATGTTTATTACATTTTAAACCACAGATCTAATTTATGTATTGAGACTAAAAAGGCAATACAACAGTAGTGAATGGCTGGAGGCTTGGTGGCACATCCAGAAAGACTGACGGATCCCTAAAGGAAACTTAAGTTATCCAGCTGAGCAAACTGAGGCTGGCGTTGTAGATAAGATGAGCTCTGGGCTAACACATGGTTTCATGCACAGGAGGACAGACGTTAGGGAAACAGTCATACAACACTGAGAGAAAAAAACATTCCTGCAATAGAAGAATGTTGATTGAACATTTTAAATTACATTTTTTTTCCAAACCATGTCCTCAAGATAAATAAAATATTCTACTTAATTCTGCAAATTAAGGGTGAGCATATGCCCCTGTCTGAATTTTCTTGTCCTCCATCCAGTGAACTGAAATTATACCCCACATCTAATTAAATACAGCATGGAAAGTCTTACTGGGGAGAGGGATGTCTGGGTTTATCTCCTAGACCTGTTGCTTCCGCGATCTGTTTACGGATAAGATGGAGATGGAGCATCAAAGTTTTCTATGCATCAAACAGCTTTGCAGGAAGCAAGAAGTCCCTCACAGGGTCTGTGTGAGCACTAATAAACCTGACACTATATTTGCTGTTAAACTGTACAAACTTTGGTTTTATATTATGAATAATTCTACAAAGAATAAAAAAATATTATGGACAGGCGGTAGGTTGGACGGTAGGTAGACCGGTTGGTAGGTAAATCAGTAGAAAGGTAAGTAAGTATGTATGTATGTAGGTGGCTAGAAATTTGGGTAGGTAGGTCAGTTGAAAGGTAAGTAATGCTGCGTTCACACCAAATGTGTTTTGAGCATCAGAGAGTGGCAGAGGAGGCTTTCGATGTGCTTGACACGCATCTGACCTCAAAGTGCACAAGCAGCCAACTTGAGGTGTTGGACGTGTTTTTGATGCTCTAATTTTGTGCAGTGTGAATGCAGCATCAGTAAGTAAGCACATGTAGGTAAGTAGGCAGGCAGTTTGTCTGTTCTGAAAAAGAAAAAAAAAAAAACATTGTCAAATTGATGTTTTGGTCCGGGCTTCCCTCTTGCTGCTCCTAGGCCCCGTGGATTTGCTAAAATAAAAAGCATTACACCTTCCAGCTGAGATTTCATCCATGGCTGCACACGACACACTGAAATATGCTCACACACTGTGGAAGATCTGTGACACGGGCCTTATATAACACCATGTGGTTATGAAAGTTCTGTCAACACAACGGCTCCACTGAGCCTGTGACGATTATTGCTCTGCTTCAGAGGATCTGAATGGTGGTTCAGAGACTGACAGGACCTTCAGTGACTGATTTGTGTGGCTCTGAGAAAGTAGGAGTTTGAGTCTAGCGCAACAATCTGCTGCAGCAAGTGGAATTATCTCAACCAAGAGGCCAAAAATTTTCCTCATTTAAAAAATATCCCCTCAAGGTTAAATATGAAACTAAATAACTTGTTAAGAAGTGGTGTTTTTTTACAACGTGGGCAGAAATGATAGAAAGCAACCATCAGCAGGTCTGGAAAATCAGTTTTGAACTGTGATTACGTGTTTAACAGGTCCTCTTTGCAGGTTACTTTCCCTTTGTGGTGGAAATGTAAGTTTAATTTAACCCAAAAACACATTGAAGAATTTCAGAGTGAACAAATTAATGCAAATATAATTATATATCCAAGGACCAGAAAACAGTTATGATAGCAAATAAAACCCTCCTTAAAGCCTGATAAAGGCAGAAGTTATCTTTAAGGAGGGTCAAGCAGCAAGGTAGAGTGGACTGAGAACCATAAAAAAAATTTTGAAATCTCCAAGGTAGCAAATAAGCCATAAATGTAGCGGCAAAAATCTCTGGCATCTGCTTTTCAAAAGGGCCATAAGGGAGTCTTGACTTTCTCCTGGTTATATAAACAATGGAGCTTTAAAGTCTAAATGCCTTTAACAGCAGAACCACTGCCTGGCCACTAAGACCACTTCCTCTGTCTCTGCATAAATCCACACGGTGGATGAACTCAGCTAAAGAGAGGAGCAAAATAACACAACACCAAAAACATTTTGTCACTAGATGTGCTTTAAAAATATTAATTCAAGTGAGAGACTAAAATGATTGTAAGTCAAACTAAATAACAAGTTTTCAAAAAGATTACTCATTGACAGGAAATTTTTAATAAGGATTTATGAGGAAATTAATAAACAAAAGCTATACAGGCAATGAGAGACAGACAGATGCTGTCATGCTCCTCTGAACATTCCCAGCAAGCTAAAAGACAGACAAGCTAAATTTGTTTACATCTTTTCAGAAATTTATTGGTTTTAAACAAGACAGAGAAACAGTTTCATCTAGGAATCAAAAGGATCTGATCTTTTTCCTGTATCTGAGCCAGATTTATTTTATTAAAATATTAAAATTGATAATACATGTGGCCTTTTATGAGTGGGAATGTCTGTGTGTGTGTGTGTGTGTGTGTGAATGGGTATTTCATGACATATGAGGACTATTTTAAGACAAAACACCTACATGTGGGGACCACTGGTACATATGGGGACCTAAGCAGAGTCTCCGTTTGGTTTAAAAGTCATTGGTGGGATGGGGGTTTGGTTTAGGGTTAAGGTGTAAATTGAGTTTAGGTTAGTTTTAGGGTCAGGTATGTACCTGTGAGGTTAGTTTTAGGGTCAGGTATGTACCTGTGAGGTTAGTTTTAGGGTAGGGGGTCAGGGATAGGCTGTAGAAATTTAATGGAAGTCTATGGAATGTCCCTATATGTATAGGTGGACACAGCTGTGTGTGTGAGTGTGTGTGTGTGTGTGTGTGTGTGTTTACACAGCTGGAAGTAGAGAGCAGAATCACTTCACCTGGCGGTGTTTCCTGGGCTGTCTGCTGTGATCCTAAAAGGCAGGCTTTGGCACCCTCTCCAGCAAACAAGAGGACTTCTCTTACCAAAATATCCTAACATTAGAGCTCAAAAAGCGGGCCAAATCCCTACAAACCCTTCTGAATTTACTTAGAGGGCAAATGGTTCCCACTCTAAACTCCCAATAGATAATTTCTCTGGCAGGATTCAGGTGGATCTGCTCTGTGGCCTCCGGCCCAGTTTCCACTGTGTTCAAGTTTCCACTCAGACACAGAACTGTCTCCACACCTCGTTCTCATCTCTCCTCCTTTCAATCCAACTCATCCTTCTCACATCCTCCTCTCAGGCTGAGTCTGAACACCAGTGACACTAATGTTGGGTTAAGTGCAGCGTCGACAGGGGTTTAGTTCTCTATCTTTTACTTTTTCACATCATCAACCTGTATCGTGCTGGTCCTGCAATCTGTGACTCACTGATGTAAATATTTCACACTGAGCCGAGACGTGGAAAGTGATCAAACCAAACGTTACTCTTATAAAAAAACCTTACTCTTCTGTTTATCCATCTTGTTAACTGCTCTTCAGAGTCATGGACAGAGTTACAAGACAGAGCAGTCAAACATTACTGTATTAATCTGCAGCCCACCTCGGCAGCGCCACACCCCACCTCCTCGTACGCCTGCCTGCTTCCAGGAAAACAGAGTTCTTAACGGCCCCGCTGTGAAATCAGGTGATGGAAATTGACAAGCCTGCAGGGCTCGCTCACTATAACCAAGACGTCTTCATATTACAAATGCTCTAAAGCAAGCATGAAATTCTTTAGTAACACCATGCATACAAACACAGGTCCTTCCTGATAATTCTTTGTTTACATAAGTAAACTTTATTTTAGACCACAGTGGATTGCATTCTTATCATTTGTGCATAATCCAGACAAAAAAAAACTTTTTTATAGCTATCCTGCAAAGGATAAAGCAGAGTGTCAGAAATCTACCTCTCTGATTTCATGTTATCACCTAATTCTGAATTATCTAAAAGCAAACGGAGTTTATCACATCACATCTTTAGCCATTTTTCATTAGGATATTTTGGAATACTGCATTAAACCGCAAATTGCTCACATTTTAATTTAAACACTAAATTCTCAACCCATCAAAACTATTTTCTCTGCCTTTTTACGACTCATATTTTACTTCTACACAAACAACCTCTCAACGAGCAGAAAAGCAGAATTTGTAACAAACAGTAACAAAGATTCAAAACGACTTTAGAGCAGACATAAATATGTTTTTTAAATTGCCCTAATTATGTGTAAACTATGAAGATTTAGAGGACCAAGCAAGAAAGATGAATCATAAAGTGGTGTGGTTCTTTGCTCCTGTGGGCCAAATGGCTCTGCAGCCAGCAGTCGTAGACGCACTAAACAAACAAATAAATCAGCAACATGAGCTATTAAAAGTGGCTGTGAACAAATTTTGATCCCACGGGCAAAACACGGGACCGCCCACAGCATTTATGTGATAAAAATGAAGTAATATTTCCTTTATGCACATCTCAAACATATTGTATATTTTTTTTAAGTTTCATCTCATTTAAAACTGTAAAAAACTCACTTCTCTGTTCAAACTTTGATGCAGATGGCAAAAAGTTTAATAAACAGGCTCCCTCCTCTGGGTCTGGAGACTGTTTTGGAGGAATCTAATCTATTTTAGGTCAGCTCTCTTTATATGCAGGATCAATATCAGTTGCAAAAAGTAAACTTCAAACTTAAAATAAGATCAAAATTTCAAATAAAAAAACGAATGATGCATAAAAACAAGTAAGTTAGTCACAAACCCTTTTATCTGTCCTTGGTCCTTTAAGGATCACCACACCCTCTTATTCTTTGCCTCTGGCTTTAATAAATAATTATTTTACAACATTTGTATCTAATTATTATGACTAATATTACTGTTTTTTCTGTTTAGTAAACTAAATTTGTACAGAAAAAAGCAGGGTATAATGACAATGAGAAGCAAACTAAGTTCATTTGGTGCACAAGCTATTTCATTTGCCATCTTCAACTTTGATGAAAAACCAAAATAATATGGTTCATTTTGTTGAGTTTGTTTGTTTAACTTTGTTCTTTTGGTTCATTTTCCTTCCTGTCCTTGATTTGAACTAAACAAGTAGTCAACAAAATGACCTCTTACTGCCTTTTCCTCATCATTTTTCCTTGATCTCGTTTGAAAATGTCGTGAGCTTAATGAAAGATGATAGAAGAAATTAAGAAGTCAGAAAACCGCAGCTGTGCCACATTAGAATCTGACCAAAGTAAGTTCTAATGAGGGTTTGCTTTAATGTATACTCTATATTAAAGACATTCATTTGACATGATCTTCATATCTGCTATAGCATTGACTGAATTAATTTATTTGTTAAGATGTCCTATAAAAAACACTCCTGCCTGAAGGGCATAAAAAACTTTTCCAGGTTATTTTGACAATATTAGGTACCTTCTTAATAAAAATAAGTCATTTCCATTACCTCAGTCTTAGTTTAGTGACTGCCACTCATCTGTATTTAACAAAAGAAAAGCCAGTGTAATGCATTTGTTATCATAATGTATCTCTGATGCAAAAACATTCCAACTCTCCTCTGTCTCTTCATACATTTGTTACTCATTATTGCATGTCACTCACTTTCTTCTTCAGAGCTGATCCCCATTTTTCTGCACAAGTAACTCTGGCTTAGTAACCACATGTTTCTGATCTAATTTTACTGGGTCAACCAACAAAGAAACTCTGCCTGATGTTTGCTGGTGTTGTTTTTCTTGTCCTTATTATTTTCATGTCCCTTCCACCGGTCAATTCAGATGAACTTTTGTTTAATTTCACTGTTAACTGTGCTGTGAGATGATTGAATGAATGTTATTACTGTTTTGGAAAGCTGACAGTCTTTTGAGTATTCAGTTCATGCTAGAAAACAAGTTTTTGCTTATTATTGCCACAATCAAACAAGCACCGAGTAATAAGGTTTTTGCCAGTGCATGAGTCTGTCTGTTACCAAAACGTCTCATGAACCACTGAACAGGTTCTAGTGAAACTTCCAGAAAGTAATCAATTTTTTGTGCATCAACAACTGATTAACTTATGAAGTTAACCTAACCCTACTGCCTGCAGTTACTTCCTGCCTCATTATAGCCTGACCCACACTTCCAGGGATTTTAATTTGCATAACAATCTGTTCAAACATTTTGATTGGTTTTCTTCTTTTGATTGACACCTCTTTTGAACAACTGGGTTCATCTATAGGCTCTCCAGAGCTCAAAATGTGTGGCAAGCCCCTCATGTCCCAGCCATGATTGATTGACTACAATCTACCAATCAGCTCTCAGCTTCATTCTGACAATCAAGTTACCTTTTATTTGATATGCAGTTTTGGAAATAAAAAAAATGTAATAATGATTATATTGTATTTTTAACTTCAGTAACTAAATACTAATTACAGTTACAAAAATTATTGCTGAAATTATAAATTATAAATAAGCTTTACATAAAGATAGGCTTCTGGATTTGCTAAAAAGGGTTCAAGAGCAATACTTAATTTAATTTGGGTGAGGGTTAGGTCCACAGGTTAAAATGACCAAAATGACCTTAGCAAACATTAAAATAGTTTTGATTCAGTCAGTTTTACAAATAATAACCTAAACTTTAATGTCATTCACAGAACGTACTGAGCAGTTTGACTAAAATGACAACACAAGGTGATCTGAGTGTGGAATAACATTCATTTGAAACACTTCATTTCATCTCAACATGGTTTATTGAACATTTCCACAACCCATGACTAACATGTAGAGATAATAGACCACATGGCACGTGGGTTAGGTGCTATAAAATACACCTAAAATACAAGGAGAATGCATAGGCATATCTAAAACATACATGTACACACTAGCTCTGACAGACCCTGCACAGACCTGTTTTGATAGGCAAGCGGCTGAGTGTTAGAGATGAGGCGGTGTGTGAAAGATTGGACCTGCTCAGAAGCTGCTGCACATGAAGCCTTGGAACGCACACATGGAACACGTAATTGAATGAGAAACGGTCTCTTGCTGGCTCAAGACAGCTTCCTGGCTCAGTAATAGAAGCGTGAGGGCCGTGCAAGCTTTAACGTTTTTTTTTTTTTGCAGGCTGTATTCTGTTTGCAGAACTTTTATTTGGTTAGCCCCTTTGAGAGCTCGGGCTGCTTCCTCCCCGAGCCAAAGCACGTGCAGTGTCATGAACCTGTGTTTTTCAATACTTCACAAAACAGTATAAATCAGATCTAATAAAGAGTGGAAAAGACCTGTTTCCAGGAGTGGGAGAAACAAGAAGATTGGCAGAAAAGTCGGTCTTGGTGCTGCTGTTGCTACTCTCCTCCTCCAGTCTCACGAGCGTCCTGCCAAAATGGGCAAGTACTGTGATCCTGGTTCCACAAGTTTATCACAACTATACATTCTCATGCAGCAAGATCCCTGGCCTTCCTCTGCCCGTCTGCACAGCTGCCACCTTGACGCTACTGCTGCCATTCTCACTAACAAACTAGAGGGCAGAGACAACGGCTGAATCAGCTGATAAGTATCCAAACAATAACTGCAAAAGTTGTATGCACACAAAAATAAATAAATGATAATGTGTACTCCAGACATAGACTGACATGTCTGTGATTTACAGCTCATGGCCACAGAGAAATAAACCATTTGTGTCAACAAGATCTTACTTTTACTTGTTTTTCACAAGTTGGCTGCCACAATCAACAGAACATATCTCATTTTACTGACTCCCTGGGAAAGTTTTAATTATGTCTAAGAGGAACCAAAATCCAAACACAATCAAACAAAGCAACTGCATAAAGGAAGAAAAAAAACTACCCTTTGAACTGTGACAGAATTTTATACTTTTTATAGAAACATTATTTAACTGGAAAGTCTGGAGTTGGAGCTTAAATTTTGTTTAGCTGTTTATGTAGCATGAATAATGTGGGAAGTTGAAAACACGCTGACATATAACCTTGGATGAAGTCAGCTATAAACACGCTGACAATAACAGAATCTATCAAATGGACACGAACCTGAATGCACTATAATAAAATTTATATTAATGTTCCAACAGTGTGATATTTATGCACATCTATACACTTATAAACAAACAAGTTAATTATGTTTAGAATAAAAACAACAGTATGAACTCTGGTTTTTACCATTAACACAAATTTGACTGACATCCACTAAAAATAAACTCATTTAAACTTATAAACCTCCTTCTATGTTTTATGGAACATGTGATATCTCCTTCACATGTTGGCATAAAACTCCCCCATAAAGTGAGTATACTGTGTTTATAGAATTTTTCTCTAGTACCTTACAGAAACTTGGTATGAAAAACTCGTGCAGAGTTGGTGCAGATTTTGAGAAAAAACAGTGTCACTAGATATTTTCAGTAATATTCTCCATTTGGGCCCTGTATAGATGGAAGCTTTTATTTTTTTATTTGAGACGTGAGAAATGTTGATACAGAAAGTTTGCACAGGGTGTTCTGAAGGTTAATGTTTTTTTAGCCACAAGCTTCGTATAGTAGCGGCCTCTGAATCTGGTCCTTCTCAGAACCATTCTCAATGTTTCTAAAGCAAGTCACTCAATTCGCAGCCTGTATTCTTTCATACGTCTGCAGCGATTGCCAGAACGAGTTCAATCAGAGCCTTGGATGTTTCAATGGGTGTTTTCACAGATCTTTTGTTGCCATGTGTTGTTTGTTTGGAAGATGCTTCCAGCCAATCTCAACTTGCATGTTTTCTGGCTTTGTGTGCATATACCACATTTCTCCACATGGTGACAAAAGAAGAGTAAAAAGCATCAGCAGATGACATACCTCTCTGTGCATTTACAGAGCAGGAAACCAAAACATTAATTATCATTAAAAAAGATAGAAAAAGCTTCAAAATTGTAAAAAGCAAGGCACCAAACCAGCTTCCTGGAAAAGAGTTTGTATGAGGTTATGTGTTGCTATTAAAGAATGTAGCCTTTCAAGGCTACATTCATCATGTCAGGATTCATTTAAAAAAATAATAAAAAACAGGCAAGAAATCAAAGGCGTCGGTAGATCTTTTTCCTGGTTTCATTTTCCTACAAACTGTCTTACAATAAACAAATGACATATTCCATTAAGATCCATAAATTTGACCGGGGAGTTTCTGTTTTATATCCACTTTGAATCACCTGATATTTTTTTAAGCTTGGGAAAGAAACAATCCACAATTAGGTGCGACTAAACATGAACATAATGCACTTAAAAATATAGATATACATACACACTAGAGTTGTGCTCTGTGCACCTATCAGCTTTAATATGAGAGGTCTGCTCAGACTAAAATACAGTGCCATGAAGGACAAATAGTATCCCTCTGTTTTATTACTCAAGACCACACATAGCATGAAGATGACTAATATTTATTAGGATAGGACAGAGGGGGTGGGTCGAATGGCTTCATGAGACAAAAACAAAGAGTTCTGGATTAGCATCTTAAAGCTGAGGTGGGCTGTAACAGACACCGTCATGAAGGTGGGTTTTAGTCATGGGGTTATCTAAAAACATAGAAAAGTGATTATGCAGAAGGAAATAAAAAGCAGATCGTACCTCAGTGACCAAGTTTCTTAATTGTTTCCACATTTTTTAGTAAACCCCAGATATATTATCCTCTATTGCCATTCTATTATTTCATTTTAACACAAATAATCCAGGAAAAATAAACTTTAAACAGCATATTTGGTAATTAATATTACAAACTAAATGACAAAAACTAAACCAGTGTGTGAATTTAAACATATGAACCAAGGCTTTGGCACTGTAGATATAATTTAAAACACTGTCTGCACAAAATCATTCAGTTGCTGGGTTTAAAGTTTGTGCACAATAAATCAATGACACAAGTACACATGAGGAGCTTTAACTTAAACAAGAGCCATGAAGTCATCAAATCCTAAAGTGATCCTAAGGTCAGGACCAACATGTAACTGGATAGGTTCCCTTTCATGGCTATGTTGTTATTCATAGTCAAAATGGAGTGTTTGGGTTTTTTTTTCTTTATGATTAATTTCATTTTCAAAATGCTGCAGTTTGGACCTCAGATTGCAAAAATTAGCCATCTAAAATGAAGTAAAAAAAAACATACTAGATCATTTTGAGTTTTTTCAAATTAAGAAAAATAATCGGTCAGTGTAGTAAAACAATTGCACTTGTTAAGACTTCTTGAAATAAGGCAAAATTTCCAGGCTAATAAGATTAATAATCTAACACAGTCTGCTCTTGCTTGGTGTATCAGTCTCAAAACAAGATCAAAAAGTTCTTTTGGGCTGGATAGAAGACTGTAAGACTTGGTTAGATGGACAATTGTTGCAGTGCAGTTACCCACGAGTCTGTCATATTGCTTAAAGGGTCTATGACATGCATAACCTTAAATACAAAAAGTCAAAGAATATATATTTATATTTAGGAAACTCGACATATGCACATGAGTTTACCCATTTTGTTGGATAACTGGCACATTTTCGTTGGAATTCGACTCAGCAAAAGTGAAACAGGAAGTGACATCAAAGGGAATTCTTTAAGAAAAGGAACTCTCTGGTCTTTGTTTATCGAAACAATATTATTTGAACTCTGACTCTTCTTCATCTCTCTGATAGTGATTCAAAATAATTTAAAAAAACCTCAGATTATTCTTTACAGTCTCATCTATCAGCCATTGTCGCAGCATTCCTTTCACATTCAGACATTACCCTTTGACGTCACTTCCTGTTTCGTCACATGTGAACATCTCAACAACTGTTCTCAGCACGATTACTTTTTCTTTGCAATGTGTTTTCAATGTTATCTTTCAAAATATTACCAAAATTTTGGCACATAAAGATTTCAACATTTACCTTACAGTCTTTACTTAGAATATATTCAATATTTTCACACCATCATTTCTTCCAAGAGATGGTTATGATTTATGTGACAATCCTGACTGAACGTTATTAAAAAACATGACCATAATCAATCTATTGGCATTATTCATGAGTAATTCTAGCCACAGACACATAAACTATTTCCCACACATAAATTTGACATGTAAAGCAAATTTTCTTCCCCATAAAACGTTTCAAGGCAGATCTATTTGAGCTTTTGTCGTTTGCGTTAGAGATGTATGTTGAACTATATTTCCAAATCACTGTAATCTTTTATAGAAGAGCGCAGCTTTAATCAGAGAAATCCAGCAGAATAATGTAATGTTTATATGTTCAGTAAATCTGCAGCCTCTTAAATCAAGGTCAGGCTGCAATCCAACACGACATCCCAGCTGAAATCAGTAGCCTCAACAGCACAAGGCCAAATCTCACTTATGTAGGAATAAAAACACGACGCAACTCAGGACAGAAACACAAACACTGTCAACAGCCACACCACAACCTGTCCTATCATATATCCCTCCACTGGCAGGACTAGAGAGTCCAGGAATCCAAAACCACAGGACCTTTGAGATTCAGGACAGGATGAGTAAAAATCCAGACACATAAAGCCCAAGTATTTACCTTCCTGGTATTTAAGTTTGCATTTCTGTACTGCTATAGAGATTAAAGATTTCCCTTTAAAATATTTAGCTGCGATAATTTGTACAAATAAATCATTAGGTTGTGAACTCTCAAACTGAAACCAAAACAAAGATTCAATTGATTTATAAAGAGAAAAGCAGCAGACGTATATCCTTGTTGGACCACGGCAGGCTTTGGAAAGAGAGAGATCACTCTTCGACTCCACACTCAGTCGACAACCATCATTAAATCGTCCCGACCTTTCCCGACTACCGAATTTAATGACTTTGCCTCCATCAGGTCAGAACTCTTTGTCACACACTGAAATATTAATTTTAGCTGCATCTGGTTCCAAAAAAAAAATTTTAATTTATGGAAAGATTTATCTGCAATTGCACGGTAAACCCTATGAGATTTGAATTTACGCTTTCAGTTTGTCTTCAGGAGTTTTACATGGAAAAATATTTGATTTTTTGGGGTTTTTTTTTGTTTGGAGTTTAGGTGTAATACAGATTTACTGAAGTGCACGTGCTAGAACTGGACCGATGCATGGACTGTCCCCCTGAGGAGGCCAAAAGATTTTGATATAGTGGTCATGTTGGATACCGAGCCAGTGTGAGGAGTGTGTCCTTTGTCTCAAACAATGCTTTTCAGTTATAGCACATTGTTTGAGGTTATGAGATGTGGTTGAACTGAGGTCCAGAGCACAATACTTGAACTTCTCTCTGCGCCTCTCAACTCTGAGTTTCTATTTTCTTTGTGGAAAAATAGCATCCCCGGTGTAGAGGCCAGAAAAGTGACTTTAGGCCAAAAAGTTGACAGGCAAAATAATTTAAAGCTCGGTTTATAATTGACCATTGATGCCCCACCCTACTTTTGAAGTGACCAGCTGCAGCGTCTAAAACACCAAGTGCTCCCCAGGTGCTGCAGCTGTTGAATGGTTCTGGGTGTGCTTAATCAATCATTGAGTTAAAGAGTGCATGCTTGATTAACAGATGGGTTAAATGCAGTGAACAAATTCCTGAACATCATAAAACTGTCTGCTAACGTAAATAAAGGATTGTTTTTCTTCTGCCTCTGAATTAAAAATGAAAAGTGACTGACCACAAGCTTTCTGATTAAGACATATTATTTTTGGTACATTTTTAGCTTGTCAAAATAATCAGAAATGATGCTGCAATTAATATTTTATTTAACAAAGAAGAAAATGGATTAAAATGAAATTTAATTAAAATTAACGTGTTTCTATTGCAGGTGTTTATCAAATATTACATTCCCTTAAAATATTTGAATTTAAATTATTTAAACCAAAAAGATCACTAACAATTTATTTTTAAGTCAGATTATTAAACTACCACTGAATACTGCACAGTGAGCAATAACGCTACAGAAGTAAGGAACAGAACAGTAGTGGAACTGTTGTCCAGGGAGTCTGATCATGGTTGACTCTAAGAGGATTAGTCCAAGGCCACCTGCTGTAGAAATTAAATTTCTGCCCGGTGCATTAAAACTTGAAAAAACAAAAAAACAGAATATTATTTTTCAGCCTCTGAGGGAAATTCTTCCGTTGGGTATTTAACTTATTGAAAGAAACTAGTAAAACAACATTTTCCAGCCATACTAATTGGCATACTTTCACATAGGCTGGAATGCTACAATAACATCCACCTCTATTCCCAGAGGGGGCTTTGAACCTGCAGGCCTTTATGGGTCAGGAGACCCTAATGTGAATGAAAGCAAGGTAAGAGTGTCTCCAATATGAGGGGAGGGGGTCTCCAGGACACACCCATGGTTATTTGGATATGTTGGGGAATGCTGACGTTTCTCACTGTGACATTTTAACAAACTCCAGGTAAGAAGGAAACCTTTGCAAAAAAAATAATTTTGTCATTTTTGGGGCCTCTGCTGCCATATTTCTGACACGCCCCGAGCACAGTGTGTTTCTCTGAGGCAGAGGGGACTAGTAGAGAAGAGGGGTGGGTTTTGGGACACAGTGGAGCCCTGTCTCTGTAGGGATGATCACAGAGGCATGGGATTGATGGGGTGGTGATGAAAGACGGAGATGTCAGGGAACAGACATCCATTGAGAGTGGAACCAGTACAAGAGGCCTACTGGGTAACTTGGAGGCCCATCAACACTTTCTCACAGTCTGGTCTGGGTTGAAGAGGAGAGCGCGGGGGGGGGGGGGGGGGGGGTAAATAAAAATGTAAAGT
>JARVJO010000002.1:13147811-13160770 GCA_031762555.1 Cynodonichthys magdalenae | reverse complement strand
CTCCACAAGCCCCTCTTTCACCCCTTTTCTGAGGTGCATCTCAGATCAACTCGTTTTGAGGCTGTCTCTTTAAATCCTAACGAGGTGCTTCACACCCCGCCCCCCTCCAGCTTCCAGACCGGTCCATTCTAGTTTTAATAGTGGAGTTTACGACCTTATTTAGAAATCCGTTGCAAAAATGTTGGCATAATAGTTCAAAAAACATCATAGAAAAATAGAGAAAACTGAATGTGTTGAAAAATATGAACCAAACAAAGTAAAAGATATCTAAGCAGAACGGAGAGAGACTAGATTCAACTTTTCTGCACTCCTACAGACTCCAAGTACACAACAAAATGTATTTAATGGCTAAATAAATGGATTTTGAATGAAATGTCGCCTTAAACACTGATGGGGCACGTAAATATTTTAGTGCTTTTTATCTGCTCTATCAATGTCAGTATTAACATTACTTTGGGTGAATTAGATCTACACATCCACTGATGTAAAAGTAACATGATTCAGTCCTATATAAATATCCTTAAGAGTGTACTTTCAAAATAAAGTTTTGTTTTTTCACAATTATTCAATTTCCAATTTGCATATAATAGTAAGGAAATGTAAATATTTCTTTGCGAGTTTTCTCATCAGCTTGACATGTTTTTTCATTCCTTTGTTTCCACAGACAAACAAAGAGATCATGAACTGAGTATTGTTTTGGGTGCACATGGCATATACGTCAAGCAACAAAATACCCAGAGACAGATCCTCCCCGCTTCCTCATTTGGGAGCTTAGCCATGAGGAACTCTAGTCACATTCAAATAAAATCTTTCCTGTCTAAATTGACACCCTTTCCGTTGCCATGGTGTGGATTTGGTTTAGTTTACAGTAATTTGGAGTCTGGGTGGCACAGGAATGTAATGGGGGACAGAGGCATGTGGTGCACTAACAGAGGATGACTAACAGACTCAAATTATGGGGTGGAATTCCAGCACTTATCACTTGTAACATATACAGAAAACTAACCTGCTTCTAGAAGGAATTCCTTTAGAAGCTGGTTTAATATAAATCATCAGCAAAGCTATATTTCTCCACTGCTAATAATGAAATCCATCTAGCAATTGCTCTGTAATAAAGGGGTAACTATTCATTACTTTCACAACATAATTATTGACTTACGCTAAATATTTCTTTGTACATGTCAACACAGGATGCAGTGCTAAAAAGGCCCTGAAAATAAAAAAATATTTTATTGGACTTTAATATATGGCGCTAATGAACAAAAGGAGGACAAAACTTTGTAGATAGAGTTAAAGGGGCGGTTGCTCAGTTAAAAGGTTATGACTGTTCTTTGAATAACCTCAGTTTGGAGAAACAGCTTATTTATTTTTGATTGCACTGATGAGCCAATGGCTAGTCTGAGTGAGGCCAAAACCAAAGTGCTATCTGAAAACCACTCTAATCTCTAAAATGTTATTGCAGTTCATCCACACATTATTTTATAAACATTTACACTGCTGTTTATTTTATTTGACATGGTTATATGAGAGAATAAACCATAGTAGCAATTAGCAATAGCACTTAGAGTACAGTCTAGGACTTTTCCAGCAGGAATATATTAATATATTTGAAAGCACAACCATGTAATACAAGCCTTGTCATGTTGTAAAGAATTATAAAATAGTGTTTGCATGAATTGTTATAAAATGTAACAGTACAGTAGTTGGTTGGTTTTCAGTTTGATCTAAATTAAACTCATTATTTCATAACTGAGACCTTTCAAAGAGTTATCCACAACAGGTAAGATGTTAACTTTTCATAAGCTTTACGTGGAACCCCACTTTAAAAGATTTGAACTATCCCTTTAAGTGTTGTTTGTGTCAAACCATAATTTATTTGAAGCTGCCCTAAAGCTTAGCAAACACAATCACAGCCAACCTTTTGCTTCTCATAAAAAGTGAATCAACCTGACCTAAGCAGAAACATCCGGCAGTGCATGCACAGTTTGCATTGGGTAAAGGCTGGCCCACAGCTGCAGGGAAATTTCACATGCTTGAGAAAATCAACACAAGTAGACACAGTTTTTGGACAATTTCAAACAATGATAGATCTACATGTGGTGCCGTCTTCATTTTCATCAGGCATGATTGAATAAAAAGTTCCTTATGTACACAGAGGAGACAGACACATGGTGTTCATAAGTGATATAAAGCTCTTTTTGCAAAAAAAAAAGGTAATGAAATCCTCATAGCAGCAAAAAAAATTTAAACACACACACAGACATATGCCTTCACAGCCAGACAACCTCTGACTAAACCTCACCATCCTCTCTGTTCCCCTCTCTCTTCTAAACTCTTCTCCTTTGAAATGCTCATAATCAGAACTGTCAGCACTCGTTCTGATTTCCTGTCCTGAGTAAAATAAAAGCCTGCATTTAGGAGCGTTGAAACACAGCTTGTATCAAAGTCTGAATACATCTCTGCTTTATACGTAAAGACAGGACAAGCAGAGCTATCTGCAGAGCATCCCCACAAATTATATCCACACATACCTTTATCTACAGAGACAGAGTCAAGGTCTGGAAGTGAAAATGTGCAGAAACCTTTGGTCTTTCAGTAAGTAAAGCAAGCAAAGCAGTGTTCAATTTACAATCCAAATGGTGAACACATTTTCTTTTCACACGTCGTTTATTCTACAGTCAAATGCAAAACAGCTCATTTTGTTCTTACTCATTCAAACTGTTGCAAACTAAACAGACAAATACAGCGTTTCAAATATGTCAGGGTTTAGAAACAAAAGTCTGATTTTGTGTTGGTGTTTAGTGAGATGTTTTGGCAAGGTGGCCCTCATCTTTACTTATAGGTTTCATTGCTATGTTACAATAGCGTGTTCTGTCAAAAGGCTAATATATTTTTGTTTTATCACCATACATTTTGTAAAAATAATTGTTTTTTTATTATTAACATGACTTTTAGGCCTGGATATTTATCACGTTTTTTTTAATCTTCAAAATTCAAGTGAAAAGACTGCAAGCTTCTATGACTCACAAAATGTAATTTTGACACTTTGGGGACTCCTTAAAAAAAAATGCTAATAATAAACTAGTCTCCAACAGTTGCAGCTCAGTGGGATTTCGCCTAATCGTTCTGCCATAATTCACAGTTCTACATTTGGTGAAAACCAAACACAGCCCTTCAACACAAACACTTCAAACCAAGAGTCGAGCACAGTGAAGGTGAACTCGTTTTCCTGCCACAGAACTTGGACATCTTGCATTTATCGAGTCCAACATGAACCTCTCCGCACACAGAAGTATTTTAGAGTCAAATGTGAGGCCATCTGTTTGACAGATGACACTCAGCTGAAACTGGATCATGCAAAAGAACAATGATTCCAAGCACTGCAGCTAATCTACAACAGAATGGCTGCAGAAGAAAAGAATCCAGGTGTAGCAATGATTCAGTCAAAACCCAAACCACAATTTGATTTCAGCACATTGGAGGGACATTACAAGAACTTTGCAAAAGGAAATAGCTTCAAACTAAATTTAATCTGAGGTTTTGTTTCACTGAAATTGTATTTAACTAATTTTAGGACATGGTAAGAAATCGATCATTTTTATTTTGTCTCGAGACTTAAAACTTTAACATTTTAAAGAATTCTTATGTTTCAACGAGTGTTTTTATTACAGACCTCGTCCTTCATAAATGCAGCAAGGAAAGTTATTTTTTTTTTTAAATACTTTGATTTTTAAAAAGTATAAAACCCTAAATTTATGCATTTTAAAATGGCTCGATTCATTTTTGATGCATCAAAATTTGCAGCTCACAGATCTGAGTTTTTATTTATATAAAGTCTACAGAATCATGAGAAATATTTACCTGTAATTGTTTAATAAATTTGATTTGCTGTATCAGGAAGTTGTTGTGCTTTTTATGATATGAATAAAAGTAGTTGACATGAGTTGGGTTAATGAACCAGAGAAAATAAGGCAGCAGTCAGATCAGCATCATTCTGGCAACAAACTCAAGGTTTCTCAGACATCTTTCAGAATTCATCCACAGAAACAGCAGTAGTACCAAAAACCTAATCTACAACCCAAAAATATCTTCCATCTCCAACTGTGGAGCATTGATGATGCCGAAAACACAAACCGCTGGGGTTTCTACAATTTAATGAGAGATTCAAATGAATGTCAGCGCTCATATAAAGAAGTCCTATTATCATTATTCCAATTTTCTAACTTCAGATGTAGCTGCCCCGGCCATGACTGCCTAGAACTTCAACATTACAATAAATCTCTGCAAAAACAAAATGTAGAGAAGTGAGCTTCTTTATGACCGCTGGTCTTCATTCCAAGGTTGATCACCACAACGAAAAAAACATCAAATCTGCATGAGTGCAAGGCCAGGACAGTCGATCCATATTTGAAAGACAGAATAAAAACATTTCAATAAAACACTTTTTCTTTTAAAAGTAAAATGTTGTCAGCCTGTGGAACAATCTGGCAAGGCAGTATGGGACAACAAGGCCGGGTTAGGTTCACAACAGTGAACTTGGCTCCTAGAGCATGGAGGACTTCAAGGCAGTGCTAATATATGCTAACGGAGATAAATACAGAATGCTGACTGGCTGCTGGGAGATGGAGCGTTGAGGGAAGCCGACTGCTGTTTTTGTGATGACAGTATTGAAGCAAACGAGGGGTATGATCCAAACACATGTGGAAACTTGAATTTCAGCTTCACTCTTCTTCAGCGTCCTTCTTACATAAGCCTAATGTTCTGTAGGCTGCATATCCAGGTGGAGCAGGGACATTCCAAGAAGGCAGTTTTAAATCAACTATCAAGACGTACACATGCACAGGGTTTTAAAAGTTCATGTGAAAGAAACTTCTCTTGTACAATATGTCACAAAGTTCTGCAGAAGTCACCAAAACATGTTAGCTCATATGTTGGATTTATTAAAAAGCGATTGAAAGTGAAGCATGGGCCGCCTGCTTTGGTTCTTTCACCAACTGTGAGTCTGTTTCTCACTTTTTGATTCAATCCTTTTGGACACGAGTTGTGACAATACTTGTTGATTTCTGATAAACTTAGCATGGCAATGAAGGTAAAACCCTTTAAATAAATAAAAAAAAAAACACCGCTGACCCTGTCTTAGCTGAGAGTTACAGCAAAATGCACTGAACAGATCTGCATTTTGGCAAGCCGTTGGAGTTAATGATGAATGATGCAACATTTGGTGTCTTCAGCCATTATTGGAGTCCTTTGTGATTGTGGGTGGGAACAGAGTATTGCCTCTACTGCTTCATGTAGGATCTGGCTTTGTTTATCCAGTCCTGATGGAGTCCAGATGGGGTTCTTTGCTTTATGGGCTTGCTGAGTCTGGACCACTGATTCCAGCAGTCAGAATGGGCAGACCATCTCCAAAAGGACAGGGAAGAAGAGCACAGATGGTTCTTAATTGGGAAACAAGATAAAATCATTGATGCACCATATCAAGCCAAACAGCGATGAATTTACTGAGAGGAAAAAAACTTGAAGTACACTAAAAGTAGCACAAATAACTGAACTTTGCTTTCAGGAAAGTTAGAACACCTGATGGTAAAGACCCAAAATATGAAAAATCTTTACATCCAAGTTAACAACTTCTTAAAGACTGTAAAGTGGCATCATCAGACTACATAAAAAAAATCTTGAAAGCCAGCTTTTTACACTTTTTTATGGTTAACCTCAAAAGGAAACCAGGCCTTCCCCTTCATGGTGGAAAAAAACACAGGGCTTTAAAGAAAAATGAGCCATGGGCAAAATGTATAGTTTGTCTCCACACCCCTGTTTTCTTGATGGAAAAGCTTTCCTTAGCCCTCAGGGTAATGGCTTCCATGTGCAAAGCTCCAATAATCCAAACAAAACTAGAATGACAACACTGAGAAAGATAGATGTTATTGAACGGTATGTCATATTCTTCAAAGAAGAGCACTTCAGCTTATCTGAGAGATGCACAGCTGTTGACTGCTGACGATATGTCAGTGAAAGCCCTTCATCGCTCTCAAAGACACCCAAATGCACATACGTCACCGTCTCCAAGGGAAGCACGCTAAATATCCAACTAATTTACTGTAATTAGAGAAGATTTGTGGGTTTTTGTGTCTGGCTGCCCTTCACTCCCCATTCCTTAAATTTTTTCAAACAATAGGTCAGTGATATAAGACTTCTAGTTCTTAGGACAATCTATATTATTGGTTGACTGGATGTTCTCTTTTCTTTTATTTTTATTATGTTTTTAACCTTGTGAGTTCTGAATGATTCAAATGTTATAATACTTTGTTACATTGAAACATTCAGGTTATGCACTTAGAAAAAACAAGTGTCCATAAATTAGGAATTTGGATCCTATCAATTACTATTGCAAACAGAATTGCAGGACTCATAAACAATTATTTGAATTGCACTTTTTTAAAAGCTACAAGGTCCTTTACAAGAAGGGATAAAGTTAGTTGGTTTGTTGAACACCAACACTAACCTTAACTCAAAACTAAATGCCTGAAAATAGAAAAATATTTTAGGGTTGATATGGCAAAGAAAAAATAAACTGTAGGTTCCACAAAATGGTGCTAAATTGAAGAGGATAAAGTGAATAGGGCCATTCTGCAAGAGATGTTCAAACTGTGACAGATGTGGAAGAGCATCCAAATCAAATGAAAACACACCCTGACTTTTTAACCCAACCTAGTATTTTGCCACAAGCTGTTGCTGTAGCAAATTCCAGCAATGCCAACTATTCATCTTAGAGATAACACATATTGTACATTCATGGTTTTACACAAATAGTGCACACAAAACAGCACCTGTGCAAGTACTTAGTCAAAAAAAAAAAAACAGTTCACATAGGACATATGATTTGTTTTGAAAAGGGGAAGTATGATATTTAACAAAGTATTTATTTTCTGTGAGTTGTAATCAGACTATAGTAGCAATTAGCAAATGAGCACATTTACCAGCAGCAGTGAACACAAACACTGCTGAAAGAGCCACTCACACAACTGTTAAGTGCCTCTTCAACAGCACTTCAGTTATGAACAGTAGAACAGGTAAAAAGAGGAAGTTTCAGTTCCTGCTCACATTGTTTTCTGATGGTCAGAGAAACTAACATTTCAGTCAAAAAGAAAAAAAAAATCCAATATCAATGTCTTGGAATCTGAAATCGGTAATTATGCTCAATCCAAAATCAACAGCGAGACAAAAAAACATTTGCACAATGAATATGAATGTGTGATCTTTTTAAAATCACTGATTATACTACTTAAGTTTCCTCAGTGGAAGCAATGACACCTCATGGTCAGATGACCAGTCCAGACTTGAAGCAGAAAAGAAGCCAAACTTTTACAGCACTGCCTTCAGAGCCATGCTGACAGTAATCCATATTTCACTGTTTTGAGCCAGGTCCGTTAATGAGGCTGCATCATACCGAAGTTTGTCAGCCAGGTTCTTGACTGCTGTGCAGTTCGGTTCCTTCCCCTCACTTTCACAAACAGCTGGGAAATTTTGTGACACCACTAAAAGCTAAACCTTTGGGTTTAATTTGGGCCTGTGATCGCTTCCAACACAGAGCCAAGAATGAAAAGCACTCTGAACTGTATCATACAACATAAAGCAGATGAGTATAATTAAATGAGTGTGCTGAGGAGAAACATTAATACGTGGCAAACAGTTCTGTAGGCCATACATCTTCTCTGAGAAGATGAGGATAGTGGAGGAGTTTCTTGGGTATACAACAGAAAATAATCACAAACTATCATAACAGGATTGACCAAGTGTCATCCAGGTGGTTTTGGTTCATGGTTGGACAGCTTCAGTAGGTTTCTCAGGTTTGGATGTAAAGCACTTTACTCAAATCTTTTCTGGTTACATACGAGCAAAAATCACAAGATGCAAACTAATACTTTTTTGTATCATCTTGTATTGATAGTGTTTTGCCTGAGCACTACTGTGATTTATTTTATATTTTCTAAAACTCAAACATGTTTAAGCTGGGTGAGATGTTCTTCCCACATCAAAAGTCTAACCTCTGAGGGAAAAGAAATAAAAATGTTGAGTTCTGCTACTGTTTTTATGATGAACTGAGAGAGAAAGCTGGAATGAAAAGACAGACTGTGGGGAAAATGAAAGTAACACCACAGATGCTTTATTAATTTAATTAGCTTCATCGTGACAGAAAAAAAAAAAAAAAGATTTTGTCACTTTATTTTCACCAGCAAAATATTGAGTTTGAGTGTAGAATTAGGATCCAGTCATCAGAGTAGTCAGAGTTAGAGATTTAACTTCAGTGCAGTTTTTATTTTTTTATTAATCCTCTCCTTTTTTTTTCTTTTTTACCACGAAAAACCCTGTTTTCATCAGCTGCCTCCTCGTGCAGTCAAAGTGACGGACAGTCTTAGTAAGGAAAGAACAAAATAAAAACCTTAAAGTATAACAGCATTTCAATTTAATTGCAAACATTGACATTTATATGGATCAACATTTAAGCCAACTGGAGAGGGGAAGCAAGCAGTGCTGGTTTAAATGACATTTTCCATTCCTTCATTACTTTATACCCATAGGCAGAGACATTTACTCTGAACCTGCTCACTACACTGGACTGAAGCAGAGACCTGTGAGGCTGCCCAGCTCTTTAAATGAATGGTGAGGATTTCCAGTCCTAATGCTAAATGACTGCATAATTTTATCATTTAAAAAAAATTCAGCTTTTTTTTATGAGCTGACTTGAATTACTGAGGTTTTAATAAAATGTCATTGATACCCTTTGGTCAAAGTACAACTGAATGACAGCACCAAAGCCCTCCTAAGTACGCCAGTCTTTTGAGCGAGTTTCATTGCAGCTTATTTTAGAATACATACTGAAAGACATGACTAATAAAAACTCTAATCCCATCAAGCAAGTGGCTTTACACTCAAGTTATTGTATTTTCTAAATTTTGAATAATGTTCCCTGTATTTTTTTTTTGGTTTGTTCGGTTTTGTTTTGTTTTACTTGAAAATTAAAGAAGAGTTCAGAGGTGATGGTGTGTGGAGTTATCAGTAATGGACACAGTTGTTATAGAAAAATAAAAATATGCTTTGGTCTTGGTCTCACTTGACAAGTCATCTTTCTGTCTGATATTCTAAACTGTTAATGTTCTGATCAATATCTACTGCAGGTAAGATACTGATGATTACTGATAACTCCGTACAACAATGAATTACAAACTATCCCTTTAACTACTGTTTCAAATGACATTTTTTATTGTACTAGCTTCTTTTCATTGATTATTAATTAATAATAATAAAAAAAGGATACATTTGTACCCTCATGCAAAAAAATCAATCAAAGTTATGGGTAATAATGGTTCTTTTCAAACCTAAATGCAGAGTTAAATATATTTCTGAAGTACAAAAATTGTTATCAAAAGTTGTTCAACAGATTCCTGTTTTGTTATATTTTATAGATATGTCCAGGTTTAATAATGTGAGAGAAATCCACATTTCTCCGTTCATTCATTCAACATTAATACAGCTGGCACAATGAATTGTTAATACTGTACTTTTTTTTAATTTAGCATATAAAAAATTAGCCCTTTATGTTATAGAAAGACCCTTGATTCAAGAGAAATGTCAGGTTTTTAGGAAAATAGCGGCTTATCAATTAATCGTTAGTCGATCGATAAGATCAATCAACTTTAGATTAATCCATTAATCAATAACTTGCATCCCTAGTTCATATTACTTCTAATTTAGATGAGAGTACTGTAATGTTGTATAATTTGAAGTTAAAGTTAAGAAGGAGAAAAAGTTTTATTTATTTTTACTATTTATTAATTTTTTTATTTATTTTTAACTGGGCATGTGACTGATTTCTCCTGCAAATCTGAAACACTCCCTGAATGAAATCCTAAAACCTCGAGGGCCCAAAACTGCAACAGACTTGTGTTTATTCTGAGTTTTTGAGTTGCTAGTGATATAAAACACCCAAACGTGTCAAGCACAGGGAAAATATCGTTTTCAGACCATCTCCGCACCTAATGTTCCCACTGAGTACTCTTTAAATTCCTTTTTTTTCCATTTACCTTGCTCTGCTTTATGTTAAAAAGTTACTCTGGCATGAATATACTCCAAATATTTGCGGCAGTGAAGTCTAGCATTATTCCAAATTTTGACAGATGACAAACACGCTGCACTCAATCACCCATTCAGCCTAAGCGTCATGGCATGAACATTTTTGCCCTGGCAGATATTGATCCCTAGAGGCTACCTCTACTTCTTACGTAACCTGCAGTCACTAAGTTCCATGAATACTTGTTCAAAATGCAGCAGGCCACTGGACTGAGATTTGATGAGCTGATTTTCATCCAGGTGCACTCAGTTCCCCTTCTGTCTTCAAGGACAGCCACATCACTGTCATTTTACTAGATAACAATGGAATGATTGGATCTTCCTGAGCCACAACCTGACTCCAAATTCCATCTGCAGGAGAATAGAGAGGCTATTGTTCATTTAATGCTGGAAAACAAACAAAGTAGGCCATCTACACTGTGCAGTTTGTTCCCACATATACAGTATCTGTAGAATGTCAATAATCACCACTACAGGTCATTCTCTTTAATTAAGTGTGACCAGAGCCAGCAGGTCACTTTCCCTGCTCCTGAGTTACATTTCTCCCAGTCCAACTCTCCCTGCTGTCCTTCTCCCTTACATCTCCCCTTTCACTTTCTCTCCTAAAGAACATCAACTCCAAATGTTTTTAACACACCCTGGTCAAGGTCAAACATCGCCCAGCATTGACTGGTGGCTGCAAACAAGAGTGAGAGAGCTCAGTGTGAGTTTAAACTCTGCTAACAATGCTCATAGATGCAAAGATCTATGTTGATTCAGCTAAGAGGCAAGTAGTGTCATGGGCATTTAAGCGTGGCAAAGTATTAACCTCTGTAAAAACAAACAAATCTACTACTCCTCATACTTTGACAGGTAGAAAAAAGGCCCACGTGCAAATATAAACATAACAAAAAAGGACTTGTTTTCATGCCTAACTTAGATCATGTTATAAAAGCAGCTTATAATGAGGAAAAGCTGAGTGAGTGAATGAAGAATGGCGTCCATCCAGGCCCTCTGAAGTGCAAATTTAGTAGAGCTCGCATCTGAAAATGTAGTTCAGCAAGTTCAAACACAAATGAAGACGGATTAGCCTGACAGTGATAATGCAAACCCAGGCAAGTATAAAACGCTGCTATGTGTCTTTCGTCGACTGTAATGACACTTCCTTCATGGATATGAAATCGCTAAATGTAGTGACCTGGTAGCAGAGGTTCCACCGTTTGTTTTTAAAAATGAGCACACGCCTCAAGTGGTTTGTAGAAAACTTGATGAAATTATGTCACAAGAGAAAAGTTCACCTTTTTGGAGTGACGCTGGAGGGGAAAGGTAGAAACAAATGCATGGAAAGCATTTTTTGCTTTAAAACTGATGCAGGACCTTAATGGATAACATACAGCTGAGAGCAGCTGTCTGTAACCGTAGGCACTCTTGGTATGAGATTAAACAGAGCATTTTAAAATAGTGAAAGAGTCCATTTGAACTCACAGTCCAGTTTACTGCCAATACAAGCTGTAATCCTGCCAATAAAAGCCTTAAAATTTCCCTTGAGGGTAAGAAAAAAAAAAGAAATATTGGAACGTGTGACAATAAACTGAGAGGGGACAATGGAAGGACTGTGGTTCAAGAAACAATGAGAGAAAATTGTTTTTGGGGGATCATTTGCAGCGCCGTAATGTAACTGGGGTGATGGAACGACTACAGAGAGGACAAAAGGAAGAGAAGCAGGACAGAGTCTGAATATATTGGAAGAGGGAGAATATTGGAATGAATGCAAGACCTCAAATCTACAGATATTCCCAGAAGAAATGAAGTAAATGCACATTCTCAGCCATTTGACATGATGCTGACTATATCTACAGAAGATTGTTCAACATTTGAAAAACTAAAGGCCTAGATTTCCTTGGAGGAATGCATATTCCAAACTAATTTTTATACCAGAAGTTCCAACTAAGATCATCATATGTTGAGAAAATACATAATTATCATCATTGTGATCATGGGCGGCATGGTGGATCAGTGGTTAACACTGATGCCTCACAGCAAGAATGTCCAGGGTTTGATCACCGGTTCAGACCTGGGGTCTTTCTGTGTAGAGTTTGCATGGTCTCCTTGTGCTTGTGTGGGTTTTTTCCAGGTACTCCGGTTTCCTCCCACAGACCAAACCGTGCACATTAAGCTGCCTTCAGGCCTCTCTTGCAAAAGGGATCTGTGATCTTAATGGGATTTGCCTGGTTTAATAAAGGTTATTTATTTATTTATTTATTTATTTATTTATTTATTTATTTGGATCCCCCCCATTAGTCTCTGCCTCAGCAGAAACTACTCTTCCTGGCTTCCAACACAAAATAAAACAGAATAAACAACAAACGTGCAAAAAACAAAACAACCAGCCCAAACACTTCAAAATAATACAATACAAAATAACAGAGAACACTCAGTTAAATGACTTAAATGGGTGAATTAAATATATAATATTCATTTTGAACTTATTATAATGATCCAAAAATGTTCATTCTGAAGGCAACATGGTTCAGTGAGAAATTCCTACAAATAACTCTATTTTTAGTGCATTGGTTCTGGGCAGAGGTAATGTAAGGGTAACAACAGATGGTTAAGTTGACTTATATTAAAACCATGTCTTTTGTGGGTAATAATTGTGAAAAAAGGCTTTTTATTTGATATCCTAATTTTATGTGAAAAGAGAAGAAGGCTTCATATACAGTTGTGGTCAAAAGTTTACATACACTTGTAAAAAACATAATGTCATGGCTGTCCTGAGTTTCCAATAAGTTCTACAACTCTTATTCTTATGTGATAGAGTGATCGGAACACATACTTGTTTGTCACAAAAA
>JARVJO010000002.1:13124666-13147149 GCA_031762555.1 Cynodonichthys magdalenae | reverse complement strand
CTTATTGGAAACTCAAGACAGCCATGACATTATGTTTTTTACAAGTGTATGTAAACTTTTGACCACAACTGTAAGTGACCTTCATCCATGACAGGCCTTGATGCATGAAATTAACATTAGTTCTAAAATTAGAATCAAGTGCTAATCTCAGTTTTATTTTGATCTATCTGCAGCTACCTATTTGAGCTATCTGTACACTATAGCTGTTTATAATCAAACATTGAAAATAATATTTTGTGAGATTTCGGATGTTTGATTTGTTTGTTTTGTTTGTCATGTTTGTGTTTCCAATGGATTAATAAATGTAGAGGTGAAATTATTACTTTCTTACAATTTCTCTCAGATATGTCCACTGGTTCATGAGCTACAGTATTTTCTTATCAGGACAGAGAAAACATCTTTCAGCTGTGTGCAATAATAAATAACACCAAACTTTGAGTGTTTTTTTTTTTTGTATCATCAGTGAGAAAACAGTGAGAAAATACAGAATATAAAACCCCAGGTTCTTTTACATCAATTGTCAGGCCTTGCAAAATGTCAGGATTTTTTTGAGCATTTATAAACGTGTATGAGTGCATGTTACCGTGGGTTTGATTAGTAGGAACATTAAACACAAACTGATTAGAAAGTTCACAATGTTTGCAGTTTGTAACCATAAATATTACAAAAGAAGTTTCTAAATAAGCACCACTATAGAACTCTTCTACACCCAAACCATGTTAACACAATGAATGCTTAATGAACAAAATCAGGGAATAAATAAGAACTTGCAATATGAGCAACATGGCAGAAACTAATTTCCTTTTTGCTTTCATGCAGAGTAGAGGCATGAAGCAAGCATCAGCCTTCTGCTAATTGATCTCCTTTCCTCAGTGATTTATTTTGTAATCTATCTTAAGACATTACTCTCTCATCTTTTTCATGAATACATAATCAGCTGCACAGTCTGGTTCTTAATGAATTAAAACTGGAATTACTGATGAGGAAATAACCAGGTTCTCTCAGGTAAATAGCAGATCCTCTTCCATCATAAATCCTTGCTGTCACAGTGTGTTGAGCTAAAGTACAGTTCAGAGTAGTGGGACTATTACAATGTTTACACATCTGCATTTGATGTATTAGATGTTAGATTTTATCCTGAAGCCAACTCAAAATGCCAAATTCACAGTCAGCTATAACACATTCAGTTTGTCCCCGTTCACCTAGTGAATCTGATCCAAAAACTACGACAGTGAAGAAAGCACCATATGTGCCGAATGTCTACCCCCTTGTGGACAAAAGACACATTACTGAGGCTGAGGCTTGCTTTTAATGCTAAAGAGTAAAAAAGCAATGTTGGTTTCATGCAGCACAAAAGAAAAGCACCAAAAACTGCCTGAAAAGGTCTAAACTATATTTTATATGACTTAGACAACATCAGAGGTGCTGTTTGATTAACAGTCTGCACCAAACCTTGTGTGCACGTCAATAATTTTAATACAACTGTCAAGAAAATTTCCATTAACATAAGACAAACATGTGGTTTGGCTCTTTATGCCGAGCAGCAGTAAAAAGCTGTAAAATCTCCAAGCCCTGCAGGCACTGTGGGCAAAGAATCAATGTGCAATTAACCTGCCACACCTCACCTGAAGATGGAAAAAACACACACTGATATCTGTCACCCTGATGCCCTAAATTTACCAATACAAACATAAAGCATAATTTAAAAAAGAATGAACTCTGTATCCTAAGATTAGTGGGAGAAAAATGAAAGATTTCTGAATTGTGAGCCAACTAAAATGTCTTTCAAAGCCTTTGAAGAAACTAATACATAAAACAAAAGTCAATTCAGAAACAGAACAAAGGCTTTAAAAAGGGACATTTCATGCAAGATCCACATATTTTTCCATGAAATACATTTTGTTGTGTACTTGGAGTCTCTAGGAGTGCAAATAAGGTCTGAACTTAACTACAATAGATAATCTACATTCTCCTCTGGCTCTGGGTCAGACTCTGGCTCCAACATGTAAGGCTGGATGGACAAGTCTTCCATTGTTGACAACTTTTAATTAGTTTGTAAATTATAAGTTTCTGCGCTGCTATATAGCAGTAAACCCTTCTATCAAACTAGAATGGGCAGGTCTGGAATCTGGTGGGGGCAGGGTGTGAAGTCCCTCATTTGGATTTAAAGAAACAGCTTCAAAATGAGTTGATTTGAGACACACCTCAAAAAAAGATGTGAAAGAGGGGCTTGTGGAGTTACAGTAAGGAGGAATTCAGACACCAACTGAATTATTTAAATGTGAAAACAAAGGATTTAAAAGTATGTCTCCTTTAAAAGGTTTCTTTGTTCGATTAACAAGATTCTGCAAAACTTGAAGAGGTAATTCAATCCCTGAATAGGGTATGTTGGACCAGGAAAAACATGCAGGATATCGGCCCTCAAGGACAAGGCTTGGACTCCCAGGTTTTAGTGATTTTTCAACCTCATCCACCCTCCAAACATCACAAACAACAAGGTGCAACAAAAACAATAAAGCTGCATTGAATTTAAAAGAGTTTAGAATTAGAAGCTAACATGAAGCTGAAATTAAAGCCAGGTGTTTTCAATCAAGCTGGATAGTGAGGAAGCATGTGGGTGTCCAGAGCAGAGATTTATTCAAATAAAAATAAAATGCATTGTAGGTTTCTCCAGGAGGCCTACTGAAAATGATTACTCCACGAGGAAAAGAGTCTGCCAGAAGTATCCTCCTGGGTAATGTTAATGTTCTTCAGTCCACCATGAGGAGATCCCTGAACACTAATGGAGTGCATGGCAGCACATCGAAGATCATCCCTGCCCATCTGCAGCTTTTAAGACAGAATGAGTTTTATTGTCCAGAGAAGACCAAAACAGAACATTTTAATGTTTAGATAAGAAGCATTATGTTTAAACAAAGAAAACACTGCATTCCAGCAAAACAACTTTTCCCCATTTATAAAACATTTTGAGGATATGGCATGATGGTTTGGAGCTGTTTTCTTGCCTCAGGGGAGGATGGTTTTCATCAGTGATAGAACGATGAATTCTTTAATTACATTGGTGAGCACAGAGGGGAAAATGTTAGGGCATCTGTCTGGGAACTAATTCTCAACAGTGTGTGACTCATGCTGCAAGCCGAAGAAATAATTTCAAAGTCCTGGAAAGACCCAAAAGCAGGGGAAAACAGGACAAAATAATGCTGCAACAAGCAGTTTTTTATGATAAAACACATCAACGTCATTGATCTGAAGCTGAAGGAAAATTTCTCCAAGCTGATCTGCGGGACTGATCAGCGATTTACTGGAAACATTTATTTAGTTATTCTGCATAAATGGCTGACATGAAACACAGAAAATAAGTGCTCACATTCTTTAGCAGTGCTCATGTCGTTTTCCTTATCAAATATCATTTTTAGGTCTAATTTGTCTGACGTATAGGTTCAGTTGTGGACTTTTAAGAAATGTGTGAAAATCGCATGATTTGTAACATATACCCAAACTGATTTTTTTTTAAGCAAATACCCTCAGGATCAGAATCAGAGCTAAAACAGATCCCCATGTGTTTCATACCTGCTGTACATTGTCCACAGCCTCAGGTTGGCAGAGTGCTTCTACAGTAAGACTTTCATGAAATCAAATCTTTTTCAGTCTGTGTGGAAAGGCATATCAAAGTTTCAGGAATTTCTGGCACCTCATTTCCTGCAACCCTTTTCTTCTTTTACAGAAGTTTTTTGTTGGCAGCTTCAGTCTAACTGAGAGGAGGGAGTGAGAGTCGTATAAACTGTAAACAGAAAACAGAAAGCAGGGGCACCATTGCCTCAGATTAGTACTCTTAATCAATTAGAATCTAATGCAGCATAAGCATGTCTCCTTTTCTGACTTGTATTGATACGGCCTGTTGCTGCTGCCAAGATAAGCAAACGTTTATATATTTGGTGAAGTTAAGTAAAAAAAAAAAAAACTCTTATTTTAAATTAGAGGAGACGTATCCTGCTTTTAAATCCTTCTTTTTCCACATTTAAATGATTAATTTGGGGTCTATATAAAGTGGAACTGCATTGCTTTGGTCTGAATTCCTTACTGTAACTCCACAAGCCCCTCTTTCACCTCTTTTCTGAGGTGTGTCTCAGATCAACTCACTTTGAGGCTGTCTCTTGAAATCCAAACAAGGTGCTTCACACCCCGCCCCCCTCCAGCTTTCAGAGGGGTTCATTCTAGTTTGATAGAGGGGTTTACGACTATATAGCGGCGAAGAAACATTTTTTTTTTCAAATTAATTAAAAAATGTCAACAAGGGAAGCCTTACATGTTGGAGCCAGAGTCTGACCCAGAGCCAGAGGAGAATGAAGACCACCAAATTGTAGTTAGCAGTTCAGTCGCAAATAATTTGACGTAATAGTTCAGAAAACATCATAGAAAATAGAGAAAACTCAAACAGAAAATAAAGATATCTAAGCAGCACTGGGAGAGAATAATTTAAAATTTTCTGCACTCCTAGAGACTCCAAGAACACAACAAAATGCATTTAATGGCTAAAAAAGTGGATTTTGCTTGATATCTTAACATGCAGGATAGTGGACCTCAAGGACCAGGTTTGGACTCCGCTGCTCTAAAAGATACAACTGAAACAACACGCTGCAGCCAGATTGCACTGCTTTAGAACCTTTGAGGCACCACAGCGAGTTGTTGTACACTGCAGTTGCTGACATTTTGTTTTAACAGTTGATTTAGGGGTTGGTGCAGACTGGTAACACAAAATAGACACCATATTGCAAAAAGGCATCTTGATTTAATCAAAGACAGATTCTATTCAGTGGCAATTAAAACCTTCTTACTTAAAAAAGAAATGCAAGTGGTACCATTCATCAAACAGGCAGGGGTAAAACAAAAAAGCTGTAACTCTTATTTGTTACTGGGTAAAATTATTTTGGTGACTCATACTGATATTTTCTTCAGGCAAAAATACAAACAAATCCAAAACAGTCTGACTATGTTATGTGAAAGAACATGCAAGCAAACAACAAAAAGTTGGACTGGCATCTGTAATTACTCCTATAATTAATCCCAACCTGAGCCAAACATAAGAGAGGGAAAGGGACTACACAATGTGAAGCAGTTATTATTAGCAAACCACAAGAATGACAGCAGATTGTGTCTCACTATCTGTGTAAGTAAGACCGTATGAATACCTGTTATCCTGTGCCAGTGTTGCGAAGGGGTTTTCATGGTGCCCCGGGGGACTCACCCCCTGCCAAAGTTCACAGCAACTCAAACAGCAAAACACATAAATAACAACAAGAATAATTACAGTCACTATCCCCAGTTTGAAGCAAATTCATAAAAGCAACCACACCAAGCAGAGTGAGGAATACATGGGATCTGGAAATCTAGGGGCAAATCAAAACCAGCACTCTTTCCTCCTGGGAAGGTCTTTGTTATCTGCCTTGAAGCAAGTATAATTCGTTAGCTGAGTTATGGATGTTATTGTTGATTGTGGGAAATAACCTCTTACAACCCTGAAGTTTAGCAGAGATGGATGCTTTTATTCTCACTCTGTCACCTTCCATTTTGCACATAGGAGCATTATTTGTGTTGGTTATAACAGATTATCCACGTGACGCCCTTTCCTTTACCCCACCAAACGTCTTTTATGTGAGCCATAAAATTATGACAGATCATGCACTACATTTCCCCCAAAACACACTAAACACACACAAGAAATGCCACTGGCTTTCAATCATTTTAACTGACCTAGTCTGACACATCCCACAAACTCAATTTTCCCTCATTGCCACTCGGCAGGTCTGTAAAGTCGGGTGTTTATGTCGTCTAGACAGACTGGTGACTGCCAACCATGGGTATCTGAGGAGCATGCTGCACAGTGTTTAACCCCAGATGACTTCTCCACTGTCATTTAACGACAAAAAACACCCCTCACAGATAAACAACCCGTCAGTCTTGCAGCGGAAGGTCCCAATTTCAAGAGTAATGTGAAAGCAATGTTTTGTACCAAATAAGAGCTCAATGAACACGTTGCTCCTCGATGAGCAACCTCCATAATAAGGTGAAGAAATCTATTTTCACACAGCTATTTTGGCAAATAAGATTAGCTCTGGTTGTGGGCAAAAACCTTCTTCTTTCCAAAAACACAAATATTATTTCCTCTCTTTAACAGGCCAGGGGCTGACAGAGACATGGTGTACTAGACCTCTCCTCAGTGTTTCCAGATAAAACCTCATTCAGACCTCAGTTTAAAAAGGCTTTTAGTGATGCCTGGAAAATAATTACACACACACACATTACCATCTTAATTACCACAGAGTATTTTTGCTCAAGAGGAGTAAAAAGAATCACGAAGTAAAATAAAAAAAAATCAAACACAAAAATACTTTCTAACCAAAGGAATTTGTTTATTCACAAGTCAAGAGGCAGAAGAAAAAGACAAACAGCTTCAAGCAACAAGATTCTTACAAAACACGTCATTTTGCAAAAGAGGCTTGTAAAAAGAGTTAATTGTAGCATCTAGCCTGCACATCTGTTGGATTAGCTGAATGATGAGCACTACATTTGTGTTCTTTAAGAACACTGGACTTCTCATACTGAATTGTGGGGTTGTGACTGTGTATGTTGGACTCTGCAAAAGTAGATTAAAGCACCGAGAGGGGGAAGAACCTTTGATGCAGCTGTGACTTGTCAGCTAAACAGTGGGGCTGTGTTGCTGTGATGTGGACTGATAATGTGCTGCATATCAGTGGAAGGAAGTGGACCAGTTATTGTTATGACCACAAAGGTTTGGGTGGTCCCCATGTGGATGAACACACACCCACACATTTCCAAAAAGAACTAGAGAGATGACAGGAGCATATAAATATGTAATATCAATAGAAAGAATGCTTTAGTACAAGCTCCTTGAACACCTGCCATTTTTGTTCACTCTGCTGCGTGTACCGACCTAGAAGGGCATGCAGTGCATTCGCACAGACTTTTATATACAAAAGTAATCTGTGGAATGCATTTTTCCCTGGTAACAGATGCAAACCATTTACAAAACACAGCTAGACAGGCAAGCTTATCCAGAAACACCATATACTCTTAACAATAGATCTATAAACACATGCAAATGCAGAGAGAAAAAGGGAAGCAACAGGCTAACACAGAGTTCACAGTGTGTCAGTGACTGAGAGCTGATGCTGGCAAAGATTCATCATGGAGAGAGTACAGCAGCGACCTGTCCAAACAACATGTTCAGCCTCGCCCGAGAGAAGCAGGATGGAGCTAATCCTCTTGCAAAAAGACATGATGCTGGATGTGTTACAAAAAAATCCAAGAAAACACAAATCTGTTGCCTTTTTCTCCTTTTTGCACGTCCTGACTGATTACTTTACTCTTCACGACTTTAGATCCACAATCAGGTTTATGGCCTCAAGCAAGATCCAGTAAACATAGAAGCATTTTAGTGAAGCACTCAACACTACTTAGATTTTGAGCTCAAATTACTCTATTTAAAATACTATCCATCAGCACAAAGTAGAGTGAAATTTAACTGTATCCTGTTACCAGGAACGAAACTCAAAACCTGACCACAAATAGGTCTTATGCATGCAGAAAACAGAAAAAATTAAAACATGGGAAGAGACAAGTTAATTTTAGCTTTTAAAAAAGCCTTTTTACAGCAGGGCTGCTCTTGCACCGTCATACCCACACACACGTTACACAAGTGCACAAAACACAGGCAAACCGAGGCAATCAGTGAGTGGATGACAGCCTCCAAACAGGAACTGCTCCCAGCATTTGTACTGCTGTTCATAAATCACTTCACACAGTGGGGTAATGATCCATCCAGAAAGAGAGAGGTGAGACTCACCTCAAAAGTAGAGCTGTTTTATAGAGCCTTTCCTTTCTAAAAGTGCTGAGAGAAACATGATTATTGCTGTATGTACAGCTTAGGAAAAAAAAACTCTTAAAGCTTGGATAAAGATGGTGATATTTATGTTGCTTCTATGGAGACTTGTCTACAGTATATATTTTAATATTTAAAGTACTGTAAATATTTGAGTTTTGAACAAGAAGCTCAGTTAAAACAGATCTTTCTTTAAATGCAATCTATTTTTTTCCTCACATAATAAATATTACTACAGAGGGCCATGTTGACGCTGTGTGAGGCCACCTGCTGATGAAATCTGGCACGAGCTTCCCCCCAAAAATCTTACCAGCTCTTTTTTAACAACGTAAACTGCTCCCGTTGCTCTTTTTTGGTTCAGGAATGTAAACTTAAATCTGCATTCCTGAACCAAAATTACAAGCATTCAAGTGTAACAAGATAAGGAACACAGACAGAATCTCCCTTTCTCTCAAGCTCTTTGCATGTGGTCATATAAAAAAAAACTTTAGCTGTGTTTAAAATACAACTGAACAAATTAGTAGTTTTCAGTTCCCTAATACAAACTACTGTATCACATAAATGTTAATCTGCAGCCTTGCAGAGCTGATTAAAAAAGAAGAAAAGAATCTGGAACAATGATCCTAATTATAAAAGTTATAATTAGTATTATACAAGTAATATGTTACTGACTCCCTCGTCAGCTGTGTATCATGTTTTTGTCAATTTAACGGATTCTAGAAGTCGTGTATTTTTCAATTTTTGTTTTAAATTACATTTCTGTGTTGAATAAGTGTTCCAAGTTCATGAAATGTGGTGATTTAAAATATAAATAAATTCTGTTTTGATGTTTTATTAAATTTTCTCCTTCTATTGATTGAGTTTTTGATTTTGTAACATTTACAATTACTAGCACAATGACAAATTTTCAGTCAAAATAAAATAGTTTTGTAAAGTTTTGCTACTTTTCCTTCATGCATGTGACACTCTGTGTGCAACATAGTGTGTGTGCAACAAATCAAGTGTTACACATTATGTGTAAAATGCATGCTAAAATATTTTTCATACTTACTGTTTGAGTTTCTGCTTCAGCTGTTCTTTGCTGATTTGTCAAACCCTCCTATCAGAGACAAAAACGAACAAAAAGCATCAACACAAATATCTGTCGTGAGAAATTCCACAAGAGCTTCAGTAAGTTAGCAAAGACAGGAGGGCAGCTTGGTAAAACAACAAGTGTGCACAAACACAATTTGATGACAGAAACACGCACAACTGGAGAGCATTCTGTAAATCATTCAATAAAATAACTGAAAACAGATCCAAATAAAGACAGAAACCTTCTTCAAGTAAAGACAAACTCTGTTAACAGTAAGATTACATTAGTGCAAGTGGCTCTTGGACTCCCTTCAGTAGTTGAATGCAAAATATCTCTGGCAATAAAAAAAAAAAAAAACAACAAAATGATGCTAATTAATCAACTAAATGACAATAGCATAGCCGCGCCCAAACACTGCAGCAATAGAAAATGTAACGTCAAACACTGGGGTCATGTCATTTTGGGGAAAAAAATAAAAAGAAATGTTTTCTGTGTGCTACATGCTCAGTATAAGCTAATTAAATAAATATGTCTGCCATATTTAAACCCCTTAATGGTCCCCTGTCAGGCTTCGTATTCAAATCTAAGTCAACAGACCCAACGGGCGGGCTGCCGCTAGTTGAGGGGTTGACATCAAAATAAAAGCCAGAGCTAAGAATGTTTTGGAAGTGCAAAAACTCAAGAGCTGAGTGTGAGGGAGTCTGTAATAACAGTGCACTGAGATAATGATTTGCACTGTTGGCTCTGAATCGGAGCCAGCTCTTTAAATTGGGGGAAACATATATTCTTGGGAGTTCAAATCACTGTTTTCATTTATGAACAGATTTACTTGTAGACAATAACATATTGGGTGAAGTAATAAAAGGCAGCAGAGCAAAAATGTCGATTTTATCATGGCTTGCTAGAAACAGATCAGTATTTTGTGGTAAAACGACATCGGAAGCAGCAGAATTTTGTGATTTACTGAGTTGCAGGGAAAGCACATACACCAGTTTGTGTGAGCATGCTAAGGCCTTTAAATCAGCTCAGGCTTAAAAATCTCTTCTCTTAGCCTCCAGCATTAAGTGATTTATTAGTGGAAATGCTGACAATGGCTTTTCTTTTCTTTTTTTTCTGAAGAAAGCAGGCAGTCTCAATTCCAGCTGAACTCAGCCAAAATGAATAGTGATTTATGTCTGATTAAGTTTAATAAAAATGAGACAGAGAAGAACATTAAATCATAAAAACGGGAAAAAATGCATTTTAAATTGATTTTCCAAGACATTTGAATATGACTGGTTTTACAGGGATATCAATCCATCCATTTTTTGTGTTCACTTCATCATGTTGAGGATGGAGAAGGTTTGGTCCACACCAGCAGTGAACAGGTGAGAGGCAGGGTACACAGTCAAACCGAATTAATAGAAATATATCAATTTATAAATGCTGAACTTACCTGAATTAGGTCTGTGCAATATGCATGATCAAATACCTATACATTTTTGTAAGAGAATCTTAGAGCTGACTGGTCCTCCATAAGAGGAGACAATTGGTGTGGTTCAGGCGTTTGGTAAGGATACCCCCAGGACACCTCTGTTGGGTGGGTTTCCGGTCATGTCCAACTGGGAGGAGACCCCAGGGCAGACTCAGGGAATGCTGGAGGGATTGTGTCTCTCAGCTGGCCTGTTAACACCTTGGAGTCCTCCCAGAGGAGCTGGAAGAAGTTAGAGATTGGATACATGGCTCTGTTCGATTTAATGAGCAGTTCCTCTCAATTCTGAATATTAGTGACATACAGCCATATGTGACCCATTACATCAAACTGAGGATGAAGTTACAAAGTTGTCGTGAAGAAATATGCAGCTATATAATAATATTATAAATTATTGGTTAAAACATTTGTAATAAATGCATTTTGTCAAAACAAAAAAGAATAAATACCTTATCTATGGGTTGTTTAAATTAAATATCTAATCTTAAAGATTCTTTTGAAGCCCTTTTCTGAGCATTACCAACAAAAAATATGATTTTGAGCAGAAAAACTTTAGATTTTTGTCATTGTCCCTGCAAGTTAGCAAAGCTTTTTGTCTTCCCAGCTGGTAAATCTCAACATTCAAAAATTATTTGAGGTTTTCTCTTCAAATTACTAAGAAAATTCTCATTAGAATAAAGTAAAAATAGAATTTAGACCAAATGTCAATGAGTTATCCTGATTAGGAGGACAGATCAAGGCATATCTCTGGAATGGCTCATCATATCAGGATGATCCAGGTATCAAAGTATGGCTTAAAAAGCAAGAATCTCAAAATGTGCTTAGGTCGTCATTCTGACCAAACTTGATGTGATGGGTCACATATGTTCACATCACTAAATGAGGTTGTTGTGGGAGGAGATGTCGGGGCCTACTTACTGAAGCTGCTGCCCCTGTGACCCGACTCCAGAACAAGCAGAAAATGATGGATATGGATAATTATTAAGAGTTACTTTTCATTATTTTAAACTTTTTGTATAATACCTAATCTACTTTACAGATTTTAATTCTTTACAGTTTTCTCTTTCATTGCTGCTACAAAAATACTTTCATGTTGTCCATTTTCAAACACCGCTCGGAGTAAACAGCAGAGAGCAATAATAAAGCGCAGGTTATCCCAGCAACCAAGAACTGTACAAATATCACCTCTCGCTCAAAAATATCTGCAAGTTTCTAGACATGTGAACCAGCTATTTGAGCAAAGAAGCAGGAACACCTACTCATCATGATGCTCACTTTTACAAGAAGAGTCTAAGACAGTTTGTTCTCCAAAGATGATTATCCTGCAGAGAAAGCTACATTCAACAGCTGCATATGGAAGACATTATTGGCAATTACAGTACAGTAGTTAAGACACTTATACAAGCTATGCAATATATACACAGGAAAAGCCACAGCGTGTTTCTACGTCAAATAAAGGAGCGGTGGGTATGAATGCTGCTAAACAAGGACTTGGGCAAAGCATTCTTCTCTGCACCAAAAGCCTGGACTGATTAGCCTAAGAGTCACGTGAAATACATAAAACACATCACTAACCGATTAAGGAGAGGAAACAATAAAGTCGGGCAAATGAATGAAGCTGTTTTGCACATTTTTAACAGTTTACTGCCCCTTATGGAGCCATTCCTGAGTAGAGTTTGACTGATGATGAACTCCACTGACAGCTGAGCGTGTGGGGTGGACGGGAAGTGTCAGAGAAAAATGATTAAACTCTTCTCACATGAAGTGTGCTTTGTACACATATAATCATGTAAGATCTCTAGCTGATTGCCTCCAACAAGCAATCAGGCGCTGTTTGTCTTTCACCTCCATTGTGGTCTCGCCGTCTAAAGAAATCACAAAGGCGAACGTGTCCCCTTTACGAAATGAATGATTTCCAGCCCGAGCCTCCAGCCGCACTGATGAAGAGTCTGAATTCATAAAGACAACGGCGCTGCAACATTACAAGCAATTTTCCTTATAGTTTACCTCTGAAAGAGATTTATCTTGTTCCATGCACATGGTTTGAATCTAGGTGGACTGGTTTTGTTCAGTTTGTAGAAAGTTGTGATTTTCAAAGCCCTCTATTTTCAGGGCTCATGTACTACTCAATTTAACTTTTCCTGGCCAAACAAAGGGCTGATTCCCAGAAAAAAAAATGAAAGACTGGCACAAACATAGTCGGCACATGCGGATACAATTTATTCTTAACAAATCATTGTGCGCATCTCTCTCAAGTTACCATAAACTACAAAGACAAAAATATATAAAGTTGCAGTTTCCCCATACTTTTTTTCCCTCCAGGGCAATGAAATAAATATTTAGCCTTGTAGAGTCAGTTCAGATGACAATGTTCACACTTGAGTCTGCTAGCTGAATAATAGCTGAGCATTGTTACCTGAAAACAGAGCTGTGTTCTCCACAGATTTTTACAGGGTTTAATAAAAAAGTACATGGCTTTTCCCAAGTTCACTGTGTAACCCAGTAAAGCAGTAACAGACTCAACACTAATATTGCGCCAACGAATGTTCTGCATTATGTGGGAAACAAATGAGTACAACAAAGAAAAGTACCGATAGAGGTTTACAATTCCATCGCCTCATGCAGAATTCTGCAAAAGTTAGTTTCCCGGATCAATCATGAGGGTCGACTCAAAGCAATTAGAGATAATTTTGTGAGAAAGCTTGGCTTTCTTTTAAGAATGATTCTGCAAATCAACAAAATGTGATTAAAATGTATCATTCGAAATCCTTTGCTCTTAAAATCAGGAACTCCTTCACTAGTTTCATTTCTGGCTTCCCAATAACAGCTGCTAGCCAGAAAGATGAGCTGAAGATGATGCCAAAATCTTTTTCTGACATTTGATTGAGCGTTTTTTTTTTGTTGTTTTTTTTTTCCAGTGGAAAACTAAGAGAGACGGTTGTGTCTTCACAAACACGGTCAGCTGTTTTCCTCATTTCTCCCTTGTTTTCCTCCGTACAGATAATTTCAGCAGATGTACTCTCCATCAGGGATAGAACTGACAACCAAAGCTGTTTGTATTAATATGAAACATATCCTGTTTTTTTAGAATGAACGAATGTCTTTTCTGAATTCACTTGAACATACGCTCCAGCATATGAGTAATTTATTCTACCTACAATTATATTCTCTACGAAACAGGAAATAGTGTGAATGCAGTAGATGTTTACACGGAAATCTAGAACTTTACCCAGAGGAATCTAAGCAAACATTGTCCAATTTTTTTTTTTTATCAATTCAAAACAAATCCACGAATTTGTCTCTTTAAATCTCCTTTTTTCTTTGTCTATCCGGCATCGTACGCTCTCCTAACTGTCCACAAGAAATCCCACCAACACACATCTTTAACAACAAGCTCATGTGTCCTTTCCACTTAATCTACCAAGTCTACAGGGACTCTATGACTGTCCAAGCTCATTGTACAAGCCTCTGAGCTCCCCACACAACCACAGATGCTCAGCCCTAAGTGAGCAGGTCGAGGCCTGACATGTGGAAGCAATCACAGTGGACAGAGATGAAATGATATGTGGAACTATTACATACAGTATGTGGATCTATAATGACTGAGATCTAATGTCTAATCAAAATACAGTCATTCAGGAACAGACTTAATAGATGTGTTTGTTGTCTCAGAGGTAAAGTCCTGGTAAGTAATGACTGAGATCAGTTATGTTATAAAACAAAGATGTACTTCTTTTGTGCACAAAATATTAAACAAGACTACCGTTCACTGATAAAGTCAATGTAATTAAAGAAGTGATGTAAAGAGTACAGAGCGTGATGTGGTTTGTGTGATGCAGGTATGATGGATCATGTATAAACCAATAGGACATCAGAACTGTATACTTCTCATCACAATTAAATTCACAGGAGGCGCCATTTATTTGGACATGCTTTTTTTTATTTTCCTGTTTTTTTTTATAAAGTACAGATAATTGCATGAAAATGTAGGAAGTATAAGTAAAAAGATGGCTGAAAAACAATTACTACAGTAAAGTATAAATAACCAAAGTTTCTACTTAAGTAAAGTAACAAAGTATTTGTATATCATTACTTGACACCTCTGAATATACATAGTAATACAGTATATAAGGCCAAAACAAAGTGTGTACAGTTCAAAAGCACTTAAAGTCAACATTCTGTTATAATAAAGCCAATCCTTTCTTGTACGTTTTTTTACATATTCCTCAGTAAATGCTCCTTATGTTTCTTTAAACCATTTCAAAGCTTTTCTTTGGACAATCTTCAGCCTATTGTTCCATTATCTGTCAAGAAGATTCCACACTGCTTCAATAATGTTGAGGTTTGGGCTCAAGGAAGACAAATCCATGACTGATGGTGTTCCATCGTATTATTATTTTTTTTCTATCGAAGTACTTTTTTTGATATATTGGCAGTTTGTTGGGGTCACTGTCATGCTGAAAATCAAAGTTGTTGCCAATCAGACGGTTACCATATCATATTGCTTGGTGGAATAAAATTAAATTGTGCTTTCATGTGTTCCTAATTCTATCAGTTTTGATAAAATCTCTTACAACTTTGGCTGAAATGAAGTCACAAAACTTGGCAAACCCCTTACGCCTTTCCGGTGACTGCTGACGATAATTTAAACAAAGAAGATTTTACATTTCATTTCATTACCCCTTAATACCTGCTGCCACCGGTTTTTTAGTTCATGTCCTGTTTAATTTGGCATACCTCAGTCTTTTCTCTCCTTTCTCCTTTCCTAGGAATGACTTTTTGACAGCAACTTCTTCATAGAGATTTTTTTCTGATGAGGGTTTGGCAAACCTTTAATGGATCAAATAAAGGGCCAGATAAATCTCTTAGGTCTCATGTCAAGTTTTTTACTGTTTTTTGTTCCATTTCTAAAAGGAAATTACATTTTGTTGCTGTTCATCTGTAGCTGTAGGTTATTTTGTTAGGCCAGGTCGCTTCTTTTATTTGGCTTTTATCAGTTTTCCTCTAAGTGTTTTCTTGACACTTTGTGTACTGTAGTGGGATATTCCGAGTTCTTCACGTTCATCCACCCTTCTTTAGCTGCTCTGGGACCGTGGGGGCCACGGTTTAAAGAAAAGACCCCCCGTACCTCTTGTCCCCCTTCTTCCAGCTAATCTGAAGGATTTCAGAAGGTGGTTTTATGAAATGCTCAAACCACTTAACTGGGTCCTGTCAAAACAGAGGAGCAAAATTTCCTCCTGACCAGATGAGCTCCTCACCCTAACCCTAAGAACGAGTCCAGCCACTCTGCAAAGAAAGCTCATTTCATCTGCTGATTTTTGAAGTTTAATCCCATAGCTTATGACCATGAGTGAGGGTTGGAATATAGATTCATTGCTAAATTATTAACTTTGTCTTATTTGATCACTACAGTGTCCACTTCCCTGCAGATGATGTCTTGAACAAACAGCTTTTAAAACATGTGTCAAACCTAACCAAATGTGTCCCACCGTAGCATTTTATGTGGCTCGTGGGAGTTTCAAAGGTGTATTAGTGTCTTATTATAAGCGTATGCTTCTTTAAAGCCAGCATTGACAATAAACTAAATCTCCCATGATGCATGTTGATTATTTTAACCGTGAAATGATCCCACCACTAGGTGGAGGTGCACAGGGTTCAAAAGTAGCTGGCAAAATTTGCTGTGTAAAATCTCCATTTAGCTGCATTTTCGCCAGCTACTTTTGCTGTGGCCCAGCTGTACTGGTAAGTGGGAGTTACCCACTTACAAGTTGTAAATTTAAATTGGAACGTCCCCTCCAGTGGGAATTCCATGATGTAAAGTGGGAGAGCTCAGAATTCAAGAGAGCAGCTAATCACCACAACTCAACATTGAATAAATCTCTTTTACTTTTAATAGTATGTATTATTTATTTCACATTGCAAACATAATACTTTGCAGAGGACATGTTAGAACACTGTTGAAATACCTCATAAAGCTCATAGGGGGGGCACTGAAAGTCCTTAAAGAAAACTCTGTCTTATCCTTATTGATCAAACTTTAAGAATCTAAAACAAAAAATTACATATGACAGAATGTAATTTAATGAGGATGCCATAAAACTATTTTGCCAAATAACAAAATACTTTTCATTAAAAATGTGTTTTCTCATGTAGAACAACACAGATAAGGAATCCAGATATAATCTATCTCAAAGAAACACACACAACAACCACTAACACAAGCGAGCACATTCTCAGGAATCCAGTGTCATGTTTCTGTCAAATCATCTTCAGGTAGCACTCTTTACCTTATGAACCAGGAATGTTCAAAGAGAGGGAATGAGCTCAGTAATTTTTGCTTCTCATTCATCCCCAGCACACATCTGCTAGTATGTCTTTGACAGTAAATGATCCTCACAATACATCAACAGCACTGTGACCTATATTTTTTATTTAGAAATTAGGTCAGCAGTTACAAGCTGTCAGAATGATTTATGACTCTGATTCCCTATCAGTGTGTGTGTATCAAAAGTTTTATGGAAGGCTGTTAATCACCCAAGGTTTTTGCTCTTACAGCCTTACAGCAAGTTGTTGACGAGCAGATAAGAAGATGACAATGTGAATAATTACATATAAGCCAGGCTCTACATGGTACAGTGTGAAATGGACCAATAAACACATAACTGATCTGAAACAGGGAGGCTAAAATAAATTTTAAAAAAGCTACGGCTTCTCCTAAGTGGGTTAGAAAAACTACTAAATATCTTTGACATGATTAATTAACATGACTCAGAGAAACATTTAAGCTGTGCCTGTGTGATGGGATTTGATTCCAAGCATTTTAAACAAGTTTTGAAATTTACATCCAGTAAATGAGTCAAAGAGCTGTGTCAGAACAGGAAGGGAGAGGGGGTTCAACAAGTTGATCTAAAAGAGACATACCATGCTTTTAAATCCTTCTTTTTCACATTTAAATCATTCAGTTGGGGTCTATATAAAGTGGAACTGCAATGCTTTGGTCTGAATTCCTCCTTATTCTAACTCCACAAGCCCCTCTTTTTCCCCTTCTCTGAGGTGAGGCTCAGATCAATTCGTTTTGAGGCTGTCTCTTTAAATCCAACAAGGCACTTCAAGTTCAGGTTTGACAGTTCTATCTTAAATACTGTGATGTAACATTACAGAAAACATCATAGAAAGTAGAGAAAAACTAAACAAGTTAAAAATATGACCTAAAAAGAATATAAAGATATTTGTGCAGCACCAGGAGAAAGTAAATTCACTTTTCTGCACTCCTAGAGACTTTTAGTACACAACAAAATGCATTTAAAAGATAAAGTGGATTTTGCATGATATGTTCGCTTTAAAAAGTAAACAAAGTAATTTAGGGTTAGATTTGGGTTGGATTAAAAAAAAAAGTTTCTGGTGGACTAAATTCACCAGCAACTGAAGATAATTCATTGTAATGTCCTGCAAAGTGATGGAAACACAGTTGTGAGAGAGTGTGTCTGCGCCGTAACCAAAATCTTTTACCAATTGATTATGTGATCATGAAAAGCTGAACCAGATGGTGGAAAATTTGTCCATGAACTCTTTCACACACAAATACACACATAGAAAAGGCACACATAAACACAGCAACAAACACCTACAGTCGTGATGAAATACTGCAGAGATTTGCCTCCAGTTTACCTAATCTTTGACAAGCATCTTCCTATATTTAGTTTCACAAATACACAATCTAATCAAATGCATTCTCCCCACATGCAGATACACAAAACAGTCCACAGCTATTATGAACATCATTTTGGCTGGAACACGTAATTTTGACTCATGTTCCTTTTTGCCCTTGCAACGAACTGGCTGACTCTGATATTGTGCTGTGTTCTCACATGGGATTTCTCAATGGGCCTTCTGAGAAGCCACTGCCAGACCCGCTCACTTCATCACGTTGCTCATCAGTGACAACACGGCCTTTGGGTGTTTCCTGATCTTATCGATCACTCGCAAATTACGTTCGAGCATTGCTATGCCAAGACACAGCTGGGCAGAACAACATTCACCTAATGTTCTGGTACTGTCGGGCTGAGCGGTGCATTCTTGCAGTAAAAAGTTTCACCGCTGATTGCAGACATAATCATCGGAGCTGGAAGGCAGTAAAACACAATGACTCATGTCCACTCTCCTGCTTCATTGCTGTCTCCTCTTATATCATAATAATGCAAACAAAACCCCGAACCAAAATTCCGGAGCAGATAAAAAAGAAAAAAGAAATCAAAGTGGGTTTGTTAAAAAGATTTTTAGTGCTCACAGAGCTGACTGAATACAGCTTTATACTAAAACCAACACAAGTTGTCTCAAAAACATGACATTTCCATTGTTTTTTCAAAAGTATTATTTAAAATAAACTGCAATAGTTCAATTTCGTTTTATAATTTTTTTATTCCTCAACTAGAAAACTAACAACTAAAATGACCTTTCAGAACATTAAGATATAACATTAAGCAATTTTCAGTGCAGTGAATGAAAAAGTATAAACCATATTAAGGAGTTATTTTAATTCTGTCTTTAGTAAGACATAATCCTGCCAATATATCTTTGATCAGCCAGTGAAACCTAAATTCTCCTCAGTGGATGTGTAAATGACTTGTTAGCATGCATATGAAATATTAATTAGTTGACAAACATTATCCACAGAGATTTAGCGACGGCTGATTTGTTGTAACAGACGTTTGCCTCAGCTAAACATCTGTCGACTGTAAAGTAAACATCTGCTGTCACTGGGATTATGATGGTCGGTTGGCCTTCAATAATGTTTTTGCCAAACGTAAAAAAAGGGCATTAGTTGACCTATGTTTTCTCTTTCCAAATGTTTTGTTTAATTCTTTTATGGCAATAAATATCTATCTTTATTTTCTCTCCTGTGTGAAATCATTTGATGATAGAAAAACTCAATTCCTCTTTTTTTTAAATCACACAATCAGATTAATTATGTTTATAGTTCCATATCTTGGTTTTCCAAGGCTAAAAATTTATTATAGTCTGTACTGAATCTCTACACCTGATGTAGAGAAGTTGATCCAGTTTTTGATCCAGATTTTTGTTCAATTGTTCACCTTCTTGTTTATATATTTTTAATAATAATGATAGATCTCAGTTCTGTGTTGCCCTTGCAACAAGCTGGCTGGCTCTGATATTGATGAGGGATATGTCCTGGAAACAAAAATAAAACTCTTACCTATGGTTAATTTAACTGATGACTTATTAAAAGACACAGTTGTGCAACTTCAGGTATCAGGTGTGGAAAATCTAGAACTGCTTGTTTTCTTGTCATATCTGGAAATTATTTTAAAATAATATAAAATAAGTCTTCAAACTGATTCATGCTAAAATTATAACATCCATCCACAAAAATGGGAAAATGCACTAAGTGACTCCAGTGTCCAAGAAGATAAAATCTACACACTGTCAGGCTGTTCTATTGAAATAGAAAGTCCCACCTATAGCCTCCCAACAGTTTGTCACAGTATAAACTGACACTTTACCCTCAAATAATTAAAACATTTTAAATGCATATTTGACCATACAAGGGCAAAATAAGAACTATAAATCTATAAAAATATAGACCTGAAACAAATTGTCTAAATTGTTTTGATATATTTTGAGAAAATGTCCTATTTATTTGCATGGAGAGGTGAGACTTAAACATTAAACTTAAGCCAGCTACTTAATCTTTGTGGCTTCAATTTTCAGCTTCTGGTCCTGTGTCTAGCTATCCTATGTCATCGGTCACATCAAGAAACACATCACTGACCAACTCATTGCTGGTATACATCATCTCCAGTGGTCATGACAGCAATATTAAATGATGACATTGGGTGTAACACAAGAACTTTGCATTTTGGCACCATAATCATCTCGTTATCTGGAGAAAAGAAAACGCGTTTCCTTTAGAGAACATTTTATCTTGAAAAAACAAAGCTGGTTATCTTGAGATAACAGAATACTCCATCATCATGGCAAGAAGAAAAAAAAAATCACACTAAAATTAAATATTGGCAGATAAAGTAATTATTGGCTTTTTTAGTCAAGCATGACTTCTATTAATGGTAATATTTTCTATAGCTAGCTTTAAGAGCTAAATCTTAAAGTATAAAAATCCAAACTTTTTGTGCCGACACATTCACTAGTTTGAGACACGTTACAATATTTTATTATCTGTCGTCTTCTTTCTGGAACTAGATGAGCCAGAAAATGACTTTAAGCCAACAGAAGACGGGTTGCTAACTTTATAAACCCTCATTAACATTTAAAAAAAAAAAAAAAAGCATACTCTTAGTCTCTTTTGCATACAAACAGACATATGGGAGTATTGGAAGCACATACTTACTCACACAGGGCGACACTGTGGGAATCTTGATGGCTTGATGTTTGAATATAACCAGAAGTGTTGGGATGCAGTGTCAGACAATGTGTTCTACATCTACAAAAACCCATGAGTCCCTGTTTTCCTGGGCTGACCTCCTGGTACGGCTGGACCGCAGCAAAACATGCTCAGCAATATCAACCATTAACGGCTCCAGACAAAAGCCTTATACTGCATGCCACATCTGGCATGATCATATTTGGAACTATAACAAAGATAAGATGAGGTAAATCAAACAGCGTCACTCTCTTGCTCTCTCAGAATAGTTTCAGTTCTTAATGAAAAGCATATTTCTGGAGTTTCCTTTCATCACGTGAGAGCTCGCTGGCGTTAACAAACAAGAAGTCGTTCTCCCATGGAATAAGGAGCTGGCCTCAACCCAAACTGGACGACCTCGCTGCGTCCCTAATGTCTCTGCAAACAAAGCTCTATTCTGACTTGTTAAAACTCACAAAGTGTGAACTAAAACATACTGTGGGCTACAGTCATTTCCTTCTCCGACCTGTCAGCATGCCTCTCAAAGAGAAGTTATATTTTTAACCCTGATCACAAAATTGTATTTTCAGGGGATTTTTTTTTCCAGCGCAATTGCTGTAAAAATTCAGCTCACCATCTGTTATCAAGCAATCAAAACACAGAATGGTATGACGTTCTCTAATAATTGGTTCAATGAAATGTTCCAATTGTGACTTTAAAAGCACAAACAGACCACAGAAGTCACTGAAGGAATGACTCTGGTTCTGATACTTAATATCAGCCAGTAAGAGTTAGGGCCTCTGAGGTATCCATCTATTTACTTTTTTATTTGCTTTTTCCTTTCCTGGTTGAGGGAGATGGTGCCTATCTACAGCAGTCATGGTACAAGAGGCGGGGAACATCCTGGGAAGGTCACAGGTCCATAACAAGGACATATAGAGACGAACGAGGCAAACAACCATTCACATAGGGACAATTTACCAATGACCAATGAACCCAATGTGCATGTTTTTGGGTCTGAGGAAGGAAACCAGAGTACCTGGAGAAAACCAATAAGTGCACAGAGAGAACATGCAAACTTCACACTTAAAGGTCAGGAGGTAAATCTGCAACCTTGTTGTGAGGTGAAAGCTCTTACACATGTTGCTTGGCCATCTCTGAGGAATATAAAACAATTTCTTGCAAACCACCTGTTCACATTATGTTATCCATCCATCCTGCTTTTTGTTTTCTGGGAGACATAAACATAGCACAAAAAACTAAGGAACTTTGTGTTTGGTAGATTATTTGTTGTAGCAATTCTTTTTGGCAATAAATCTAATATTTTTGGAAAGCCTTTTTTACAGTATTTCCCTTTAAAAAAGGTGCCACATTTGTAAGGAGCATGTATTTTGGGGATGAACAGTAGAGCTTATAGGTTGCATGACAAAAAATTGCCAATACATCTCTGCCAAACAGCTTATTTACTTGCTATTACTAGCTTCTGGTACCACCAGGTGCTGCCAATCAGGGCCTCGTTTCAGAAAGCAGGATAAGTGAAGATCCTGAGTAAGTTCTGGGGTAACTAGGTGCATATCCTGGCTTTTCGGTTTCAGAAAGCCAGATAGCAGTTATCCTGAGTTAACTTACCCCAGCAACTTACTCCGTGAACCAACCCTG
>JARVJO010000002.1:13076009-13124526 GCA_031762555.1 Cynodonichthys magdalenae | reverse complement strand
GTAACTTGACTCAGAGTTAAGTTACCCAGTTGATATCAGCTGTTCTGAAACCAAAAATCCTGAGTATCACATAGCGGTTGATTCAGAGTATTTGCATTAACCCAGGGTTTGTTAAGCCTGCTTTCTGAAACGAGGCCCAGGTGCCCATTTAAGTTTATTTTGCCAAGAAGCATTGTTACAATGACAAAATAACCTACCAAACACAAATTTACTTTCTTTTAGTGCTAGGTTTATTTTATCATAATATACAGTATACTGTAAATTATGTTCATGGTTTTTAATCACACAATGCCAAAAGTGGACAATGTAATGTTTTTTCCTGTTCTATGTGTGTGCACACCTAGTCTGTCTATTACCACAATACTTAATGAACCAATGGATGACTTGTTATTCAACTTGCCAAAGTTATCAATAAATGTGCATCTAGAACTGACTAAATATTGTAGTCAATTCAGTTTGAGATGACCACATTCACCAACACAAAATTGTAACTCAGTCAATGAGTTAAAATTTGATGTGGTTGTATTTGAGTCTTTCACAACTTAGCCTACACTCTGGGCGTGAAATCTCGCGATATCACATGCCATTGCTTAGTCATAAGTCCTAATGTTATATTCAAGATTTCACCAAAATTATTACCACTGTCATTTCTCAAGATGATATGATTTTAAGTCTAAAAATGTATGAAAGACCGCAGGCAATATGCATTCCTTTAAGGAATTCAAGTTTATTTTAAATTTATTCTGTTTTGGAGTTGCCTAAATGCACCTGTTTCACCTGCACACTATTACTCGCATTAAAAAAAAAGTCTTAACATTCCAGATATATTCAGAAAGTAGTAAACAAAAGGAGGAAATAAGCAGAGAAGCAAATGAGAGAGAGCATCATTCCGCAATGAAAGAAGTTACCTCCTCACAGCATCACGTGAGGAGGTTCAACCTCAGGACAGATCAGTCAACAACTCAAATACACGGTTCGGTTATATCCAACTTACCACAGACGATACAAAAAAAAACTGAGACGAATTTAAACCTCCGAGCAGTGAGCCTGAAGTTTGTTTTGGACTTTTGCAGCCGGTTTCTGGTTGTTTGTTCCCCCTCCTCCCTGCCTGTAAAACATCTGGTCCCCAAACTGAAGGAGGTCCTCCCATTCAGGCAGCTTCAGCTGGACTCCGCTCAGCCTCCTCACGGTTTTACTGCCGTTTCACAAGCCGAGGGATTCCCTCCGCTGTCTCACTGACTTATCGTCCGTGCGGCTTTGAAGCCTCACTCAAAAACAAACTTTACGAGCGAACTGCAAAATGCACGCGCGCTTTAATTTGGTCGGTCGTTTTCCAGGTGTGTTTGTCACTCAGGCCGATCAGCGCGTGCGCGTCCAGTCAAAAAGCCCCGGTGGTCACTTTAACGTCAAGGTCACTGAGCATAAGGAGAACCAATGAGGAGGAAATGAACCATTTGTGCAAATATAGAGGCTATTGTGTTACAGGTTACCTCAACTACTCAGTTTATTTATTTATATTTTTGTTTTAGAAAACAGCACAAAACATTACAAAACGTGAAATGACCGCTTAAATTGGGTTGACTCCAAAATAATGGCTTATTCAATGTACATTCATTCAATGTTTTTCAAATCAATCCTGTGGTTCATGAAATACAAGGTTGATGTAGTTAAAACCAAAATTCTAGACAACTTGGATTAAGTGTTGGGGATGATGCTCAGCTACTACCACAGCCACGCTAAGTCTGCTTATAGCTGTAGCTGTTATGGAATTGACTCCAAAAGTTAAAAACTTGTATGTAATGATTAGTTTCTATGAGTTTCATTAAAATGGCAATTAAGTATTTTGCTAATAGTACAGACAAACAAACAAACACAGGCAAATATTTTGGTGACAGGTAATAAAGACTTAAACCTTTTAGTAAGGGGACTCACATGGTGGGTGACTGAGGGGGCTTTAGCAGGTATGGTTTAGGTTCAGATGACCTTTATTGACCCATTATAAGTACCAAAAAATTGATTCACATCAGAATCAAGATTCTCATTTACAAAGATTCAGAATCAATGTAAAATGTCACAAAATTGATTTAAAAAAATAAAAATAAAGCAAATCTAATGGTCATTTTGTAACTGCGATGTCCTAACATCATCCTGCAGCTGGTTGTGGAACGTATGAATGCGCATAAAGGACCAAAACAAAGAGGAAACTATAAAATCGGAGGAAAGAGAGAATCAATTGGCCCCATCTTCATTGAATGCAAAGATTTGGGCTCATTTTGGTTTTTACTGAATGAGTCTGAATTTGACATGAGCGTCACTGTGTGCAAGGTTTGCAAAATGAAGATGAAGCACTTTGGGAACACGACAAATGGGTTCACAAGATCAGTTTTGAATGAAAAATCGATTTTGAATCGAATCATAAGCTAGTAAAAGATTCCCACCCCTAATGTCCTGATATCTAATACTTTATCTTATACTAAACACATAATAATGCACCAGCTCATTACCTTTTCCATCCATTCAGAGAAATCTTTTACCTGCCCTCTCTTTCCATCCATTAGTTTTTCACTGGTGCATGCTCGTTTCCCCTTTTTTATCTTTTGGAAACTAAAACATAATAATTCCAATGCTGAAGAAATCTAAAGCAAGCACTAATGATTAAGATCATTTTTGGCCAGTTCCCTTGTTTTTGAAGACGTTTGCAACTTAGTCTAACAAAGGATAACTAATTTGTATTCAGTTTTTAACAATCTCATTATTAAAAACAGCTCAAGTCAATGACAGCAGACTATGTTCATCCTTTATGTGACTGCTGCTTTTAATAATCTCAAAAATTCCTCCTATTTTCCTGTCTTTCATTGGTATTGCAAATCTCTAACCTGGTTCACATCACACCTCACCAGCTGCACTCAGTTTAGGATTTTGATGATTCCAGTCCCTGAGTTATTTTCAGAAACACATTTTCGTTTGAAAAAAAGAAAACATCAATACTTTCACAATAGACTTACTTTCATATGCATTATCCAGTTTTTGCTCAGCTCTCACCATGAGGTCCTGCTACTTTCATCCATGCACTTGATGCTTCTCACATTGATTATTTCATCGCTGTTGACTCTGGTTTACTCCACCCATGTATTCATAAACTCCACATGGACCTGAACACCACGTATCAACACATCTTCCACTCCCAAAAAACTCCTACTGTACAGCTTCTGGTCCATTACTACATTGAATTTAACATTCTTCTCACCTTCTGACCTCGCCAATCCTAATTTTCTTCACAGAGCTTTACTCTGTCTGGAATTCAAACCCTTCAGCCATACTACGCCCTGACTCTTGTACGTTCTCTTTCAGTAGACATTTCCCACCTTTTCACAAAATTTATCTCATCAGAAAAGAAAAAAGGGAACTATGGACCACTGAATTGGTTGATTGGTATAAAAGTTATCCATATTCTGACATTTTAAATCAGCAACTTTGAAGCTATTCAAGCTGCAAGTGATGATCCAAACCTTAAAACCCTAAATCCTATACTCAGCTTGAGCAATGCACTGACTTGAGGGAAAATTAGTTTGAGTGGCCTCTTGCCATTTTATCATTGCGAGGAATAAAATCATATTTAAAAGAAAGTTAAGGGTGTAGTATTTTATTAACCCAAGTTCAACTCTGACTCGAACTAAATCTTCTATCTTGTTGTCTTCTTACATCCTGCAAGGATATTTTCCTCATAAGTGGATCACTATGTTTAACCAATGATTGAACAGTTCATATCTTTTTTTTTTTCTTAAAAAATACAAAAGTACAACTTAATATTATTGACTGTAGCAACCACTTTTGGGGTTTGGATCAAGTGACACATGCAGCAGCAGTTATGTTGCCCGACCCATGATCCAGAACTGATGCTGTTTATTTTCATAATAAGGCCAATAGCACACCTACCAAAAGCTGATACGCTTTTCATGAGCTAATGGAACACAACCAAGAGACTGGGGTGTTTTTAAAGGCCAAAATTATTTCACGCTTTGCTCATGAGGCGTGCATTCTGCAACACCACTGCACGGGTAGAATCTGTTGACCTGAAACGCACACACAGACACCGGGTCTGAGGAGATCTGTTTCCACAAAAATAACAGTTACTGATTTATAGTCCCCAGAGAGAAAAAAGGGGTTTGGATGTTTGTTTGCTTTTTATTTATTTTTTTCTTCAACACAGTCTGCTCATTCATGTTCGCTCATCCTGGGGTAACTCCTCCAACCTTGTTAAAAGTTTGAGCAGACATGCAGGTGAACTGTAAAGATTGGTATGTGAGACGCCATGGGAGCCTCTGGGAAGGAAGGGAAGGATAACCTGCCCGGTCTCGGTCCGTCACTCTGCTCCTTCTCCCCAAACATACTCTGCCTCCAGATTATCTCATCTTTCCATCCATCAGTCATTCCTGTTTTCAGCAGGTTATCTTAGAGGGTCTGTTGCTATGGTAACCATTTTTGCTTTTGGATGGAAACCAGGATTGTAAAAAAATAAATAAATAAAAAATAGGAGATGGGTCTCTTCCCTTCAAAGGCTAAGATTTAAAAGAGGGCTCACTGGCAGGGTTACAACATTTGAACTTGGCTATGGTAAGAGACAGACCCAGTGGAGAATCCAGTGAAATATTAGTCTGGCTTTGTGTACAATTTTAAAAGGGAGTAAATGGACTTTAACAGGGCTTCCAGAACGGAGAAAGAACAACACACCAGTTCAATGGGAGTGGAGAAAAACATAGGAGAGGCATAGAGGGAAAATACAAGATAAAGAGGCCATTTTAAAGGAGTCAAAGATGGCAATGACACCGACTCAAAAGAAACAAGATGCAGCAGCCAAGAACGTAGAAATTGTTTTTATCAAGTTCATTTTGTCGCCTGGTTCTTATCCTCAGTCCAAAATATACTATTACATCACACTGAGCATGGGAAACAAACCCAAACCAACATAAAGAGCCTCTGAATGTCCTGCTTATCTCTTTTGTGTCAAGCTGCAAATATTTTTAGCATTTGTGAAGCACCATTCTAACACCATGTTTTTCATCTTTATGAAAGAAATTGCAGCCATGCAATAGACAAAAATGCTGTTTAAGAATAGCTAAAACGATTCATAAACCATAATGGGGAAAGCATATTAATTACTATCGAAGAAAAAACAGGGAATTAATTTTTGCTGTCATTTTTTTTTTCGACAATACGGTAGCCTATTCTTATGGTTACTGAAATCATCGTCATACAAAGTTACTTCAAAACCCGAGAATAAATTAGCTCAACATGTAACCTCAAGGACCTCAAACCAAAGCTATCATCTCTGAGTCACATAAGTTGTCTCTTTGGAAAAATATCAAAGGGTAGTCATGTCACAGAAAACTTTGAAGCCAAATTCATGACCAAGGTTGGTGAAAATTAAGAGAAAGGAGCCAAAAAAAGGCGCATTTTTATAGGAACCACAAACATGTTTTATTCACAAAAATGGTGTTGTCATACAGACAAAACTGAGGGAAATAAACAACTTTAAGGTTTCCCCGACAGTCTACAAGCATCTTGTACTGTCTACCACTGGCACCAGCTCTTCTCTTCATGGTTTCCTCTTAAATTAAAGCTTCTCAACATTTCATGTTACAATTACATAAATTAAACAAATAAAACAAAAGAAGAGAGTGAGGAAATATTAAAACCAGCTGAACAAAGAAAAGAAATGTGGAATTCAAAGCCGGACACACTGTATGGACTGAATCATGATGATTGACAAGCGTTCTAATTCAATACAAACAAGATTAGCTGTTTTTATCTAAATCCACTTTCCTCTGCAGAAATTACGAGAAAGAGAACAGTGCTGGTAATCGGAGGTGGATATATGGGGTTTTACAAACCCTTACCGGAGTTTCTGTATTAGTTAGTGAGTCTCCATCCAAACGCCATTTGAGCATCATTCTTCAAAGCTGACGTAATTAAGCATCTGAGCTGGTTAGTTACAACTGGGTGGTCTGCACAACCAGCAGCCTTCTTTCCTAAAGAGAGCCCAGTCTTTCTAGTAACATAAGCATCAAAGCATCATTTTTTTCTGTAAACACTGCTTCATTGAGACACAGTATTTACTAGTTGATATTAAATTGAGCTATTTGCAAAAGAAAACAGAAAAGAATGTCTCTTCCCTCTGTTTCATCAGTGACCTAAAGAGATTCTCTAACTTGCTGCTTGTCAGGTTGTTCCACTGAGACACGTCAGGCCATCCAGCATGGCAAGAGTTCAGATCTGTGTTGCATCGAGAGGGCTCTCAGGTGGCCACAGAACTGACAATCTGGACAACCTCGCCATTGTCTCCATGGATGGCACCATGGATGGCTTGTTTTACCTCCATCTCAGCCTGCAGGGCTGGAGTCAATTCAGCAGCCTATGAAACAAAACAAAAAAAAGAAAGGGATTGATAATTGGAAATACGCTGAAATCTTACATGTAAGGCACTTTATGTTCTAACAAACCTAAACCATCAACTCTATCAGTCTTTAAAAACCATCATGGTCATAGGACAAGTTAGGTAAAAACTTGAAATCTCTGTGCAAAGGGCAAAGCTGGAAACCAGTGTTGGATGAAAAAGCCCTTTGACCCACCGGCCAGAACTCTACGAGAAACCTTCACATCACTGATTAATGCTGCCATCTGAGCTCAGGAGCACTTTGAGAACCACTGTCACTCAACACGGTTCACTGCTTTACAAAGAAAAAATAACTTCTATTAAAAAAGGAAGAAGACATAAAATTACGGAACACAATCTGAGTTCTCTAGGAATGAGCTCATCTCAGATGGACATGAAGATGGTCGACACATGTTCTGTGGTCAGATGAGTTCACATTTAAGCTTTCTTTTGGGAAAAATGGGTAGGGTTTTCTACGTGCTGGAATTAAGAAACACCATTCAGATTATCACAAAAAAAAGTGATGTTATGAGGATACATCACTGCTCATGGCATGGGTTTTTATATGGGTATATACAATTATGGAAAAATGAAATCATAGCCTTTGTCAGAGCTAAGGCATAATGAATGAGGACACTATGCAAAATAAACGTTGGTTCTTAAAATAAACAGAACCTCAGATGAACAACCCTTGGCATGTTAGATTGTGCAGTTATTTAGCTATAAAACCGAGACACAATCTCTGACACTGCTGAGCTGATATTTATCATGAATGGACATTAAACCCACTTTTATAAGTACAGAAAAGATTATCCTCAGTTTTCAAAGTGTAATTAAAATATGGTTGATACAACATTTATAAACAAACCAATACACAGATTCTTTTAGTTATTTTTTTGTGCTGCAACACAAATAAAAATTGTTTCCTGTGAAGAAAGACGGCCATGGCTCAGCCTTTGCCATGTCCCACAGTGGTAGATAATCAGAGAGAATGGACTAAAACAGGAGAAGAGAAATGACAAGAGAGATCAGAGAAAAAAAAAAAAGTCTAAAAAATTAAAAAAAGACAGTAGACAGTGAAAAACACAAGCGAGGAAGCAAAGTGACAGGTTGAAAGACACTTCAAAAGAATCAAGACATTTTTATTGTAATGCTTTTTGACTATTTTTCTGCTCGGTGTCAGAAAGAGCAAGATAGAGAGTGGATAAAAAAATAAAGACCCTTAAAGGAGGAGAGGTTCATGACTCAGTCCTGGATGTTGACCATGAAGTGTGACTCACTCCTTCCTTGAACAGACGCCAAAGGTTTCCTCAAAGACACCTGCATCATTTAATCCTCCCTCCAACCCAGCATGTTGTCACGTCACAACTGCTTTGACTTGAGCCCAGCTGCACCAAGGCAATACGCAAAACTTAACTCATGAGCATGAAACACATTGCAAGAACAGGCGTTATAAGAGCTAAGCTATGTGTTGTTTATTATAGTAGGTAACTTGGCATGAAGAGACTAAAACGTTTGCATCCATAGGGACTGAAATGTTATATCTAAGTTGTTTGGTTAAAAAGAAGTCATCTGCGTTTATCTGGTTGGTTCGGTTCATCTGGAGTTACTGTCAATCACCATCTGCTATGATAATATTTCAGAGTATTATTTTTCCACAAATTTGAAACCAATCGTTATATAACTGGATGAACTGTACTGTTGTTTTGATCTTTTTTTCCAGACCTCCAGAACTTAAATTATAATCGGACGAAAAACCAAGTGTCAAATACTAACCGTCACTGACTTGCAGAAAGAGCCCTTGGAATGCAAAAATGTCATTCTGTGTTAGCTCCTAGCTTATCGTTGTTGTGGAAACATTTAAATAAAAAGAAAAGAAAATGTAGAGACAAATAAATACATCAGACAGAGTCATTTTTCAGTAAGCTGTATAAATGCTACCACATGTCTGGAAACTGATGAGAGCCTGTCTATTGCTTTAACATTACTCCAAAGGGTGAAGAAAAGAACAGAACTAACCTTTTTCTCAACTTTGACCAACGATAAATACAACCTAGAATATAAAACTCCAACTGTGATAACAACACACACTGTACTAAGCAGGACAAGACATTAACCTCTTTAAATTTCACACAGCATTCATATTGTTGTTTATTATTCGTGAGGAAATAAAATCAAATTGAGCACATAACATGTATTTTATAACACCTTTAACTTATTAGATTAAATCTCATTTAGTCATTGAAAACTTGGACATCAATTGCTGTATTTCTATCAACAAGAACATCCACATGACCTCACTAGACCTCCAACTATCCTGAACAGAGCACTGAAGAATGATCAAACAATTTCTGCAGGGATCTGAGGACAAAAAAAAAACACTAGTGAAAAAAAGTATTTTAAAACCTAAAAGTTCATTCAAACAAATCAGTATTGTAAACAAACAGTTTGATTGCGCCAAAAAGCATGGAGCGCAGATCTTGGAAGACAACATGGGGTGATGGTCTTTGTGTACATTCATGAATACACAATTAGAAATCATTCGAGGGTTATCAGTTTGTGTGATCCACACCCAGAAAAAACACAATCAATATCCCTGTCTTCTCCTTCTCACAGGCAAGAAACCAATTAACTAGCCAACTATGGACAACAAAAGGACAACAAAACAGGATCATATGGAGTGGGTGCAGGAAGTCTTTACAGGGAAATTCCAAAACCGGCTGCATGACTGGTCAGCACATTTGTTGTCTGCATGTCTAAAGGGACATGAATATCATCAGTCACATTACAAGGTCCGCTATGGGATCCTTATAGAACTGGGGTGGCATTTCAAATGGGTATAAATCATCTCTTTAAGCTTTGTTTATACTATAACAAAACAACAAACACTTGTTTAACAACTTAAAAGGTACCCATTACAGCATACACTTAAAAAGAAAGGAGCAGTAAGGAGAAAATGAAATGTTACATTTGATATATTTACGGAAAACAAAGAAGAAAGAACAATGAGAGAGAGCTGTTGTTTTAAATCCCTTGCAGAAATTAAATGACCACTTCAAAAGGCCAGCCTGCCATGTGCCAGCACACCATCCTGATTCAACACGTAGCTGTTGCTCAACAAGGGATTTCAGGCATTTTACCAACTACTAATTTTCTCCTATTTCATGAGACTGAGTACCTCTTTAAGTTTAATTACTGCTTGTCAACCTGCCATGAAGATGAAAATTTAAAGGTAATTTATTAAAAAAGTAAAATAATAAAAGACATCATCAAACTTGTAACAACAGCTACTCTAGCTGAATTATTTAGATTACAATATATTTTCTATTTCAGCATTGGAACAACTGTATCAAACATTCTAAGATGCACATCATCATTATGAGATTGATCAAAATATGAAAGCATAAGAAAGAAAAACTACAGATTTCTTTTTTTATCTTCTTATCTTATTTATCTTACAAAGGTGGGAAAAAAAGACAAATTTGTCCTTAATGTACAACATTTAAGGGCCAAATACTTGTTGTGTCATTGACACAAACCATTAGGAAATGTTTTAAAACAGTTTGCTACAGAACTTAAAAGAATTAAAAAACTAAATTATTTCAGGCAGTTTATACAAAACTGATTTGCATGATAGTTACAACCAGTTCAGTCAAATCTCATTTGGATGTCATGCCTTATGACTGAAAGTAATGTGGTGTGTCGTCATTGGTCTGTTTGAAATCACAATGTATTTACTTAAATTCAGCTGCAAAACAGTATCAATCATTTTTATTCCAGAAACAGGTGATAAACTTTTGTAATCCACAAAAGACTAAAAAGATTTTAAAAAACTGAGAAAGTACAGAAATAATAATTACCTAATAACACTAATATTTTCATTAAAAGTGTACAGTATTGTTAGCATCACTCATCACTGATCAGCTGTTTCATCTTTGGCACTTTAAATGCCTCTCTGGTACAATCAGCATACATGCACAACGGTATCTAAACCAGTTAGTTTAGTGTGTTGGTTTACCTGAACTGCAGTTGCGTGGTCTGCAACAGGAGCTAGTTGAACGTACTGCACTTGGATGTCAGGTGGAAGGGAGGAGCTCTCCACTGCTGTGGTTGCTCCATCAGCTGAGGCAACAGCTATCAGCTGAGCTCCACGTAGCACCTAGGACAGTGCAAAAGAAAGCAGACTGTCAAATTTGCCTTAGTTAAATCACAAGACCTTTGACAAAGCTTTTTGTAATTACGATGATTTGCAGGGTAGTCATAAACTGTCCTCTAGATATTTGTGACTGTGTGACCTCCATACTGACTACATGTGTGCCACGATAAACTTCCCATTCTAGAGGTGGTGCCAAAGGCGAAACAGACAAGAAAGACTGAAAGTACAACCTCAAGAGGATTAAGAAAAACAACCTTAATTTTAAAGACATCCACTGCTACGCACAATTAATCCATCAGGGGAACACAAATGGTGCCATGTTCCTGGAAAGACGTCACTCGACTTTTCCTCTGAATACACAATTAAGAAACCAGATTGTTAACAGATTATCATCACCCATAATCACTATATCATTTCATCTGATGGGGGCATACAGACACAGAAATGTAGAAGCATTCGATTTGTTGTCCTGACTGAAAACAATTAACTTCACAATATGGAAAGGTATCAAAAGAGTCTAAACAACAAAATAAGATACCATTTGGTTCCAATTTTAAAAAATGTTTCACTGAAAAAGGACTGCAGTGATTCACCCTGTCTTATGCTGTAAGCAGCTTTTCATTCTTAAACAACCATGTCAGATGTTTACGGAACCATTTCACATTAGATGACAATGCCAGAATTTATTGGGCTAAAATTGCGAAAGAGTGGATAACAGAGCGCAAGACATCATTTTCACACATGGATAGGACATCACGGAGTCCAGTTATTAACCCCACTGAGAATCTTCGGGATGTGCTGGAGAAGATATCACGCAGTAGTCCAACTCGATGATCATTCAAACTAGATCTTGACAAAACACATTATCCATCCCTGGGTGGAAATAAATGCTGTGACATGAAATGCAGTCATCTTTTCAAAACAATACCAAAACCAACGTCCGTTGAATGAAAATGATTCATGCACTCAAATGAATCAGGTGTTACGGGGTTCTTAAAGGGCACATATGCAAAATCCACTTGTTACTCATTAAATGCAATTTGTGTGTACTTGGAGTCTCTAGGGGTGCAAAAGCTGGAGGAGGGCAGGGTGTGAAGCACCTCATTTGGATTTAAAGAGACAGCATTAAAACAAATTTCTTTGAGACACACCTCAGACAAGGGTTGGAAGAGGGGCTTGTGAAGTTACAATAAGGAGGAATTGCAGTTCCACTTTATATAGACCCCAACTGAATGATTTAAATGTGAAAATGAACAATTTAAAAAGCATGATGTCTCCTTTAACACAATTTAGATTTATTTTGGGTTAAAGCTAAATTACATTTTTAAGTTAAAAATGGAAAAGAAACTAACAGAGGATGGTTAGACTTTACTAGATGACCTTAATTTCTCACATTGCTGAAAGTGAGGCGAGCAGCACTGAAGTCTTGTGGTTTTGATACACTAATTACAGAAAGTGGGATGCAGCAGGATTATTGTGGGCATTCTGTTTTTATTTTATCTTTTCCTAAAGATGGACTCTCAAACATAGACATGGGGAAGCTCCGAGATTAGCAAAGCACTGCTGTTAATTTAAAACACATAACTCCTTTGTGACAACAGACACACAAATTAGCATGCAATTATCCTGTCAACGCAAACACACAGAAAGACAGATCGAGGGAAATATTCACTCATCCCTGTGCATGTTCATTTTAATTAGAAGGAGGTCAGAGACAGCACTACAACCCTTCAGTGTGGCCTAAAGCTTTGCAACAATAAGTTTCACTGAGGTGGGTTAAGTGTTTTGAAGCAGAGCATTCCAACAACAGCAAACATCATGGTCTCATTTATATTCTTTTGTGGCCTTAAACAAAAAACGCAAGTCTTAAGTCTTGCAGGTTCCATATGTATTTCGTTTTGTGAGGTCTCTGCCTCTGCTAAGCCTTGTTCCAGCTGTGCTTAGTACGGGAACTGACTAGAACATGCTCACCAGATGATAGAAATTGAAGGGGTGAATATGCAAAGCCACTGAAAAAAAACCCAAACCTCACAAACCCCAATTGCAGACGATGTTTGTTGCCCTAATCCCATGGTCCCACACTGTCTCACAACCCCTTGGTCCAAGTGTTACTTTGAAGTTCTGAGGTGGTGATGGGCCTCAAAGGTTCAGTCTGAATTCACCAGTGCGGCACTTTTCCAGTATCACCACAAATTCTGCTGCCTCATCACCATAGGATGCCAGCCGCACTCCGTCTGATGGAAGCTATTAATGAAAAAATGTCTGTGACTCATCAGCTCACACAACAAGGACACTTCATGATCAGATTAGACTAGTGGTGGTGGTGGGAGGGGGTAGACTGGGTCGGCTTCTTGATAAAGCTGAGCGCTATTACAACTGGTTCAGATGAATCAGCATTTGATGACCCATAAAACCCGATCTTGAGGAACATTATCCTTGAGGGTTGGTGTAAACAGTAAACTGACAGTTAAGGAATACTTCAGCATGTTGAGAAATACTTGTATTCACTTTCCTTCCAAGAGTTGCGTCTGCCAACAGCCGCTTAGTTTTGCATTAACACAGAAACAGCTGCACAGAGACAGTCTGGATTCGCCCATCGGCTTAACAGTTTTTGACTTCCCAAATATGTATATTTTGTCAACAGAGATTAATAATATTGATCTATATCTCAGCATTTAGACGCAACAGAGCATTCCCATAATGCAACTATAGACATTAATATTTAAAGACTTAAATCCAAGTAAAGTGTGTACAGTAAGACAGCTCAGTGAAAAAATGCAGAACCAGCTGCCTAAATGTTTTTTCATGGTAGAGATTCGTAGAGATGCATGATTTTCACCACTCTGTCCCATTTTTCTATTGAGCAACAAACACAATCGCTGCCAAGTCTTCATCTCCCTGCAGTCCATTCGTAGGAGGGCAAACTCAAGCACGATGGTGTTTCTGTGGAGTCTAACTAGTGTTTCAAGGTGTACGATTACTGGAGTTTAGGGGACACTAAGGTTGACATTCAAGATTGTAAACACTTGTCTCACTCAATTAGCTTCTCGCCCTCCTTTTGAGAGCAGTTAGCATTCTCAGCTGTGAAGAGCAGAACACAGAAGTTCACTAAAGCATTTATGGAGTTGGAACGATGTGTGAGATCTACGCTGCGATTACACAGGAACTTCTCGGCTCCACATCCTGTCCCATGACTTTCTTTGACAGAACAACTTGCCTCCACTCCTTGGGTGTGAAGCTGTCAAACTTGGCATTAAGGCAGGAGTCAGATGAAAATAACAAGAAACAGACCTAAATCACAGTCACAAAGTATAGTTTCCAGTTTTGTGTTGAAATACTTCAAGCTATTAGAAGAATTTATTGGTTTGCTGTTTTTGATTATTATAACTGTATAATTAGAATGAAAGCTCATACAATAGACTATTGAGCACAATTAGGTGATTCTGTAAAAACTGATTATTACCTCTCATTCCACTAATAGGATATAATCATCATTAGGCTTGTTGGCAATGATGTGAAAACAAAAAATAATTACAATCTTCTATCAAAAGTAGGTTTAATGATGCCAAAACAATTGTTACGGAAACAAACACATTAAACAATGAGGTAACAAAATGCTTGCTTTTTAAGAGCATAAAAGTCTTTTGATATGGGAAAATGTGCTTTGATTGCATAATAGCATTAAGAATGAAATTTTGTCATATTAAAAATACATTAGATTCATTTCAGAAGGTGCAATTCAGTTAAAACAAATCGGTTTATCAACAGATTGTAAATGCTTTACTGTTGCCCTAAACTACTCAAGAATTAGCTGGTTGATCACCATCATACCACAACCACAATTTGAGAATGATATAATTTTGACTCACAGGGTTAAGAGGATGATGCAGCTGGACACATTTTTTTTAATTGTAAGGGTGAAGGTCTTTGTTGTTCGTTTTTAGGTTTAATAAACAACTGGATGACAAAAAATCTCTATAAAATGTTAAGTACAATACATGTTTTTCATTACCTATAATTATTATATTTGATCAAATTTCATGGGTAAATAGACTAAAAACCATTACCAGTTTTTTTGTTTTACCAAAAAATATAAGTTTTGAGTAACCAGTCATAAAACTTGTTCAGTTCAGTTCAGTCCAGTCTAGTCTTTATTCGTGTCCCAAAAGGAAATTAAAACTTGTGTTTTTGAAAAAAAATAGATGGTTGTTGATTTAATCAATAACTAGCTATACATTTTCACTTCTTTAACCTCCCTTTCAGGATGGGTTATCCATAGTCCATAAAATTTTAGAAATCACTTTTTTTTTCTTTTTTAAAGTCTGGAGAAAAAAAGATTTTTGGACGTTGGAGTGCCTGAAACTTCCTCTCCAACATCCATGGACTACAGCCATGGACAACATCTGCCTTTGCCAGCCATAGACAGATGTCAAAGCAGAAACTTTAGCTTCGGGTGGGTATCTGAGGTCTGTGTGCAGAAGTGGGGGAGATGAAGACCTGTCTGCAACTTGGCTGTGAAGATACTCATTTACACCAAAGCCCTCCAAGAGCTTATTTTGTGTGAGATGAAAAAAATAAAAAGACTAGCTTAAACATACCTCACTGCGCACATTAAATATCTGTTACTTCTGACTTTTATTTTACCACATACTCTGAAGATTTTATTGATTGACAGTTAATAACACTAAATCAATAATGGAAAAATGATCAAAAATCGCATAAACTGCTGACGAATATACACTTTTAGTTTCTTTAAGAAGAAAGTACCTGTGATTTTACTCATATGCAGACACATAAAAAATGTTTTGTACACTATAGGATCTACCATTTTTTTTTTTAAATACATGCTTGTAACATGTGAACTTGTGACCTCAGAACTTCACATCAACATCCCCACCATGACTGTTTTTACACAACAGCTCAACACCTGCAACCAATCAAACCCTCCCTTGCATCCTCTGCTGCTTCACAACTCCCACCAGAAAACTGAGAGTCACAAAGAGGCAGGGCTCACAAAGGTTTTCAAACAAAACCACTTTGACGATTCTTGATCCAGACCAGCAAATCAAAAAAGGGACCGATGGCAAAAAAAAGCCAGAGTTAAAAATCAAGATGTTTAAGAACAAAAAGAAAGTTACATTGAGAACTTTCTCAGTCCTCTAGCACAAATAAAACTTGATGCGCTTTATTAACAAAGGCATTTTTACAATGTCAGTAAATTTCATGATTTAGGATGTTGACTTTATCATGTTTCCAATTATCCCGTTTGATTTAGTGGAGCCAGAAGAGATGATATATACAGGTTGTAAAACTCAACTAACAAAATATGACAACCCAAAACACCAGAGTCAGAACTTGCAAACACACATTGATTGAGGCCAAGACATTTCTTAAATAAAACGTCACTTTTCTGACACAACCGGATTGATTCATCTTCTGTTTGCAGTTCTTTCACTCCTGTTTAAATACCCATAAACTAGACAATAGAATTAAAGAGGGGATTTGAGGACAAAGTATGTTCAAAAGACCGATCTACATTCAAACCTTATATAGCTGTTCTTAAAGAAGTTTTAAATACACTCTTCATCTTTGACAAAAATCAGCCAAAAATCCAACCATTCTAGATGAGAGACGGATTCATTGTGGAAAGTGTCTTTCATCTTAAGTTTTAAAAATTTAACACAACATCCCATTTATCAGGTACACTGACTTTTACTGCAGCCAATAAACTTCTAAGCTTTGGTAAAAGCAAATTTGGGCTAATTCCCAGCTTCATTTATGTTGTTCTCTCTGAAGTAATTACTTATTTAAGTAGTCTGATTTACCTTCAAGAATGGATGTTGTGAATTTTACATGTTTACTTATTAAAAGCTTTTACAGAGATCAGAACTACAAAACCTTTAATTGAAAGATAAAATATTAAACTTTTTTGTTGTTCTCATGTTTTATTAAAACATCAAGATGCTTACATGTCAGTAAATTGATCTGAATGTGGTGATACCCAAACCAGAGTCAATGCTCATTAACTGCGCTGAAACTGAGGAGCAGTATAATTCATGGTTGCATGAAACCTGTGTGATTATTGACTCACAAAAATTAATGTAAAACATCTGCTCTTATTAAAAAAGTCAGAATTCTTGACTTTGCTTCTAAGACAAAAGAAAACACAAGTGGGGGTACCCTCCTCTGCATTACTCCAAAATGCTGACTCAAATGCTGACTCATGTGTTCACCCACATTCAGGTTCACAACTGACAGGATTCTCCAGTCTTTGGTCCTTTATCTCCAGGCCATAACCCAGGACGCAAAACAGACCACTACTCCTTTGAAACACAATCCACCACAAGAACTCTAAATCCTCGAATGTTTATGTACGTCTCACTTGTACTAAAGATTGGTCATAAAACATCCTGTTTGTATCTTCTCATCTCATTTTTATCCTCCCCAAACACTGTGAATCACAAGCATCACAACAACCACTTGCACACAAGAAACAACATTCTTAAGCAGAAAGAAAAAGAGGATTATGTGAGCAGCTCAGGCCACAGGCCAGCCATGTGACTCCAAAACATATCACACCATGGTTCTGTGAGGTTAAACCTAAATATTCCTCATGTGCTTGTTGTTTAGAATAGACAAATCAGAACAAACTGTAATTTAATCCCATATCTTTCTCAATGGAGTCATCATTTTTGGCTGTTGTCAAAGGAAAGCAAATAAAAACATCCAAAGCTGAGTTACAACATAAGTTTGGAAAAGTTCAGAAGAAGCACAATAATCAGTGTGCTATCGCTTAAGTTTTATTTTGTCATTTCTTTCTGTCATCTTCAGGCCTCTTTTAATGCTCTCTTTCATCATCCTTTTAACACAAGACAGATCATATTCTTGCTGGTGCTGTGTTTGCAGGTCCTGGCAGTGAGGGTGGAGGGACCGGTGCGGAGCTGGACTCTGTTCTGTGACCCAGTTCCCATACTGACCATGAAGAATATCAATTGAGATGGTCCAACAGATGCACAGAAACATGTGCTGACAAGAAAAAGATGGCAAAGATTCAACTATGGGAAGGAAATGAAGTTGTGGGACTGAGTTCAGTCTACAAAAAAATAAAAAAAACGCATCTAAAACTCCCGATGGCTGATATTCAAGGCTATCATCAATAAACAATGCAGTCCGATGACAGGATCAGTGAATTTGATAAATCGTTAAGAGCTGTGTTGGATTTATCAAATGGTTATGACACAAATCAATGATATCTGACATGGGAGTCCTCCAAGACAACTGGCTTTTTTAACAGTGAATTTAATGCCTTTGCACTGTTTTTTTTAAATCAGTTTTGTCATTTTCCTCAAAATAATTCAAACACTTTTATGCCAGCCATGTTTTAGCATTAAGTGTATTGTCTCCATACTTCAAAAATTGAACAAAATAAAATAAACTTCTAGATTTAATAAGTTGGATTACCAGATGGGTAGAAGACACATTTATCAAGTACTCCTAGATTTGGTCAACCTTTAAAACAGATGAATCATGAAAGACAGGTTTTGGTTAAAGAAAAGTTAAACAGATCCCCTCAGCATTAAATAAAAAAATAAACCTAGAGGAAAACAAACAAACAAACAAAAAAAAAACTATGGGGAACCAGTTCACCTTTCCATACATATGTGATCCAAACATCCAGGGCAACACTAAAGTGGCTTAGACAAAACCCTCTGACTTTTCCTGAAAAATTAGATAAGCTGCCAAAATTAAAATACTACAAGTGCCAAACTCTAACAGCTGCCAAAGGATCTTCTCCAAGATGTGGGAGTGGATAGCTTTGTAAATGCCACTTTATCTTTATTTTACTTTTTTTTTTTTTAATTTACAAATTCAACAAAAAATCCTAAAATAAGATTTAGATGCTATAACTGCAGAGAAACAGTCTAGACAAAAATCAAAGCAGGAGGTCATTTCAGGTCAGGGTTTTGCCCAGGCATTGTACCAGCAGAGGGCACAATCAGCCTCCATGTCTGACATCACATCCAACAACATGCTTTTGAGTGTTTTTCTGCTCAGCTGTTTACTGTTTTTAATCATCAATGAGACAAAATGTGTCTTCCAGACGCTTTTGCTTTTTCGCTTTCCTTTCCCCATTATTTACCCCCCTTTCCCCTCCTCCCTCTCATCAGTCACTCCTTTCATCTTCCAATCCTCCATTTGGTCTGCATCAAGAACAGGGTAAGATCACAGCACTAGAAAAGGGCACCAGATAAGAGGCTGTGAAAGGCAGGGAGTGCAGTAAAAGACTAGTTATTTTATAGTTTCATGGGTCTGCCTTCTCTTTTTCCGCCTACATGAGAGGGTTTTTATAAGCAGGCAGGGAACTTTGGATCGCTTTTGACCAAATTGGACTTTCAACTGGCGCAGTCGCTCTATGTTCAGAGCTTGATTGTGGGGTCTGTTTCCATGTCGGTCTGTGCCAAACAACTTCAGCTACGCTACAAAAATGTATTGTGTACATAAGCAGTCAGACAAGAATACAAAATGAACAGTGAGATGAGTTTCACATACTGCGCTGCTCATTGCACAGTCAGTCTGACAGATGGGCAGACGGTGCACACAGAGGTCATTCTGCAACTCTTAACATTTTAAGACGAGGATTTGACTCGTATTTTGCTTATGATGCCCCAAACTTATTTCTTTAGCTGAATTTCTTCCATTCTAAAAACTTTGCAGCAGGTAACTCCTTGTACAGCATGATAAACTTTTAGCACAGATAACTGAAAACCAATGCAAATAGAAAATGTATTTTTTTCCCCTGCATGTTGCGTCACTAATGCAAGAGTTTTGTGGTTTTCTGAGTCTTTATAAAATTAGAAATGCAACTTTCTTCATGCAGACAAAAGATCTTAAAGAAAATGTTATTAGCTCAAAAAAATATAAGCCTATAAGCTTCATAAAAAAGGGTAAGGCTTAACCTAAATAAGAGTCAATGCTTTCCATCGTATAAAAATATTTTAACAAGGGAAAACTAAAATAGCAATCTAATGTTAGAAAATGTGGTTCACCTGTTGACAATATAACAATGGCTTTGAGGAGAATTCACAAAACGTGCAATTCCTTTAACAAAAGAAAAGATTGATTTGGCACCAGCACAAGCAATTCAGCAAGCAATTACCTGAACCCATCCCTGATGGGAAGAAAGGGATTAAATCAGCAGAAGTAATTATTAAACGAGTCTCATTGCTAAAGCCTTTGAGCTTTTAAAACCAGGTTTAGAGTTGCTTCTCCCAAAAACACAACACTTTAATTAGACACTTTGTGAACGATGCTTGAAATCTGAGACTGTGGGCCAGACAAATGTCAAATGTCATCCACACACGTCACAAAGATCTGACACAGGAATGCTAACTAACGTATATTTCAACACTTAATCTCAGTGGGATAAACACTGCAGATTGAGACAAAAAAAAAAAAAATACAGGAATTACCCTTAAACTTACAAGACCTCTGAAAGTCCCATCTAGCTCAAAAACATCAGTGGGAAGCTGTTAAAACACAGTGTCTGGGAATGTGACAATGTTTTTGGCTATGAATTTGAACTTCACTTGGGTTTCATAAGAGCAAATACATTTGATAATTAATTTAAAGTGGAGTAACTAAATGTGGCAGGTGGCCTTTAAAAGTCAGAAAACTTGAATAGAGGTGGAAACAACAACAGGGAAATAAAAAAAGGAAGGTGGGATGAGATGACCTGCGTAGGCTATGTTAGATTAACAGCCTCAGTGGTGTTCTGCCATATTACAAAAACACTGACTTCATGCAAAGCTTAATGGATATGAGCCACTATGAAAACAGAAAAATTTGACGTTTAGGAATGCATTGAATAATCATGTCCGATTTGTATTATTTGTTGAGATTTGTCAATAAGTTTTGTTCCAAAATACACTACAGACATAATGATAGGGACATTAGGTTAACTTAAAATCATTTGTACTTATTAAATTAATAAATACTTTCCTACTTTTGTGTTTCCTTAAGGCCCTGTCACACTACATTGTTTTAGACAACTCATGCCGATACTGAAAATCTGTCCAACACGTTGGCATATGCTGAAGGTGGAACAAAAAAAATCATTAGCCTCTATTAAATGTACCCATACGCGTCTAATGAGTTCAACAATAATGTGTTTAACATGTGTAACTTATCCATAACTTGTCTCTAGCTTATACATAACTTACACAAGCATATGATAGTGTTTTTGATTTCTACACAACATTAGTGTAACTTATGCAGAACTTAAGCATAGCATGTTATAGCATATTGCAACAATCAGGTGACATCAGACTGGAGCCATCTTCCATGTATGCCAGTGTGGCGTAAGTTGTCTGAAACTCTTTAGAATGACAGGGCGTTAAGGTCCAGTTTCTTTAAATCCTCATGATTTTTCCGTAATTTATCAGATTAACCTAACTAGATTGAAAATATGAGAACAGATGTGGCCATAGTCTGAGTGTGTGTGAACAAATCAGCTTGCAACACGAGTTTAACCAAAAAATAAAAAATAAAAGGTTTGTAGAGTTTTATGAGTATCAGGCCAAAACAAACACAAAGTATTACATTTAAAAAAAATAAAAGAAAAATAGGGGAGTTTTATTGGACAAAACTCCCAGACACTGCCAAGGGAATAGAGGCTTTAGAGCTGTTTCTTTGGTTCTCATACCCTGGGAAACTACAACTTAAAAACATTAGAAATAAGGTCTCTAAAATTTGCTGATTCATCGAAACATTTTGTACATTTTATAGCAATGTTAAATCTGCGAGACAGTTGACATCTTATAAGTTAAACTCCTAAACTCATGTGAATAATTATCGGAAATGTGTATTGGGTTGCAAAAATCGAAACCCTACTTGACTCAAAACTTGGTTAAGATCCTAAAAACAGAGACGCAGTAAAATGTTGCCGTCAGGCTCAACAACCAGGTCATCTAAGGACATGAGCATGCATCTGTGTTTGAGCGTGTGAGAGAAAGAGAAGGCGCTCCAGGATGTGTGGTGACTACCTCAATCAATTGAAAGCACACGCAGAGCTTAACAGTCAATAAAAGAATGCAAACAACAACAAAATCCCTCATATAAAGCAGATGCACTCACACATGACAAATGTGTGCACATAAAGACCACTTATAGCATCTTGAACCTATAAGAGAAGTTTAATGAAGGAGATCTTTATAAAATGTAAAACTGATCAACTAAAAGTACATGGTTCCAGTTGGTGGGTGGTTTGTAACTACTCTCCCCTCCAGATTTTTACTTCCTGTGGAGAAGTGATTAACTGTGTTCATGTCAACCCATAGTAGGCCAACTAATTACTTAAAAACCAAGGTAAAAACAAATCCTTTATTACTTACCAAACTAAAAAACGTGAACAAATAATTTTGGTAACTGAACAGATAAAGATACTTTCTTGAACCTTGTTTTTTTCTGCTAACACATTTACAAATACAACATTTAAAAATAATAAATAAGTCCTGTCCCTAAAGTAATCTATCCATCCATCCTACCCTGTCATCCACAGGGAAAAACTCCAACGCACAGGAACCAAGTCAGAGGGCTTTAAGTAGTCGCACAGTAGATCCTTGTTCTTCTCTGTCCATACAAGAATTCTGATTCCTGAAGTTTTCTTTAAATATAAATGTATTTTCCGTACAGATTGTGCTGTTTGTCTGCTAGAATGGATGTACATGCACTTACCTGTTCCCTAATAACATATAGAGGTGCCACTATTTACATTTGTTTACATCAATTAATCTGCTAGTGACCGGAATCCGCCCGGTGATATGTGAACAAAGTTGTGCTTTTGTGTAACAGCTGATTGTTCTGGATTCACACTGTGCCAAAAATCAAAACAGCGTGACTGCAGAATAATAAGACCTGAAGAGGGGTCAGTGACTAATCCACCTCCATATCATCAAGAGGTCATGAGGAATTCCTTGCCATTAAAAATAAACAACAATGTATTATTTTAGTGATAACTCCAGCAGGAAAAATGTGTAGCCCATAAAAAGAGCCCGTTTACAGCTGTTACATAAAACACCTGTTGCGCCAAAATAACACAAAACAGCAAAGCCATCAGACACCCGGCGTGAGAAAAGACTTCCTTCCTTAAAGCCCACTCTCTAGACAAAAAGGATCAAATCATGAATGAAAAGATACGTCTGTCTTCAGGCGTCCATATGTGGCCAGCAATGTTGGTACACACGCTGGTTTTGCTTTGATCAAGGCTGACTGGCTGATTTTACAGGAAAGAACAGATAAACAGGGCCTCTAGTCCAAAGACAGAAATATAGGAGGGAAGACGGATGAACAAAATTTGACACAGTGAAAGTGGAAGTGTGTGTGGGGTGGGGTGATGGATGTGTGTATATCTGCAAGTACTGTAAGGGTTGTTACTTATGTTTCTATTTGCTATATTAATATTATTTCAAAATGACTGGCAGTGTGTGGTGATATAAAAAATAACTAAATTATTTGCTTGACAAAATATATTTAAACAGGCATTACATAAACAGCTTAGTAATTTACATCGTGTTTTTAAAACTTTCAAGATGATGCAATTTTCTAGTTGCTTTCTTATTTTTTTTATTATCTATTACAACTTTGTTTGTTTTTTTTTTTTTTTTTTTACAAAGTTCAATCCTGTTGTAAAAAAAGGATGAATTCCAAACGTTTTAAAAACAAAAGTCTAAAAGGAGCTTATTTTGTAACTAAAACTTTGAAAACAACAGAAAGTGTGTTTTTGTGCTCCCGATAAATGTAGAACGCAGACTCACCTGTCCATCCTGACTCACATGCACCTGGTGGATCTGAAGGTTTCCCTGAAAAAAAGCATACATACATTTTTAAAGCCATGTTAGTCTACCTAATGAGACCATACATTTTTTTGATTTTTATGTCATAAAAATGTGAAAAGCAGGAGAGATTAGAAACCATGTCATGGTGTCAAACTGATCTCTTCTTATTAACTAAACATGGAAAGCCAATGTCAACAACTGAGAAGTGTCAGAACTGTTTGCTTTTGCCAACTCCTGCATGATCAGACAAAGTTTCTCAGCATGCAGACGTTGGCAGTGTTTATATTTTTCATAATGAGAAGTGAATGACATGCCCTTGTATTGATGTCAATGGCTGTATTATTTCTGGCTACATCAAGGCTTCTGTAAACAAAACAAATCTGCTTATGACGCTGTAACTATTGTAAAACCTTTGAGCGCCCACAATCATGTTAACAAAGGCATACAAGAAAGAATTTCCCCCCAGTGTCTGCTGTGTTTTTTTTTTCTTGTTCTAAATGTATTTCATGCATACTTTCAATATAGTATTAGCTTTCACATGCACAGGCAGCAGCGCAAAATCCGAAGCAGTTAATTTCCTTTTCAAGCACGCTAAAGCCAATGTCTTTGATGAAAGGGCCCCATTTCTAATGAAAACATATTCTGCTGCGAGTGGCAGCTGGCAGAAGTAGGATTTTGTTGCTAAGCTTTGAACTCCAAAAAACAAATAATATCTTGAAATAGGAAGGAGAGTGTCGAAAAAAAATCTGGACTCAGCCACAAAGCGCAGGAAAAGCTTAAGAGGTTTGCTGCCTTCAATTTATTGTGTCTCTCTTGCATATTTGCATTGCTTCCAAAAGGTCCTTTACCACTACAAATAAATAGGAAATGAGAAAAACATTTGGTAAAGGTGTCAACTGCTTTTGCACAAAAGTCAAGCTGTCACCCATGTATGACATGTTTCATGTTGAGTGTTTGATTACATGTATGAGTGTGTACACAGACTGGCGCCTTGAACCAAATCTTTTCCACATCCTTGAAAAATCATTAACAGTGATGCTGATGCAGAAATTCCTCTTAAGCAGTTTCTGTGGTTTTGAGTTAAATTGCAATTTTAACTGGCAAGTTGTGTGTATATATATAAATACATCTTATAGGGGGACAATGAGTCACCTGAGCATTAAAAGGAAACCAACCTTTCTGTATAAGCTGTTATTTAAACTGTATAAATAATTTGATGCTCTATTTAGAACTTTTGGTTTTGTAGTTATTCGCTCATGTCTTAAACTCTGGTAAGTATTGCTTGAATGCTTTCACCTTCTGTTTGCATTGAAAAGCAGAAACAATGGTGAAAAGGCTCAGATAAGAAAAGGTGTTAATTTCTAGGCCCACTTTTATTCAATACTTTGCATCACCGACTTATTCCTACCTTCACTTTGAGCGTGAACTAACTTACAATAAAAAATATATACATTTCCTTCTATTGAGACAAAACAGGAAAATACATGTCATTATAATTACTACAGACAATTGAAAACATCAAGTTAATTCCTGTCAGTGTAATCTAACTAAATTGCTTATCATCTACAAACTGGCATTCCAAAAATCACTGCCGATTCCAGTCATTAAATGCTCCGTCAACTTCTCAAGCATGAATGAACTGTAACAGTTATTCTCTGTGTGGAAACAAATTTTCTTGAAGGGAGATATCGGCTGAGAAATTTAATACACCGGGAGGAGATGACTCAAGAAAACTGGTGACCTGAGTCTCAGCCTCTGTCACTCATGCCCACATAAACACTTACCTCGCTGTCCTGTGTGATCTGCACCTCCTCCCCTTGGGGCACTTGGGCAATATGCAGCTGTCCCTGTGGAATCTGAGACAGATATAAAGAATTACACAAAATTATAAACAATTATACAAATGAATGAGAAATCCCAAATAAAAGGAAAGGTATTTTTGTCAATCTGACAACAAATAATAACACAATTACTAGTTGTACTAATAAAAAGAGAACATTTTGACTGTAGCAGTGCAAGTTACCTGCCTTTGTTTTGCCTAACCTACTATTGGAAATGTGAAAAACAAAAAGAGTGTTGCAGATTTTGTTCCTCCTCACTTTAAGTCATTAGTTAGGAATGTTCTAAAAGCCGGCATGATCAGAAAAAACAATGTGGCCAACAGCCCTTTGGGTAGCACTGCAGAAGTAAAAATGGGATATATAAACCAGAAAAAACTAAAATACAATTTTTCATATACGTTACAATATTTTATCCTACAATTAAGAAGTGATAAGTATTGAGAAGGCAGGTTCACCTGCTCAAGGACATTGTCAAATGTGATGAATGCGTGAACCATCAGCAAACATCTTATTGAAAAAAACATCCAATTTTTTTTCTACTAGAGACAGAATGTCAAGACACTCACCACCTGAACTTGTCCATCTTCACCAATGCGGTGGAACTGGACCTGCTGATTGGCCAGTGTGTAATGCAAAGTCTGCTGGGTGGCAGCCTCAATGTGGGAAGACTCTTCTGACATGTTTTCATCTGCAGAGAAGGACAGGGAGTCGGGTCATCGTTGTACTCGTTTGTAGTGAATGGTGAAAATCAAAAGGTAAAGTCCAACTAACTCCAGTACGCATAAGAAATAAAGATGAGATCTCAAAAAGGAAGACAGAAACAAAACAAATACAGAGAAGAATTTGGCAAAGAGTTACAAAAACACAGTGGTTAATTTCCAGGTCAGCTGCTGGGCGATCTTGTATTCTACTTTTTCCACACATCTAAATGCATGACAAGTCATCAACCACATTTATGACCAGAGAACCCAAGACAAACTCTAGTGGCCAGTCGCTACACACACTGACTGACTGTGGTGTCATATTCCATCTATTTCCCTCTGCAAACTCACACCAACCAGAATACAGTTTTTATTTACATCAAAATAAACTAAGATAACATATCACAAACAACAGTTTGAAAAAAATCTTCAGTCTTGTTACAGCTGTGTACTGTAATATGTAAATAACACTTAGTACTTTGATTTACCAGATGAAGAAAAAATTGCCAGGTGGCTTTTTGAGGCTCTATATTTTGTCTGAAGTCTGAGTGATGCAAATTAGTTATGAACGGTTGCTTTTACCATGTTTATTTAACATGTAATTTGATAAAGGATAAAATGACTGTTTGGTCTCTTTTGTGTATTGCATGCTGAAGGATGCGCCATCTGAACTAGCATTTGTGTTTTTATACTCTGGGGTATGTTTGGCTTGCAAAGGAAGGGCCTGATGATCCATCCCAAGTGTGTGCTCACAGGATATTTGTGTTTCCCCCTGAAGTCTAACGTTTCCCTGGTCAGAGGTGAGAGGTGATAGCTTACAGCACAGCAGGCATTGTCTGGAGATAGCAAACATCTGAAGCATCACACTTTATAACGGTACTTAGGGCAAAAGCTTTCAAACAGCAGATAAAATAAGATGACTGAGTTCACAGCCTGTAACTGGGCCAACTGCACAAACTGACAGCACACGATTAATAGTTTTCATAACCATAAATTACATCCTGCTTCATTGAAACTATAAAAGAACCCTCAAAACAAGTGGTGCTGAAACCACAACGTAATCAAAACATGTATGACTAACCACAAATATTTCAATACAATTACAATATTTACATATATTTATAAAATTGTTATTCGTCGCATTTCACTGAAGTTAACTGTATATTCGTTAGCACGTGCTGGGGTTTTTACACACAGCAATGCAACATTCTGATTCACAGAAACGTGATCCCTCTTCTTTACCTGCAGCTGTACTGCGCGGTGTGCGTTTGGAAAAGCTCTTGACGGCCAAACTCTGGCCACGCTGCTTGCGTCTCCAGGCTGTACGACACTTTGAATCTATGCTTTGCTTGATCCGGTACCAGTCTGATTCAGTGATGCCAAATTTGTGGAACAAGTGACCTGTGAAGACATGGAGAAATTAAGTATAGTTATCAATTTACAAGCAAAACATCTGGGCAGAAGATGTACTTAAGCATAATATATACACACTCTGCCTACTTAATTAATTCATCTTACGTTGACATTGAAGCCAAAACACCTTTTATAGAAACTTGCAAAATGGCACATTACGAAGAAACACTTAATGCCAACTTTTCAGAAACAAGCTAGACAATTTTAATAGTGCTGCTTCTTCTGGAACCAACACAGAAATGAGAAAAATAAAATAAAAATAAAATGTAATAACTGTCTGGATTCTGTTGACTTCTCCACACCTACTGGCAGGTTAACACAAGTCTGACTGTCTCTCACCATCCCTCTGCATGGAGATATGTACAGGTGTACTTAGTGGCTGTCTAACCCACATTATAAATTGTTCAGAGGGCGAGAGCCACCTGACAGCTCATTTCTATTTAAGTTAGCAACCTGGCTGCAACCTTTACAACCTGAGGATAGGAAAATGAGACAGAAGGTTATCTGATGGTAACAGGATGACACTATACGGCAGCCCCTTTGCACCTGATGGGTCCTGCACAGGCAAGCAAGACAGGTGCTCCTTCATTCTTTTTTTTTCTTCCCCATTCAGAATGACTCACCCAAATGTCAACCAGATACGCTCCTGGCTCTGCATACTTATGTGTCAGTCAGACCAAATGTGCATGCACAAACTGCCAAGTGGACATGTAGGTAACCAAAAACAAATCACCTTTTTTTTGTTACTGGATCAATAGTGAAACTGAAAAAAGAAAAGACTATAATTGTTTGTATGTATACTGCAAAGAGTCAGACATAAAGGGGAGATAAATAACTATTTTCACAAGGTCTACAAATGAACATAGGGGTTTAGACAAAAAACAAAGATAACATTGTTGAAAAAAGAAAAAAGATAGGCTAATGCCAGACTTCTTTTTCCAACTCTGCACAGTTAGCCAAGTCGTCTGCAGTAGGTTTTAAAAATGTAAATATTTCTTATAAAATTTTACAGTAATTGGACAAAAATGGGAAGTATGGGAGGAGGGGGTATGCAACCACATCCCACCATGACAGGTATGACAGAGTCTTAATCCCACTATGTATATAATGAGGAAATTAAAACCAATTAAATAGACATAAACTAAACTCTATAGGACAGGGTAAAGCTGACAGAGTCATTCTTAAACCCCAAGATGAACCATTTAAATGTAAAAAATATGGACAAAGGACTTTCACAAAAATAAATCTGTCAACCACAGATGGCCTTGAAGGCCTTCCACGGCTCAGAGCTACTAATTTGAGAGTGACTGCGTTAACATCTTTCTACCAGACATGTGCATGTCATCTGGACTTTGGTATGTACTAAAATGTGTTGCACATTAATGTGAGTATGCTATGATTAATGCATGTTGTTGTAAGCCACCTTGGGAATACAGATTGTGGCCTATTTCTGTGTTCTATTCAACTTTGCTCCATAATGGAGCAGGAATAAAACATGAAAGGTCCCAGAGAGTTCATTTAAGCCACGAAGACAAAAATGTTTTACGCCTCCAAAATCATCAGAGTAAAATGTATTTGTTTAATTTTGACTACCGTATATTTAAATTATGTGATAATCTTCAGATATATAGTGATGATTAGACTCTGGTTGGATGAGCATATTACCTACTTACCTATCAAGGATTCATAAGTTCATAGCTCTGAAATAGTCACATACAGTTGGTTGTGGTATTTTCTATATATACAATCACACAGCCATTGTTGTGAGGCTTAAAGTGTGTGCTGGAAACTTGTGAATGCAAAGAAACTGTTTTAGACTGAAAGTGAATTGAAGTGATGCAAAAACCTGCCAATGGCAGACAGAAAAGGTTTATGTCTTACAGCGTATTCCATAGATCATGAGTGGGTCCAGCTGCTTCTTTCCATGTTTCCCCTGCCCGGAGAGATTAGACATGGCCTGGACCTCTCGGTGGAACAGGTAGTCCAAAAGAGTTAGTGCCATTTTCTCTGCTGTACGGCAGTTTGTGCTTATATACAGCATGTCAGACTGAGAAATTGGGCAACGGACTCGCATCTCTGGGTTGCTCTCATCTCCCAACCAGGTACCTTCTGGATAATCATCTATGTGGGAATAACAGAAGATGAAAAGCTGTTCTTTAAACACAAGTTACAGTGCTCTTTTACAGTTAGTTTGTAAACTATTGTGGAACACTCTGTAAAATCTACCTGGACTGATTTAACTGAAAAACAGCTAAATATATCCATTCAATATAAAAGCTATGATTTACAGGTTGGCAAACACTACAAATGATACAGACATTCAGTCACTTCATGTAATACAATAGCACACCCATGTGGCTGTACAAAAAGTGGAGAAAATTGTTTCTTTGGTTGTTTGCTCACAGCATATGTTAATTGTTTAGTATACCACATTAACAAGGCATAGGCAGATGGTACCAGCTAATGTTGACTACAACAATTCAATTGTTACAATATGTAGTGGAAAAACAAGAATTTTACTTCTTTGAAGTTGCCCAAGAACTTCCTTCTATAAAAATTACTAACTAAGAAACAGAGAAATAAAAACAAAGGGGATTTGATTTACTTTTAAACAGTTAAAGAGAAACCATCACTTTTTGGGCTCAGTCAAGTTACAGAATCAATGCAGTCTAAGAAAGCCTCACATATATGACCAGTTCACATTCCTTTATTTAAAAAGGAATCATTTAAAACATCTATAATTCACAATGAATACATGTAATCTAGACAAACCATAAAAGAGAGACTAAACTCACTTGGTCCTTGTAGGACACCAGACCCAGAACTTGCTCTGAGATGCTAAAGTAGGCTTTACTAATGTGCAATACCTGGTTTAAGCTAATTGAGGCTAAATTAAAAACTTTCAGACAAAAGATTTTAAACATGTTGTTGTGTTGTGAATGATAAACTGGATTAATAAATTGGAGTTTAAGGACAGTAAACTTGTGTATTGTCTGTTCTCTAGCTAATTGTATACACTTACAGCCTGAAAAAAGATAAGTGAAAAAACATATAAGACATGTCTGTGTTTCTGTTTCTGAATCAGCAGTGTATGGTCTTACCTTCTGAATTGAGTGTTATAAGGGTGACATTTTGGCCATTTTGCGCACTGCCTGACTGACCACTGTTAGAAACAGAGTCACTAGCTTCTGAGCCACTGTCCTGCTCCTCCTGACTCTCTTCAGGGCCCGGTACCTTTACCAGGATTGTGTTCTGACGCTTCCTGACCGCTGTGCTGTGAACACAAATTACTTTTTGTAAAACACTGACAGCACCCAGTTGTTAGATCTGAAGAAAGTAATATTACTATTAGCCTTAACAAAAAACTAGGGAAATTCAGAATTATTAATTATGAGGAGCTCTGTTGAGACAGACTTGTGAGAAAGTGAGCTACTTACTTGCTGAGCAGATTTTCTAGAGGAGTGTCTTCCTGATTTAAGCTCTTTGGGGCTTCCCTGCTCACAATCACATTTGTTTGTGGGACAACACTGAAACATAAAATCAAATCAGTTTGATAACATGATGTAGATGTGGCAAAAAGTCATTACATGAGCTCACAAATGGTAAAAAAAACAAAATACATATCAGCCATCGGATGAAAAAAAAAAGTTAAAAGAGCCAATACTTGGAGCTTACCATCGCACTTTATTCCAAGTTTGAGTAGCACCCTGAGGTGACCCTGCAACCATAGGCACCTGTACAGGGCTCTTGGCACAGGGCACTATGCTGTCAAGTCTGCGTCCAAGGGCTTTGCATGTAGCATCTAAAGACTGTAGCTTTGACTCAATTCCTTCCAGGCGTTGGCCAATTGAGTCGGTAAAAGAAACCAAAAGATTCTGGAATTAAAAACAATGCAGCATATGTTTAGCTTTTTAATGAGTATATGTGCAGAAAATAAGTGTAAATGCTAATAGGACTTTGGACAATGCCCTTTACATAGAACCAGTACCTTAATAAAAGATAAATCCTGATTGCTGCTGTTATTGTCCTGGCTGTTGCTTAATTTCCGCTTTTTCTTCTGGTTTCTTTCTTCCGCATCTTCATGATTGTCCAAGATGCCTGGCATGAAACAAATTTAGAGACAACTTCATAAAAAACAATAGTCAGACTCCTTGGCTGTTCCTGCTTCAATTCCACTGAGTTAACAGAGATTTTTTTATACTAACAAAAAGTACAGCAAATGTTTGGTCAAAATAAAGGTTAAGTTTAAACTAAATTTACACAAAAAAATTGCCAAATTGTTAGTTAAGTGTCTATTTTTCATACTGTTTCAACTGACAAAATGACAACTTGCTTTCAGGTTGAAAAAGATGAAAAGGTTATTTACTCCATACTGATTACACACTAATTAATAAATACATTAATAAAACAGTATGATGACATATTTTGCCCAAGAAATCTTACCTGTGCGGTTATCATGGTCAAAGTCCTCCACTGTTATTTGAACAATTTCATCCAACTCTTCTTGTGACATTGTTCACAGCTGGAATAAAAAAGCAGGGTAATACTTATTGATTCTATAAGGCTGGGTATCTTTACACTATACATATTGAGGCCTTTGTTGTTCAAACATTACTTGGATTTGCAACCAAAACTATTTTAGTCATCTCAAATCCAATAAGCATTTTGAAATTTTTTTGGGAAATAATACCTCTAAAAAAAGTTTTAATTGAATCTGAGTGCAGTGAATGAGTGGGGTAAGAAAATGTATTATGTATATTCAAAAATAGATGTGAATTTTAAGACTTTATCTTCACAGAAACTAACAGACATGTTTTCTTACATTGCTCTAGAAAAACAAATTTCAGTCAACATAGCCATCAATGTGATTTTTAACTCTACAATCCAAATAGCCTTTCATATTTTAGTCTATAATTTTTCTTTTTATTACCATAACACAAACTTCATACAAGACTTTGATTTAAAGTGTTGGCAATCATAAACTTGTCTCATGCCTAAACACAAAGATTTTTACTTTGCTCTTTGTTTATGAGAAAGATTAGACAGGTTAGATCTCTTTATTTTAAAAATGTGAGTTTTTGTTGACTAGCAGCACGACATTTCACAGAAGAAGCGTTCTTAATGATGATTATTATGATTTTGTATTACCAATTCAACAAACAACTTATTTTTGCTTCTTCTTTGTACGCACCTTTATGACCCTGCAAAAGGCAGTTACAACAGCCTAAGCAGGCTATCTACTGTATCTACAGGTGCATCAAAAAAAATTAATATGGGCAAAATATTTCGAACCTTTGTTATAATTTTGATCATTATAGATTACAAATATTTAATTTTGGATTCAGTGTCTAAAGTGCTAGAAAATTAGAATACAATAACATAGCCAGTTTTTTGGTACTTTTGGCAATGTCAGTGAGCCAAGAACTGTTGTGTTTTTAAGTTAATAATATACTCAAAAGTAACTGGTAATACAGACAACAGCTTGGATAATACCCATTTTTAGGTAGTAGCTTGATTTTTAACATTTTTGGAAATTATGAAATATAGCTAGGTAAAACCGGTAAAGCAAGATTACGTTTATACACTGTAGTTTAGAGTAGGTAATGCAGGGCGGTGGTCTCTAGACAAAATGAAGAATGCGTGGACTGTCATCTATTCATGATGTAGTTTTTGTGTGTGTTAAAATTTTTTACTTCAATCGCATCCTGTGAATTTTTTCTACTTTGCATTTCTTGCAGGCTGACAAAGAAGTACGTAGCTAGCAGCTAATGTTAGCTGAAGCTACACAGTCCAATTTGTAAGCTATCTCGCTAACGCAAAGAAGTGAAACAAGACGCTATTTTAGCTAGCTTGGTGGTTAGCATGCTAGTTGGGCCTATAGGCCGCATTAACGCAAGACAAGAAATGTCCAAAGTCGAAAACACCAAATATATGTCATTTTGACAAAGCATCTTCGTCCTTTGCTCTTACACAACAACATGCACCGTGTAGGATTGGGTTATATTACCGTGTGAATGACGAATTCTCGTGTTGTTTGTAGGGATTCCGATAACGGCGTCGTTCCTCGCGAGAGATGAGCCCGTGCCCGTTCCTCGCTTTGACGGTTCTCTGTTTCAACCTGGGTTCAACTCAATGGCGGCCTGTAGAGGCCGCTCTAAACCAACTGGTGAAAGGTAATAACAAACCATCTTATTTTAACGGAAAAAACAAGCTTCTCTTAGTGTTTTGTGGTTGTGTCAAGACTTAAAATGGTGGACTGTAACTCTGTTATCATGAAAACGTCATAATGTTCAATCATACATTAAGATTTTTCTACTTCGTAATATTTTTCTGTCGTAAGGTCGATCAGTAACCTAGTTAAGACAGCTTAATGTTCAATCTTTCAAAGTAGAATGTCCAGCTACCATGTATATCATTGCAGAATTGTGAGCAATGATAGTAAAGTGTGTTTCAAAAAACCCGCAAGGATCCGATCGTTTCCGGTTACTAGATATTCATATTTCCCGCCAGCAAAATTCAGACCTGTGTCGGGCCAGTGGCGCAATGGATAACGCGTCTGACTACGGATCAGAAGATTCTAGGTTCGACTCCTGGCTGGCTCGAATTTTTATTCCCTCCCTTGATATCAGCAGAATCTTGGTGTAACACCTGGCTGCCTCGATTTTTCTTCTGCCCTCAGATTGAAACATTACTGAATTCTTACTGTAACTATAAAGATTTTTAGTCATTGTTTTTTTTAATCTGGATCACCAGAGAGCTGGACTAAAAACAGATCAGCCAACTTCTAAGCTTAAAGTTTTCAGTCACAAAGAAGGATTTCTTTAGGCCTGGTTAGGTCACCATGGTAACAGAGACTGACCTCAGTTTTATCTTAAACTGTCAGTAAGCTCTTTTTTTACCTAGTGAGATTCAAAATATTAAAATGTGACTGAAACAGTATTTATATATTCTCATGGTTCTACCTGCTGCTGCAAGATTTAAAATTAACAGATTGTCAAATTAAACAAAACAAAAACTTCCACCTTCTTGAAAGTCAAATGTAGAGCACAGTTGTTTTACATCTAAAGGTGGGTGTTTTCATTTTTAAATTTATAATAATACAATGTTTATTTAGGGATATGTAGCCTGTTTCATTTAACATTAAGTACAATAAATATAACCCATGGATCTAATTTCAGGTCAAATAATTTCATTTTGCAGTTATGTTTTAGTAAAACACAAATGTCTTCATTTTAGTAAACATCAGAACAATGAATTAATCTAAACACCTGAACCATCAGTCTAACATTTATACAGCAGCTGATTCAATCTTACTGTTAAAATATTCCTGTTCAAACTGTTCCAACAAGCTGATCATTTCAAACGTAACTTGGACACCAAGGACAGAATAATTAGCTGATACATCTGTGGATCTACAGACAAAGTTTAACTATTTGTTACTAGTTTTCACGAACAAAGCCATAAACCATGACGAACGCCTTGTCTTACATATAGAACAAAATACATTATGTTTTAAACTCACCAGGTGAGGCTGTGCAGCTACGGAAGCTGCGGCTAACAGAAACTTTAAGTCAGAGTCTCTTAAAAGTGTCCAGAAGATCCAGGAGTTCATATTTTTTATTCAACTTGAACGGTGGAGGTTTAGCTAACCCCTAGCTTACAGCTTACGAGCCGAGACATGTCCGCTGAACTTATACTCCACTCTGGCAGAAGCGGTGGGTCGAGTGGGCGGAGTTCAAACACAATCTCTATGGGTTTTTCTAATCAGGAAAACTCAGCCGGATCACACACCGGCTGACAGGTGAGAAGCAGAGCCAGCTGCTCCAGGCTGGCGGTGTTATTTTTCTCCCGGTTTTAATTAACATATATACGATCGGGATTGTTGTGGGAAACATGTCAGTTATTTTTGCACATTTTGCTGCATCCATTTGGAGACCTTTCTGCATTTTATCCGCAGCTTCTCAGCATGCTTTATCTATTGCTTCCTACTTCTCTCCAACGCTGACCTAGCCGCCTGGTAAAAACCAGCCCCTTGTCCTTCACTTTGCTTGAGCAGTGAAGGGAAACTAGAATTGAGCGGAACTGCATAGGAAAGCAAAGGCCAGGCTAACGCTCGCTGACCCGCTCTTAGCAAAATACTTTGGTCGAAAGGGGAGGGGCTGGCTGGGCCGGCCGACGAGTGACACTCTACTTTCGGAAAACGGAAAAAAACGTATTTATCGATTAGAGCAGCTGCAACAACCGTACATGGCACATAATTTAGGCATTTTGCCTCTGAATCACCAGAAGGAAACAGGGCTGCATTTTCTTCCTGCCCACCGTCTGCATTTCATGACATCAATACTACGTCATCTGCAACTAAGCAATACTGGCTTTCCAACGCCCCCTCCCCCCCCCCTCCCTTCAATCTGACCAGGTTCAACTATACATACAAGCCGTGACCACACCCATTGGACGTCCGACCCCGCCTCATTCCGCAGTCTGTAGTGGGGGTCAGAGCCCTATATAGAGATTCTCTCTATAGGGCTCTGGTGGGGGTACTTGATGTTCTCATAATCCTGAGGTTGCGGGTTCGAGCCCAGGTTGTGTCACTGTGGCGATCCCTATAAAGTAGCCATAAATAAAGCCAGTAAATAAAATACAGACAGGGAAACAACTCTCTGTTGTGGTTAGTAGTATGTTTTTGGTCAATGCCACACACACAAAAAGAAAGAACACAGGGAGCATACGTCTGCGCTGTTCTGTTAACCTGCCTCTTAACAAAAATGTATGTATAAAATTAATATTATTATTATTTAACATTTTGGTTTTGAATATTGTGGTACGGCTTCTGCCTGGACACTACAGCTCTTTTAATCAGAAATCGGATCAAGTTTTTTTAAAATAAACTTTGAACCATGCAACAATAACACAAACATTTGCCAAGGGGAGCAAAGCTTGAAACATAATTAAAAGAAAATCAAAGTCACAATATTTTCCCCCAAAAATAATAATAAAACAGGTGACAGAGAGCCTCAAGTTAAACTCAATTAAAACAACAAATCATCCAAAATTCCAAGTTGGGAACAAGCCCATATGTTGTTTTGGCTTTGATTCGTAGAAACTCTAATTGGGATCATATACTGTTTAAGCTCAATCAAAAGAACAGAAAAGTTTGGTTTTCTCTTCAAAACTTTGCAGTTGCGTAAGTGAAATTTATCCATGATGATTAATAAATTGATAAAGAAGACATTTGGATTCAATTTTTCAGTCTGTTGAAGTCCAAACAGTATATGTTCCCACTATAACCGAAAGCCTGTTGATATTTTTGAATCGATATAATTACAAAAATGTTGCAAAAATATTTTAGAATAAGGACAAATCCAGAACAAATGAGTAAAATCGAATCAAGCAACTCTCCTCGCGCGAGCAACGTGACGTCAGAAGGTATGTGTCCTCGAGCTCGCGAGGCTAGGCTCAGATGAGACTGCAGCTGATAGATAGTGTTGTAGTGATGTAATAGCCTGTTTAGTGACTACGGATGGCTGTTTGTGCCAGGCTCTGCGGAGTGGGTCAGTCTCGGAGCTGCCGGAGACGACAGCGGAGCAACCAGCAGGACAAGGGAGGGAGCGACTCCGACATGGACGAGGAAGAAGGAGAGCAGATAGTGGGGACGCGGAAAAGCGAGACAGGCTGCAGCCGCGGAGGCCCAGGGGGCGTCGTCACCACTGCAGGGCCGAGTGACGCTTGCGAATATGGCAGCGGTCATCTTAACAGAAGGGGAGGCGGTCGGGATCGAACCGGCCCCGGACCCCTACACCCCGAGTCGTTAGCGGAACTACCGCCGGAGCTTTTAGTGGAAATATTCTCGCTGCTTCCTGGGACAGTCCTGCCGAATGTTGCACTCGTATGCAGGAAATTTAGACAAATCCTTAACACGGAAACCATCTGGAGAAGGCGATGTATGGAAGGTAAAGATGCTGTTTCTGTCTAAGAAACGCCTTGGGTGACATAAATGCATGTTTTTGTTTTTTAATTAATTCCGTTACAAAGGATCACTTAGGCCTGATTGTGTTGATCTGAAATCATTTATAACAGAATCCGTATGGAAATATCGAGGGGGGAGTTTCATTACGTCATTAGTAACATTGATATTAAAAGATCTAATAATAGTAATAATAGACACCGACTTTCCCTTCTATTAGTCCCATGTCAACCTTTCTTTATAACTGACGTAAGACTGTTGATGCAGGTCTGGCTGTAGGCTTCTTATTTGTTGTTGTCAGTCCCATATTTAAAAAATCCACATCATTAGTCAATAATAATTTTGATGCAGCCTAATAGAACTACACTCAAATTCTTCATGACATATAGGCTACAGAAACCCTTACTGATTTTCTTCAAGTTCATGTTTAGACTGATACGTTTTAGAGAAACAGTTTTGGAACATGTAGAAACCCCACATTTAATTTTAAAAAGTCATTTGTAAAATCTGCAGTGGTAGAATAAAAATATAGCTTTGTTATGACATTTGCATTTTAATACAGTATTTAAAAAATATATATTATTAGTTAAATCATATGTTCTGCTTGTATGTAAAAAATGCAATACAGATATGCAGCAAAAACAAGTGTCACATAATCTTTTAGACTGGTCCTGTCTCCCAACCCTTTATGAAAATGATTTATCAAGTAAAACACAATGAACCTATTCACTCCAGTTTTGTGTAATAGTCCCTTTATTTTTTACATAGCTGAAAATTTAGAGGGAGATAGTTGATTTTCCCTCCTATTTTTAGTTGTTTGTGTAAAAATGAAAAGTTATGGTAAACTTTACATGCCAAATGAACAAATTTAAAAACACAGAGTTCCAGTTCTTTACAATGTGATTGAGTTGCTATGTCTGACAGAAAATCAGTAAATAAAATTAAAGATTATACTTACAGCTAAATCTTTAAAAATTTCAAGTCACTCATATTATACCTTTTTATATTTTATACCTACAGTCCTTTTACATGAGCATTTTCTGGGGAATGTTTTTCTTTTTCTTTTACAAATGCATGCCAACGACTTCCAGTGATGACATGTCAGTTTTGCTGGTTTGGCTGGGCCAAGACTCAGTCCACCCATAGCCACGGCCCTGAGAACAGGAACAACAACTGTTGCTTCCACTGTGTGCATTCACTGCTGAGCTTTTGTCTTTGAGCAGTGTTGTCTTTAGTGCTTGGAAATATGCCATCAAAGTCATAAAAAACGCATAAGGAAATGTGATGACTGTCCTAAAGGAAACTTTAAATTAGTTAGCAGGCTTATGTGGAGGGGAACAAGGTCACAATTGTGCAATAAAAATGAGAATGGTCTTTGAAAAGGCTGCTTCCCCTGCGTACCTCATAATGAGGCACAGGCACATCTTGTTTTTTGTGATTGATGAATTAGGTAAACCTCTGTCAGATACTCCAAATATTACATAGAAATAATAAAAATGTGCCTGAAGATATACCATTTAAAATGTGTCTATGGTTCATTTGATGTATAGCGGTTATATGGCTCAATCTATCTTGCATTTCATTTTAACGCTGGAGTCATTTAGTACACTGACAGCAACAAAAAAAATCCTCTGAAATCTGTCAGACACAGAACTGAAATGAAATAATTAAAATAATGGAAACAATAAGGCCTTCAGAAATCCCCAGGAGCTACTATTCAGAAACACTTTTAATTTACCGAGAATGACTCATTGCAACATAACTAATCCAAAACAAAACTAACTAGTAACAACAAAGCTCAGAGTATCAAATTAATGACAATAAAAAATAAACTTACTAGGAATAAAACACTTTAAAGCACCATCTATTATGTACAGCTCAGTCTCTGAAAAACATTGCACTTCCTGTTTCTGTTGATGTATTTTGTTTGATGCTGAGCTCATTACAGTTTCTTCATTTTTACTTTTGGATGACTGTGCTTTAAAAAATGTGGAAGTGACAGGTGAAGTTTGTGTCAGCTGACTAGAACTGACAATTGGAGTCTGACGGCTCTACAGATTCTTTGTTCTTTGAGATGATATTTGAATTTAGTAACCACACTATTCTGGTTAATATGTAGATCAGGGAATACAGACTTTATTATGAAACTACATGTACGTTTCCATTATTGTTAGCATAAAAAAAAAAGTAAATTTTCTCCTGTTTCTGCTCCCCAGAGTTCGGCATGAACGAAGATCTGAGGAAGATGGAAGCAGGAGGAGTTTCCAGCCAAGACCTCTACGTCAAACGTCAGTATGCTATCTCTCCTGCCTCTCATTATCATGTTCATTTCTACTTCTATGTGTGACTGGTACACAACAATTCTTGTCTTTGTGTGTTAAGTGTATCCAGATAGAAGGAAGACATGTACACAGCAGATGAAAAGCACATTTGTAGTTTCTCTATCCTACTTAAACTCTGTCTGCTGTTAGTATAATATAAAAAAAGAACAATGTTTTTCTCATCTGTTCTTCGTTTATCAGCACCAGTTTTCAAGCATATTTGCTGTAAAAAAAAAAACAGCTTTAACAAAACAACCAAGCCAAGAGGTTCTAACATCTGGTAGCTTTTTAAATGAGGTATTTTGACATGAGTTTATTCATGACGGCGCTAGGCTGAGCCCAGCTTGGACCATGGTAGCTCTACATAAACCCGTATTGTACCTGTGCAGGTGTCAGTCCGAGGGTGAAGTCGAATCGCTTTATGAAGCTCCTCCCTGACTATGAGAACATGGACTATAAAGACGTGTACACACACTGTGTGTGTGTGTGGGGGGGGGGGGGGGGGGGGTGATCCAGTTATCAAACACAGTGTTCCACGTCCTGTGTTAATAGTTCATGTCTTGGTACACTGACTCAGCATTGTTTGCTTGCATATTAACTCTGAATTGGAATGGTAGATTATTCGCTGTGCTGTTCCATGACTCGTACTTTCATCTCTTCTGGTTTACAGCTCGCAGATCAAAATATTACGACTGGCTTTAACTTCACGTTTTGCAAGCTTGACTTTGCACAAGTTATTCCGAGTGTACAAAGAGCATAAAGACCGTAAAATCTGACTTTCTGGGTGTGTTGTGATGTTCTTGTGTTGCAGTGCTTCACCCGTACAGGCATATTTTGGGCCTGTGGCAGCCAGACATTGGCCCTTATGGTGGACTGCTCAATGTTGTGGTAAGTGTTTCACTTAAGAATGATAAAGCACAAATACTGCAGCTTACAGTTTGTTGACCTTGTTTGGATGAAAATCTATTAAAAAAAAAGTGAAAAGTTTTTACCTAAAAGCTTGACAAATTAAACATAGGTTTGATCAGGAAAATTGATTCAGATATTTCACTCAGGTGGATGGGTTGTTCATCATTGGCTGGATGTATCTGCCACCTCATGATCCCCGTGTGGAAGATCCCATGAGAAGGCGACCACTTTTTCGTATCCACTTGTTGGACAGCAAAAAGGCCACTGTGGAGTGTATGTATGGACACAGGGGTCCCCACAAAGGAGATATTCAGGTGAGGACAAAAAGAACGTAAAATTATAAGCTCTAAAGAATTAAACATTTTCTAGATGCATATCTTTAATTTAAAATAAGTAGTTCATGAAAAGTTGCTCATTTGCTGTTATTCTTTTATCTTAGACGGTAAAAAAGGACGAATTTTCAACAAAATGTAATCAGACGGATTATCACCGGATGCCAGGAGGCAGACAGGAGGTGGGTCTTTTGTTTTTGGATCTTGATTTTCAAACACTTGGACTATATTGCTGAATTCCTAAGCACTTCATTGTGTGTATGTCTGTGCAGGAATTTAGAAATTGGTTGGAGGAAGAGTGGGGACGTACACTGGAAGAAATCTTCCACGAACACATGCAGGAGCTCATCCTGATGAAGTTTATTTATACTAGTCAATACGAGTATGGCTTTCTTTCATGTGGTCGATATCAAGTTTCACTGAAATTAATGCTCGTGTTTAACAGTTTGAGCTAACCTGTAGTTTTGTCGTGCTTTCTTATCAGTAACTGTTTGACGTACCGGCGGATTTACCTTCCTCCTGCGATGCCCTCGGATCTACTGGAGCCGGGCTTATTTAAAGGCACATATGGTAGTCATGGCCTGGAGATCGTCATGCTCAGTTTCCATGAGACTTCTGCAAGAGCCACTAAACTCACTGTAAGTTTGTGAACATTTACTATTAGGAGTCTGTGCTGTTTTTTTGCACAGTGCATGTAAACATTAACATAAACATATTTATTTCTCATCCTTCATACAGGGAGACCCGAATGTTCCTGCAGGGCAGCTCACACTGGATATTGACCTGAGTCGACCTGTGGTGCTCCCGGACTTGGAGCAACAGCGCAAAATTGAAGAGCTGTCCCGGATTGTAATGAGGGTACACGATGAAGTTCAGAGGGAGGCAGAACAGCAGGACAACGGTGCCTCTTCAACAGTCAGGTGCGCAGCGGAGGGAGCCTGCGGGGGTGCAAGTGGAGCAGAAGCAATGGAGGAAGACCACGGTGCCTCTCCGGACAGCTGCCAGTCGGGCCCCAGTGGGAGGAACCACTCCTCTGAAGCCCTGCCCTTCGTCCTGCCTCTGGGGGTCATGGCTCGCAATGAGGTGTACCCTCGCACCTGCAGGAAATGGTGAGGACTTTGCCTAAAGTCTACATAAAATACTCAGCGTTGAAGTCTAAATGTTTGACTCATTTATCCATGCAGAATGTCTATAATGCATAGGCCTGTCGAAATAGGCAATATCAGTAAATCACACGATAAATTAAAAAGAGGTTGATAATTTTAATTTGCCTGCCTGTTTTTTTTTCTTTGTGTTTCGCTCTTTTCTACTCCTTAGAGAGGAGTGAAATCTCACATCAGGTATTTGACAGGCTCATGGTACCACGAGAGCCCCATGATCAGGCATTTAGCTACAGGAGCGTCTTCAGTTTTCCGACGCCTCTTTTCAGCTGGTGATGCCTCAGGATACCCTCAGGGCACCGTGCCAAACCTTGGGTTTGCAGAAAGTTTTTTTTGTTTGTTTGTTTCTTACACTACGTAAACTTCAAAAACATCATGCGGGTTACCGCAATTATTTTATGAAGCCAGAGGAAACCATAAAAAATAAATTGTGCCTGCTTGGATAGAGGTGGGTAGCAACGTTACAACTTCAGTAGATGTTGATGTGTGTTGTTTTCCCAATCTCCGCTCCTGGTCCGTCTGTAACTTTATGTAAATTTCGTAAGCAGCGTGTGGGTGAGTGCAGTTATTTTAAGAAGCCAGAGGAAGATGCATACAGAATAAATTGCGCCAGCTTAGATAGAGGAGTTGGGTAGAGATTTTATAGCTTCAACAGCTGTTGTTGTGTGTCGTTTTCCCAATCTCCGCTCCAGGTCTGATCGAACCTTTTATTTATGTCTGTAAATTTTGTAAACTTCTGTACACTTCAAAAGCAGGGGGTGGTATAATGATAATAGTTTAAAATGATATCATTTATCACAATAATTTCTGAGATAATTTATCACCCAATAAAATTTGATATCATGACAGGTCTAGTAATACATAAGTGATGCAAAACCTATTGATGTCTATTGATGATGCAATGTGTCTGTTTCAGCTTCTATGGAACTGGCCTGATTGCTGGGCATGGCTTTACGAGTCCAGAGCGCACCCCGGGGCTCTTTGTGCTGTTTGACGAGGACCGTTTTGGTTTCATCTGGCTGGAGCTGAAGTCTTTCAGTCTGTACAGTCGGCTGACGGACCACCTAGAACACGCTCACGCACCAAGCATGGAGCGATTTGAGGCCATGCTGCGCAACATGCAGTCTTGGACATCCTGATACATTAAGCTTTAAGCCTCCACCTACATTTGCAAGGCAAAGTAACCATTACATGTGAATCACCTCTGCTAATATCTTATGACCTTAACTCTCCAGATTCTGTATGTAAAAGGTTTTCATTTTATTGTGCAACTTCTTGTTTCACCCTGATCTTGCCACCGTTTTATCACCTCAACCTGATGTGACCTGCATCCTCTAGTGCAGCATGATAACAGGTCATAAAAAAATATTTATTCCCTGCAGAAAAAAAAGCAGTGGTATCACTTGTCACCTGTTAAAGAGCCAACTGTACGTGCCTGTGATTCCAAAAGTCTGTACTCAACAGTGCTTAAAGCAGAACGAGGGTGTCTAATGTATTCTGCTATATAATAGTATTATGCCAATTTTAGTGCCCAACATGTTCAAGTGCATGCTGCATTTATTTATTTATTCGTATTGCACTCATAACCACTATCTGAACAGGTTTGTTTTAATTAAGCAGCATGCCTTGCTTTTCTGTTGTTTTTTTTTTGTTTTGTTTTTTTGGCTGTAGAGACATGAAAAAGGACATCTCAGGTGCTTTTCTTGGCTACAAAGCAGGACAACAGTACTCATCTAACACGGCGGTTACATCACTTTGCTGACCTGACCAATATATTTTTGCCCTTTTGAACTAAAGAGCTATCTTTTGCAGTGATATAGCACTTAATATCATCACACCCAGTATATATGAGCCTATTATGTAAGATGCAAAGATTTGCTGTATTGCATTAGAAAGAAGTAACATTTACAAAAGTTGTAATTAATCAAAGTACCAAAACGTTTGCTTCTGTCAAAATGTTTTCTCTCATTTTTAAAATGTAGTGTATGTGTTGTTCCTTTTAATGCCTGACACAGTGTTTGCCTGGCTTTAGTCCTGCAAAGCTTTTACCTCCACTTTCCCGCAACGAATCCCATCCTGTGACGAGGCGAGCAGATCATTATTCAAACCATTGGCTCAAAGTGCATCTTCAAGTTTTGAGTAAATGTCTGTAATGTCTCATTACGGCCTGATGGTAATGCCCAGTAGCTTTTCTACTCCAAGTGCACTTTTCTGGGCAGTTTATGAAATCGTTCAAAAATCAGTGGCCAAGCCCTTCTTTTTGGTTTTAACCAGACTTGCAGTTTTTCTAACATTTGCAAAAATAAGTGTTTGCTAAAGCATCCTTGATTTGTCACGTTTCATTAACTTCATCTCAACCTTTTTATTTATTTTTCTCCTGTAAACCCAGCTTTTGGAATAATTTGCCTTTTAAAGTGTTGCTTTGTAATGTTATTATAAATGCTATACAGCTGACTTTATGGAAAATGTAATTTTGAACTTTTGAACTGCTCACATCAGACTTCAGGGAGCTTTTCAGCTTAAGCGTTCTTCTCGGTAATAAAAGTGAGAAAATCAAAAGAAATCCTTTTGACACAGTTTATTTTTGATGTGTTTCACATTATCATACCAGAAATGTTAAGGATCATTTTAAAGAATTGTATATTTTTCATAGCTACTTTACTTTAGTGCCACTGTTTAAATGATTATATTAAAAGAAAATGTCTAGGGGTTTACATACATAAACAATCTGTCACTTCACATTGTTCAATGTGTTTGTGCTTCAGGTTTTGTCATACTGCAGCAAAAACAACTAATTCAGGAATTCAAATAATACTATTTAACAAATGTTTTCATATTAAAAGGAGTTCCTTAATATTGAAATAAAAACAGCAGTGCCTGAAGTTATAAGCCTATAAACTGATTATGTATTCTGAGGCTACAGATTAATTTATTCCCCCTTAAAAGACAAGTAAATTACAACTCGATGTGATCCATACTCTCTTCATGCTGCTTCCTCTTCTCTGGCAGAGTCTGAGTCACAAAGACAAACCGGTCCCTCTTCAGGTGACGACCAGTTTCCTGCTTCTTCAAATCAATTGCCAGGTATTCTTCCTCTGCTCCATACTTTGGCCAGTGGACCAGGCTGCCTCCGTTGGGAGACCTACACAAACGTTATTTAGTTTTCCTAATCTGTGTGAAAACTGTTCGCATTTAATAAGCAGTAATACTTACCCTGTGCGAGCAAAGTTGCCCCAGTAGCTCATCATGATTCTGCTCAACTCTTCCTCGTCCTCATGACATGATTCTAAATTGTTGATGACCCAAAGAAACACATATTTCAGTGAGGATGAACAAAGATGCCAAATACACTCACAGATGAAAAAAGCTCGTCATAACAGAAATGGAATAAAACTGCATGTGTTGTAAGGTCATCTGACTTTATTGCAGTGATTATATCAGATCAAATGAAGTTGGAGGTATGGGAACACTGCTGCTTCTACATCAGGAGGGTGTGGCTTTCCCTCAGGCCTGGGTACAAGCTCCAATTCAGTGCAGAAAAATGACACGCAGTCCTTGGATCCTTTCCTGTGACAAGTTGACCAACAGCTGTTGGAACTGGTCCTCGAGCTGGCACTGATGATTAAAGAGCTGAAGCCCCTTCATATGTTCAATTGGGGGATGTTTGGCCACGAGAGGACCTCACCATGATATGACGGTACTATACAGGAGGGGTAAGACGTATAAATGACTCCCTAAACTATAATTTCAGATGCAATGCTGCCTCTCATCACAGCATTAGTCCTTGGATAATCTAGTTTCATGCAAGCTCACCATGTGACTCTTATCAAACTCCATCAAGCGCTGGTAACCCTCTTTACTGTGTCTACAAGGCATGTTCTGTCCTTTTGACTCACACACTGTTTTGACTGAGTATCGGACATCCCAGCATCTCCCTGATACTACCATCACTGCCCTCAATGCCCATTCTATTATGCCAGCCCATTTCAAATTTACATACCCATAGATATTCTGCATTTGTAGAAAATTGTGTCCAAGATGGATCATTCCTTCTGGGTGATTGATTCATTTTTTTTGTAGTGAGTATTTGTTGGTTTGTGTAAAAGGAACTTACCAACTAATTTAATGTGGTTAGTGGTGAAGCAGAATCCAAACACCGTAAAGAGCTCATCTGCATGGTCACTTTTAACAAAGCTAGGCCGTTTTTTCTGCAGGAAATAGGGAGGATGCTGGTACTCGTACAAGTATACAGCAGCGCCTGCGTCTAAGTGTGACAAAAATGAGAATCATGCACAGTATGTGAAAGAACTCACCAAACATTAAACTGATTTGCAAAATCGTTAAAATAATTACCTCTGTGAGCATTTGCCGTTTTAATTGCTGGAATAGTAAAAAATAAATCGCCGAGCAGCTCGGTGTACGCATCTCTGTTTTTCACTTGGTCTTTACCGCTTCCAATATATTCATTTACAATCAGATCTTTTATCAATTCATCTTTGGGCTTAGGAGAACAGAGTGTGGGGACAAAGCTTGTTAAAGATGATAGACCACGCAAACAAGCACACACACAAACACTGACATATTAGATACTGTATGTCTTACATTCGGGTAAAAAATTGACAGCATGTTGAAAATTGGCTCTCGGTTCATTCCTTCTGTCCAATTTGGAGGTGCAAAGACCTAAAGAAAAAAGACCAAGCTAATAAGCAAATCAGATTTGAATAAAAAAAAATTCATATATATACACTGTAGAAAGTCTGGTTCAATTGTGTGAACTTAATTACCAATAATTTCAGCACTTACTTCACCAAGAAGATATCCACCCTCATGATTATTAATGCCAGTCATGAACGGTATGGTGAGGAGTTCATGTTTACGATACAGCTCACCCGTAGGTTTTTTCAGGAAGTGTCCATTAACATTTATAGGATATTTTAAAATGAGCTCCTTGAGAGACAAATAATATGTAAAAAATAAAAGTATCGACATTTTAAAAAACATCAATAAAACTGTAGATATAAAAAGTATGAGTAATATTAATGCAGCATCTCACCGTCCCTAATTCCACTATGATGTCAGTATCAAGGTTTCTCAAGCAGTCACCAGTCTTCTCAGTGTGTTCAAGGTTACAGCCAGATATGTTTGCAACCATCTGATGACAGATATTCTCATTAGAATCATTAAAATGTGCATTGATATTCACTCTGAAAAGTTTTCACATTAAAATGTTTGACAACTTACCTGTCTTACTGGCACAGGATCGTGAAAAAGAAGTGAGTCCATAGCAGCTGTTCCACTCTCAGCTATGGCACGGTGGAACAGCCCATCAGACAGCGGTGAGAGGAGCTGTGTATTCAAACAGGACAGTTTAAAAAGTCTGTCTTTACCATAACATCATAGAAAGCTTACTGAAAACTGCTTTAGCTACAGATCAATTCATACCAAAAGGGAGACGCTCACTCCACCTGCAGACTCCCCAAATATAGTGACTGAATTAGGATCTCCTCCAAAGTTGTGAATGTGCTCCTGGATCCACTTCAGAGCTTGGATCTGGTCCAAAAAGCCAAAGTTTCCAGAAATCTGTTCGTCCTCAGTGCTGTATAAAAACACAAAGGTATAAACTGCTGACACGTGGCAAAGATTTTAATCATAATCTGTTCCAACTGTGCTCAGAACATATTTACCTGAAAAAGCCCAGAAATCCCAGTCGATACTGGACCAGGACCACAACCACATCCTGGTAGACAGCCAGAGCAGAACCATCGTACATTGAAGCAGCACCAATAGTTAAGCCTCCACCGTGGATCCACATCATGACCTGGAAATGTATTTAAATGTCTGTATAATGTGTACACTATTACACTAATTTGTGAAAAAATAACAGAACAAATGTTTTAACAAGTCTAGATGCTGAAACTCTGCTGTAGAAAATACTGTATATGAAAAGTTCTTACTGGGAGCTTAGCATTCTGTGCTCTGTTGGCAGGAGTGTAAATGTTCAGGTAAAGACAGTCCTCTGAAATGCCTGGAATATTTGCTGCAATGTTGCCGAGTTTTCCAAACAAATCCTCAACAACCTTCAGATTCTGAATGCACCTGAACAAGGAGGCGTGGTTTCAACACTTAAAGTAACATCCCGATTGTGGCGTGCTAAAAGTGAAATGCGCATCATATCTTACATGTTGGGCTGCTTGGTGGCGTCTCTCAGTCCCGCCCACTTCTCCACAGGTTGAGGCGCAGTCAGTCTCAAGGGGCCGATGGGGGGCTTGGCGAAGGGGATACCAAGGAAAGCGTGAGCTCCGGTATCCTTCCCCTTTACGCTCACATACTCACCTTTAAGGCTCCCAAGCTTTGTTTGAACTTTTAGTGCTGTCAGGATATATACAGGTAAAAGCCAGTAAATTAGAATATTTTGAAAAACTTGATTTATTTCAGTAATTGCATTCAAAAGGTG
>JARVJO010000002.1:13045305-13060194 GCA_031762555.1 Cynodonichthys magdalenae | reverse complement strand
GTTTCCATTCAGCTTTTCTGATGCGAAATTTCAAAATGCGAATTAAGAAACGTTGATGGAAACACGGCTACTGTCTCCCATCAAGACGTGCATTGTTCCACAACAGGTGTTTTTCTGGACATGTTGCAAAGGATTGTGGACCATGTTCTAACATGGACAGTTTTTAGTGTAAATAATAAAAAATGTCTACATAAAACTCTAACTGATATAAATTCTTTATCATATCAGGAAAGTGCTGAGCTGATTACCATATACAATACTTTACATATATTATACATTAAAAGTAATATTTGTGCAGAAGAAAAGTCAGGCCCATGTTTGAGCTCTATCATGCAGAATGAAAATGGCTTGCTAAATGGTAAAATAAAACATTGCATCTACCTTTGGGGTCCAAGTCTGCCTGTTGAGAAGGCTGACTGTCTGGCCCTTTGTCTCTTGCAGGACGCAGCAGCTGAACCTCAAGGGTAGGGGGAGGCTGTTTGGAGGGGTGAGCTGGGACGCTGCCAAGTCCTGACGGGAGCCTGGGTTGCTCAAAGTTGCCTATATGCTGTAGAGGGGAACCAGCAGGGGGTCCAGAAGAGGCTGACAGCTGCTGCAGGGCCAGCATCTCTGGGCTTTTTAGCATTGAAGACAAGTGTGTCCTGCCAGAGGAGTCTGGCTGTGGGACAGGAACCCGTGAGGGCAGGGGCCCCGAGGAGCTGGCCGCAGCAGACATTTGATACTGAGTATTAGAAGGATGCTGGGGGTACCCAGCTGCTTCGGGCCATGGTTTATGCCCCACCGGAGGCGGGATTCCCCCATAACTGAAGCTGCGTTGGTTCACAATGTTGGGATCCTGCATGCACATGCCATTTAGTCTCTCCTGGTCTTGGTGACTCATACCTGGCCACATGTTTGATACGCCAATACCAGGAGGTCTCAAGCCTGGGTAGTTGTGCTGACTTGGTCCTTCTGTTCCTGAAAACCTGTTGGCCATGGGATGCATGGTGTGGCCCTCTGGACGGTGGTGGGATGGATACATGCTGGCTTCAGGAGGGGGTCCAGGTTGAAGGGCGATGGGGCGTGGGCCCAGGGATGGGCCATGAGTAGGACCCATGTAAGGGTGCTGTTGTCGAGGCTGCTCATTAGGATCTGGTCCCATTGGATATCTGGAGCCCATATGATGTCTTTCAGCCATCCGATGCTGGGTAACATAAGAATTTTACGTTATTCAGTTGAAGATAAAATTAACATTATTTATTTAGTATCTATTTAATTTATTGTAATCTTAAATCACTGGAAATGAACAGAGGTGTGGTTTTGTTTACCTGCACATTGAAACTGTGAGGCAAGTGGTTGAAGTTGGGGTCTCCGTGCCTTGGAATGTGAACTTGGTAAGCAAAGCGTGGATCCATTGCCATTCTTTGGGCATACATCTGTGGACCATGAGGACCAGGGTGGCCAGCAGGAGGACGAAGCTGGTAAGATAATAAAGATACATCATTTCAGTTTTACTCTTCAAATGAATAGTTATTCAAGTTGTTGAAAATTTTTAAATGAACAAAGTAACTAAAAAACTTCTGGATACCTGTTGCCCTGGGTGGTACAAGCCCCTGAAGCCTCCTTCGTGGGGATGTCGCTGGCTTGGAGGCAGACTGTGCGGATTATTCCAGTGGGGAGGATAGGGTGCTCGGGTCAGCCTGATGTCCTCTTCTTCAGAGCGTGAGCTACCCTTTCCCCCCTGTGAGTTTCGCTTACGCTGAACTTGCTCTGTAGCCCTGATCAAACTCTCAGGACCCAAATGTTTATTGCTACGATTACGCTTTTTGTCCTTGCGTTCCTTGTCTTCTCGGCTGATGTGGAACTCTTCGTCTGTGTCGCCATCCTCTGATGGAAAGTGTTTTAGCAAGGCTCGGTTAAAACACCGTTCCAGAGACTCTGCCATGGTAGTGTATTCTGCGGATAGACGTGCACACATCAGCTGTGGGTGTGTGATGAAATCTATATTTTTGTACATTAGAAGCGGTCACACACTTCAAGAATATACATTTACACTCATACACTCCTGTCAGCTGTATATAAAGTTGTCCCCTCACTCTTTTAATTATAAAATAAATCTAAAGGCCCAAAAACTGCAAATCAAAATGTGTTCCATGTCTCCATAGAACCCAAAACAGCTCCACTGTTCTCAGTCCTAGCTCAGTGACCAGGTCAGAGGGCGCAGGCTGACCCGTTTCTCCAACCTTTAGCTTCTCCTTTTTCTGCTCCACCTCAGGCGTCTTCACATGTCTCCTTCCCCCATCCCATGGGGGAAGAGTATTCATTTGGATGGATGGCTCTAGACAGGGGGCTTAGGGCCTGGAATGTTTCTCCGGCACTGCAGGGCCCGGGTCCCCCTGAGCACTGGAGCACAACTCAATCACTCCCCATTAATCACTGTCAAGCCTGCCCCGGCCCCAGCCCCAAGACACCACCAAGTCCATCCCTCCCCTTTTTCTTTTCCTTTTGCACCGTCTGACACTCTGATCCAATCGTGCACCTAATAGAAACATACTGAAACAGACTGATATGTAAGTTTTATTGTTTTTTTTTTCCAGTTGTTTATTTACCACTGTCTTCTCCGTTGTACTCGACACAGTTTTCAAACATGAGCTTCACGTCAGCAACAAACTCCTCCTTAGCAACATACTCCCCATCGCTAAGCTTCTTTTCAATGGTGGACAGGTCCATGGGAGTCTGACAGATTAAAAGAACAGTAAGGACAGAACCATTCTGTAGTAGTAAAATATTTAACAGCATACACCAGTGAGCATAGAAACCCCAAACACCATCAGTGAAAAATAATATACCTGGATGATCTCGTGGTAATTTGGAGCATATGAGTCATCTACAGGCTCCAAGAAAGGCCAAGCATCTTTATGGGCTTTCAGGGCTTCAAGAACTGGAGAGCAGAATGTAATCAAATTAAATAATAAAACAAAAGTAAAATGAAATAAAGCCAAATGATTTGGTAACTATTCTGTAAGCATACCTTTATACAGAGCAGTATAGTCATCATCGATATCATAGCTGAAAAAAATCAAACAAAAAGATGTAAGTAGACATCAAATGAGTTAAATATCAGGCAAATCTGACATAAAATGTGAAAATAATCTTACAATTCTTTATTCTTGCGTGTTCTGAGGACAGGAGAAGAGGGCTCCAGGTTTAGGAGCTCAGGCGGCAGGTCTTTTCCTTGAGACAACAACCAAGCCTTTTCCTCTCGCATCTTCCGCCTGTTTGCTCGCTCTGAGAGAGACAGATGAAAACAACGAGCAGTTAGATTCACAAATGATTAAAATAAACAGGTATTTAGAATCTCATGGGGCCACAAGTAAACATTGTTTTCAATGCTTTTTCAAACATTAAAGCTGAAAGTTTAAACTCTGCATTTCCCAATGTTGATGAAATGTGAATCTAGAGGCACCAAGCATCATTTTAAAATAAAATTTAAAATTAACATTTTTGCAATAATTAAATGAATCTGCAGCCAAATTAATTAGATAAAATGAGCATAATTGTTGTTGAGGTTGTTTCTGTTATGTTCTTGTTCAGTTAGTTCATTAGTACAATTTTTACATTTCACTTCCTTTCTCACTGAGTTTGCCAGAAAATAAAGGAAAACCAAGCCTTGGCAATCAGACAGCAGGAGTTCAAAGAAGTAATAAAGAATGATTTATCAGTCATCTTTCTTTAGACCCAGCTGATCAAAAGCACAGAACAGAGTGTGTGCAATATGTATCACAGCTTTAGCTTTCAACATGAAAAACAGAAAGGCTTGAAAGCCCCCCTGCTGTGTGGATTAAAGATGTTTCGAGGGAAGATTCTACACATCCAACCTACACAGAGTATAGAGTCCTGCTGTTCATCTGTAATAACATTAACGAGCCCCTTCAGATCAAGCACCATCAGCGGTTCATTAACCCCATGATAGATGACATCAGAGGGAGGGAGAATAAGAGGCGTGATCCTGTGATAAAAACATCTCTGCTCACACATTTTGTGTGTACTATACATAAATCATAAGGCCTCAAGTGCAGCGAGAGACCTTTCAGCTATGAAGGACCAAATCACAGGATTGGAGATGTGACACAATCCAGTTTTTTTTATAAAGCTTTAAACTGTTTCTTATACTGATTAGGTGACACTAAAGTATCACTTTTTGTGACTTTTGATACTTAACACTAAACTTAATCTTTATTCTCTAAACTTTTTCATGTATCACAAGGTTTACTTTGAAGTGAGGCAGCTGCACAGTCACATTTGGGATTGGATAGACTTGATGAAATGTGTATTTTTAATAACTATAGGGGCTGCACTGCATTCCAATCATTTATTTATTGACTTTACCCTCCACAGCTTTGATCTTCTCTAATTTTTCCCTCTGTCTTTCTTCCTGCAGAAGCCGTTCCTCTTCTCGTCGCTGCTCAGCCAGTAAAACCTGCCTGTCCAGCTCTTCGTCTTTCTTCCTCTCCTCCTCTGATCCGATCTTCAGGGTGTCCTGGAAGCAAATACACAAGGCTTTTAGTTTTACCTGCACCCATATTACTAAAAACCGGCCTGTATTGATTGGGTGTTGTTAAATCATTCAGTGCAGAGTTTATCTGATCCAAGCAAGTCATCCACCGACACACAGACGACTACAAAAACATTTCTTCTAAATCAACAATTACAATAAATTACAGTCAGCAGAGTGTTTTCTCAAACACTCACCCTTTGTACCTTGTAAAAGCAAAACACATACAGCATCCTAGGTCTGAAGGACCGTTAGTTTACTCCCTAGGTTCGGACATAACTGTGACCATGAAGCCGCTGCCTGAGCAGAGCATGAGTGAGACGGCATCAGGGTTGCCAGATTTAAAAAAATAAAACAATTTCTTTGCCCACATTGTCACCAAACACCTTATCAACATTCTCACTCAGCATATATGACTGAGTGAGTCATAAATATACAACATATGACTCAAATCTGTCCGTCTGTCTGTCAGTTTTCTTCCACTTATCCAGGGTCGGGTCGCAGGGGCAGCAGCCTAAGCAGAGACCCAGACTTCCCTATATATATTATATTCCATATAATAATCTTTAAAAAGGTACGGTAAAACACCATGTTCCATTTGACAACCCTGCCTGGCACATTACTGCAGCAGTTCCATGTAAAAGGGTGATTTTTTTTGTGTATTTGTCCCAGTAAACATTAGCATTTCCAGAGATTGGACTCGTGTGAACAGGGCCTTTAACTTTAACCATAAATAACAACATGACACACCTCTTTCTCTTGTTGAATGGGATTTTCAGAGAACCATTGTGATGTGCGAACAGGAGCTGGATCCAGGAGCTTCTGTTTCTGCTCCTTCTCCTGGGAAAAAAAGCACAGAGATGAAGTGTGGATTTGCTTTTTTAAACATGCTTTGTGTTACTTGTGAAATATAGAAACTATCTTTAATGTTTGTGGTCAAAAGAGTAAAATACCTTTAAAAAAGGTTTTTCATTCTTGAAAACAGGTTTTTTCTGTGTTAAAAGTTTTATGAGTAAAATCATGAATGCATAAAGATTTCCACGTAGAGTCTAAAAAAACATCACTTTAAGTCTGAAAAAGGAAACATCAGACAGCATTTATTTTTTTATTTTTTACAGTGAAGACTGGAAGAAACTCGTTTTCATTACTTGTTGGAGTTTTAAAGTGAATTTACTTTTATGGAACATTTTTCAATAATGTTCACTGACACTGATGAGTTTAGGTGGCTTTTATCTGTTGGAATGAAACTATTGTATATCTGTGATATACTTGGCAAGCCTTTTTTAAAATAGAAGATAAAAGGTTGTTTATGAATTTGTCCTGCATGATCGCCAGTTTTATTTCAGAGGTCAGCCCAGATTTACAATCACAACAGAATCAAAACACTCAGACCCTCGGGTGTTGTGGAAAATCGAGGTCTTTTTTTTTTTCTTTACCCCCCCACCCCCACCCTCCAAGTCAGCCTCTCTCCTTTGCTGCCCACGGTCTCCCACCAATCTTCAAGGAGGACAGGACACCCATGCTCAGTCAAGATAATATAATCACACCCAACATGCCTCCCAAGATATGAAAATAAAAATACATGATAAAACTCGTAGTAATGTACAGGACATGAGAACCAGCTGGACAGTGACCAATAATTTAAGTAAAAAATCTTTATCTTGTAACCAAGATAAGAAAGAAACGAAGAATTCCACCAAAATTCAACTTTTTGTTACCTAGGCTCCACCTAGGTGAGGAGGAAAAGGAGGAAGGAAGATGTGGGTGAGGGATGAAAAGGCAGAGAGGAAAAACAAAAAGATAAAAGCAAAAGGAAATCCAGATGTTCCTGATCTGTTGTACGGCACTGCGCTCCCCACAAGTCATTGACCTTTTCCATCTCTGCCTCATTTTTACTTAAAAACACTGGTGTTTCCTTAGGCTACACAGCTCCACCCTCCATAACCACCAGCATGATCCCCGCCACACCTTCCAAAACATACATTAGACAGAGTGCCTCTGGTATCGCCACAGAGAGGTCAACAGAGTCCTGCAGCACAGCAGAGCTGTCACTCAAGAGGCCCCGTCCTGCCTCAAGGTGAGCTCCTGCTGGCTGTCAGTGTCCCATTAAATGGCTGCTGACAGCAGTCCGAGTCAGTCAAAGAGACAGATCGGAGAGAAAATACAAACTATGTTTGGCACACATGCAAAAATACACCAGATGTCAGTAAAATCTATTCACACATTAAGCAAGAAAAGGCATAACTAATCCTTTCTGACATAAAAACCAATTTCTGATTTGTGGATTAAGTAAGAGCAGCAATCTAAAGATACATTTCATTTCAATTTTATATCTGAACACTACAATAATCCCTACTGCTACTATTGTATACCGGAAAAGGTTATGAATGGAAATATTTACAATGCTTTATAGAAACGTGTGTGAATAGTAGTGGAGAACTGACAGAGGACACATTCACCTACTGACCAGTTGCAATTAGTGCGTGACCCCTCGGCTGACATCAGGCTGCCAGCAGGGTTCTTTACTTTACTGCTGCTGATGATGGAGAAAGGCTCAAAGGGTTTCTATAGCAACAGTCAGTGCCGGTTATACATCACAGTAATGGGCAGCACCCACCGATCTTTGTACAAACAGGTGGAATAAAACAAGGGCCAGCCCTGAGCAGCTGTGGCAATCAATGACTGAATCCATTGAATTGTCTGAAAGTAACTCAGCCCCAATGGGTAGATATAAAAGTTTTACCCCTGGCTTAAGCATTTTTTTATGTAACAGAAGATCAAACACAAAAGCAGATTACAAGTTTTGTATTTTAATAAAAAGACCTGGAACTTAAATCACCTTCTCTCAACATGGTTCATGTCCCAAACTTAATACCCCTCATTGGCAAGTGTTTGCTTCTTAGTGAATGTATAAATAAATATATTCATGAGGTGAAATTTTCTTTAATATGAGTTTAGAGGGGGTTAAAAAAGGCTTTTTGTATTAGCACTAAGTTCTTACTGAGACAACATAATCCTGAGTGCAAATGAAAATACAAACGTTACATTGTGAGTGTATTTTGGTACAAATACTTCATGTACCTGCTGACCTTTCAGAATTCATGTTTCATTTTGGTTTAGAAGGAAAAGAACAATATGTTGACTTTGACATGCTTGAGTATAACCTGAGGAACTTCACATAAAGTTCTGAGATGTGACTAGAGAGCTCAGGTTCTCATTCTGTCCAGGTACACAGTTCATCTCAAGGAGACTCAACACTGAAGGGCCTGAATGGTGCGAGCTACATTACAAAGCAAAGACCAGTTTTCCTTCACTTTACCGTTTCTACAGCCAACACAAGCAAATATGAAGGTTCATTTTAAAAATCACTGCAAAGAAGAAGAGGATTTGTTTTGTTTTCCATCTAGATTACAAGAATCTAGTCATGAAATCTACAGGAGTAAAATTTGACAGAAATACTGAAGTTTTTGGTGTCTGACCTTGTGCTCAATCATGCTGCTGATCTCAGGCAGAAAATTTTGGCTGATGACACGGTAGAGGTGGCGATCCTGTGGGGATGTTTTGTCCCTGATGCTCTCTGCCAGACCGATCCACTCTTCTTCTGTATCACACACAAGAGACCAGGTGCCTCGCTCACGGCCTGGCAGAAGGAAGGGAACGGACACTAACTTATTAATTGTGAGAAGGGAAAAAAAGATATGAAACTATTGAGTTGGTGCAAAAAAAAGGACACAAATCCAAAACAGTAATCACAAAAATGTAAATACTTTTATGTAGGAGATTACTTTACCCCGGGTTGGAGAATGGTCATCGATTCCATTATCTGTGTCTATTTCAGACACTTCACCTTCCACGTCACTAAGAAAAAAACAAAGAAAAAACAGAGCTGTATGAATGAGAAGCATTCCAAGAATAACCCCAAGATCTCAGAGTTCAGAGTAAAAGACTAACCACGCATGACTTTATACATTAAATCTGAATAATTTTTGAAAGTAGTTTAAACTCATTTGAGCATTTAAAGTCAGCATATTGACCACATTAAACATCAGATTAATGATAAATTACATTTTATATTCTGTCAAATGATCAAGAAAGAAATAATTTGACAGCAACAATTTCTCTTAAATCTTACTTTGAATCATTTCAATGAAGCTTTTGTTCAAGACAATTCAAAGACCAGGTGGCAAACAGCCATTTCAGCTGCTGTAACATTTATTAAGATTGTTTCCAGTACATCTGTGCAGCACATGAATTGTTCCACAGAACACAAATTCTCTCATTCTTACCACACTATTTTTTATTCTTTGATTTGTTTACCTTAAATAATGATCTTCAAGCTTTCTCTTTTTTGGTGGTCTTCCTCTCTTCTTCCTCTCTGGTAAAGTTAGATCAACCGTTTCACTGTTGGAAAGCCAACAAGGAATAGAAGTTTTAAATCAGCCATTTCACATGGGCACTGAATAAATGACTCATTAACAAAGCTGAAAACAAATGTTAAGCTTCTACTGCAATTACATTCTTCATACTTCCACAGATTAACCCCAGAAACCATGACCCAGTGACAGAACTCAGCTATAATGTGTTGAGCAAAAATACACAGATGCTGGTAGTATTTACCAGAACTGAAGTTCTTTTCTCTGAAGTGGCTCTTCTTTGTACATACGAGTGCCATAAAAGTACCAGTAGAGGGCTCCATTTCCATCTTGCCCCAGAGGTTCCACCCTCAGGCTGTCAGCATCCAGGCCCTGCAGGAAGCGGGGGTGGGGGAAGGTGGGGGACATAGTCTTTCTTAAATTGTGTTTTAAGTCAGAAGTAATTACTGGATGATGTCATTTGAGCCTACAGTGTTGTGAATCATACACAACTATTAGTCACTTTTAGTGTCTTGCTGAGAGAATTTATGAGGTGAAACGTGTTAAAAAAAACTTACAGGAGAAAAAATTGTCAAAAAAAGTAGAGAAAACAGCAGCACTACAACAAACCAACCCTGCAGTAACTTTAACTAGTTGAACTCATACAAACCTAGAGTTAACTGAAGGGAAATAAAATAATTATTGTCTTCAAACAAGTCTGAAATGGAAAGTTCCTTAAACATACAGTAACTACAAAATAAAAGTAACTTCATATAATCCAGTACAGTAATGTTCATAGAGGATTAAAAACAGATATGTTTTAATATTTACAAAAAAATACATTATGGGTGATCACAGTGTTTTAAACTGCATTTCTACCACTACCTGATCTATCAAAGTTTGTTTATTTGATTATTTAAAGGAATTCCCTTTCTTCCAGGTTAAAAATAACTCCACACCAAATCTGTCTGTAATTAAAAAAGTTTATACCTTAAGTAGGTCAAAGACATCAGCAGCATCCAGACGGTAGTCACAGAGTCGATGCAGCAGCTCCACCTGAGTGCGAGGTGGGAGGTTCTCGAAAGGCCCGTCACGAAGTGGGTTGGGCTTCCCCTCCTCTAGCTCCCACCGGTAGCTGATGATGTCATCCAGGTAACTGCTAAATGTCTGAGGGCTAAACAGTGGGAGAGTATTATTTTTAATGTCTGTTTATGTCATTGTTTTGTTTACATATCTACAGAACACTCATGTCTTCTGGAATAGATCTCAACGATCCAATCATCACAGTTTTTTTAAGATGTTCTGATTTATTATTTTTTTAACATTATCCAAAGTCACTAATAATTTTTATGTTTGTTTTTCAGCAACCTTGCCTCGTGTGTGATGCTACCATGTTTCATGTGAGTGAACTAATTACCTTTGGTTTTCAAACAAAGGGGTACTCAAAACTTTTGATAAATAATAAACTAGATCTGGACTGGAATAAAAAGCTAAAAGACAGATTTATTATATCGTTGTAGGGTTTGTGTCTCAGCTCTGAATGGGTTCAGGAATAAAAATGTATATCTGTACTTTTCAGTACTGAGTCAGATAAACCCGGTCAGGGAGTCGGGGCAGGAGTTTATCTCAGCATTTCTGCAACAGCACACAGAAAAGGGGACATTAAAAAAAATAGCTTATCTTGAAAGAGCAGTGTGCACTTTTCACACAGCTGCAGGCTCCACTTTCTCACTAGCCCAACTCTCCTCCATTCTGTTCCCTCCGATTCTCAGACATCCTCCCTCCCACCTTTCCCTTTGCTCCGGCAGAGCGTTTAACGCGTGCAGATGAAAAGGGCAGCTTTGTGAAAGGCCAGCGCTGAACAGCCACCCCCAGGATGCCAGCGCCTGTCCAGTCCAATAAAGCCGGCTGTCTTCCCGTTACTGGCTGCCTGAGTGGAAAACTGGATCGCTCCAGCTTCTGAGCTTACCACTTCACTGTAGCACCATGCTACCATCTAATGACTCTGTACAGTGAAGAAGGGGAATCCCCGTGAGAAAATAAATACATCTGTGGATTTGAATACCAGCCTCTGCAGAATTGTCACTTTCTCCCACTGTGCGATCACGTGGGAGAAAAAAATAAACGGCTTTCATAGCAAACACAGAAATTACACCGCACCATCTACACATGGTCTGAGTAAGTTCTGACTACATAGGAAGTTATTTTTTCAGTGACTCAGAACTTCTATAGAGGTTTCTGGGAGCAATGACTAATTTCAAAAATACTACAAAGCTGGTTTAAAGTTGGCTAAGTGATTATTTTTTAATGTGTTTCTGAAGTTTATAATAATAAAATTACTTTACATGTCTATGGTACATTCCAGTCCTGCAGTTCTATGACAAAGAAGATCGTTTTAAATCATGTGAGTGAACTACTGACGATTTATGAATTAGCCATTCATAATGTAAAAAAAGTTTAAACAAAATAAGATTTTTATACTATAATGTCGAATTTAAAGTTAAGCCTGATTTTTAGGATGAATCAGCTTTAAAAATAATTATCTTGAGTGGGAGAATCTTCTTCTTTCCAAAGAAACACCAACAAATATTTTCCACACAATGTTAACAATATTTCCTTGAAGATATTGCCTATTGGGAGGCGGTGACTCATTTCTTCTCATTGATACTTCCTAAAGAGAGGCAGCATAGTTCCATAACATGTTGGTGATATTCTACAACCTTTATTTTTCTCTAAACTTACGTGATGTCTGAACGCTGGTAACATCCTTGCAACAAACAGGTAACGAGGCCACCGAGGAAATCCAAGTCCTGTTCTGACACAGCTCTCTCCAGTTCCTGGTCAAAACAAAAAATGGATCATTAGATACTTGATTTATTCCCAGTGGAAACTCAAATTTGAGCACGACAAAGTATTTGTCAGGTTTTGTTTTATGTGACTCCAAGATTTATTTGCACAGCATTTGTCAGACATTAACTCAATTAAGAGCTTGAACATGCTTCTTCCTTTCCGCTGCGCACTATAAAGGAACACGTCATTATGCTTTACTGCCATTTGGAGGGAAAATCATAATTACATGTGGAACAATCTAACGTGGGTTACTTTCGGTTGTGTTGGTGTTGTTAGCCTGTAGCCTCGTTCCGTTAAGAAAAACAAAAACAATAATGCTAAGACTTCAACAATGAAGTGAAACAAAGTAGCAAAGAATCTGATTGAGCTAATGTTTATTCAAACACCATTTGTCCTTCAGAAAACATCATCCCAAAACTTCTGTTTGTGTCTTGAGGACTGAACAAGAAGCCCTACACTAAACATGACAGACCTACTTATCCAGCATTTTTGTTTTTAAAGAATCTATGACCAAGGGGATGTTTTGAAGTTAAAACACAGTTGTTTCTCTCACAAATCATGGTAACATCAGCTATTGCCTAAAACAGACAGTAGAAGGGGACAAATAATATAATCAATAGTCAGAATGATGTCCCTGTAAACAGAACCAGTTTAAGGTAAAATAGCAGAGGTAGACAGCATCAGGGAAAATTGGAATTTGCCACTTGTCTCATTACGGTTTTGCGGTTAGCCAGAAGTGACTGGACTGAAGCGGTGATTCAAGTTTAACCATGACCCCTCTCCTGCCTGGAATTGTGTTTCCACCATTGAGGTTTTATGAAGCGGCAGTAACTGGCAGAGCAAACTATAAAAGACCTGGGAGTACCAAGAAAAGATGGCAGGCAGCAGGGGCCGAGAGCCGCAGCACAGCCGTGCCCCCTCCTCTCCTCTGCTGACCAACCGAGACACAGCATCACACATGGCTTCCCAGCATCCACTGCTCTCCTCAATGATACCCAAAGGCTCTGGTGTCAAAAAGGAGTTCAGAAAAGAGAGCAAAGGGGGATAAGGGGAGGTTCAGGTTCTGTAAATGCAAATGCAGTTTTCCATCAGCCAAGCGTCCATTTGACTTTTAAGTCCTCTTTTGCAGGATGCAAAGCAAATGTTTCAGGCTGAAGACTGACCAGCTCTTCAGTAAACAAACATGACCCCTTTCAACTGACTACTTTCTATTCCAAATATCTTTTAATGAACAACAGAAGACACACTTCTCCTTTGTGTCACTCTGCTTTCCCTTGTTACTTTTACTACTGCACTTATCTGAAATCTATTGACTTTTTTACTTTGAGGTTTAAGAGTTCAAAGATTTTTGTTGATGACGTAGAAGGAGGTTTAGTTATTGTGTTGTAACTTGCTTCTTTGCAGTCTGCTATTTCCTACACGAACCTAGCTGAACTTAAAGGTCACCAAATGTCAACATACACACCTCCTGGCCATGGAGGATGAAGGAAGCCAGGAGCCAACAAGTCAGCAAAAGGGGGGGCGCTTGAGCAAAGTTGAAAATCAGGATGAGATAAAGGTTTAAGATGACAGCAAATCAAAAGTCAGTTTGATCTTGCTTCTGACTGAAAATATTTAATTTTACCTCATTTTTAGCCTGGTAAAATCCAGCCCCTTGTCCTTCACTTTGCTTCGTACAGAGGGTCTGGACTCTCAGCTATTGAAAAGCAATTGCTTACTGGACGCGTGGCCTCTGTTGACGTTTAAAACGATTGGATTGGTTGGCCGCCACGTATGTGTGCGCCTGCACCAGCTCTTCTTTGAAGGAGGCTAAGCTAAGAAGTTAACCGGAAATTCCGTGCGCTTTAAACAACCTTACTGAGAGGAGAAAAATATGGAGCTGAACGAGACGGTTGTAAATGATGCTGCAGGCTTTGTCAGACAAATTTTATTTAATTTGGAACCCTTATCAACACGGACTGGCTTCATTCACTTCCTCCACTGCCACTGCTAAGCTACAAGCAGTGCAGAAAATCAATGTTGTCGTTCAAAACAACTCCTTCTGTTTTCTGATTGGCCCAGGTAAAATTCTACTGAAGAAATCCTTGTCTATGAGAGAAATCCCAGACGGAGCAGTGAAGGAAAACTAGAATTGAGCAGAACTGCATAGGAAGGCAAGGGCCAGGCTACCTAATTTTATGACCAAAAAAAGAATTTCATGAGAAAGTAGATTTTATGAGAACTAGAGGATTTAAAGTGTATTTAAAGAAGACTTGAACAAAAGATTATAAGTGAGTGAGTACAAATGACTGAAGTTAAATTAAAAAAATTTAACTGATACCAACCATAATTTTATTGATGTAGATGGTTTAACCTGACAAAAATAATAAAAAAAGATGCAATATGATTTTGTCGATTTCTGCAACTGATTCTCCTGCATAAGAAATGAGCTGATATTTGTTCACTGAAAAGACTAAAAATGTGGACTGAAGTCAGTTTAGTCAATGTCACTTTGGATCGACCCGTCAGATCCAAGTTTGTTGTATAATTGCAGTTCCAGAGGAACAGTTCAGGGTCCATCACCAAATAACTTCATCTCAGCTAAGCAACACTCAGTGATTACATTGCTAATTGAACAGGTGTCTTTGATGTGACAAAACAACAGAAACAAAACAAACAAAAAAAAAAGAATAATGCAAACCAGTTCAAATGGGTTTTATGAATTAGACATGGGTGCTAAAGACTGAACAATTACAGATTCTTGTAGTTGTGCAAATTTAGTGGATTTTCAGTTTTGGGCAGCTGTGGCAGAGTGGTTAGGGGAGTCGTCCTGGAACCGGAAGGTCACCGGTTCGAGTCCCCCTTCCAGTCGTCTCAGTCGTTGTGTCCTTGGGCAAGACACTTCACCCGCTCGCCTACTGATGGTGGTCAGAGGGTCCGGTGGCGCCGATGCATGGCAGCTCCGCCTCTGCAGTGTGCCCCAGGGCAGCTGTGGCTGTAGCTTGCCACCATCAGTGTGTGGATGTGTGCGCGTGTGTGTGTGTGAATGGGTAAACGCCTGTAAGCACCTTGGGGTCCAAGTGGATTTGATAAGGCGCTATATACACTCACCGGCCACTTTATTAGGTACACCATGCTAGTAACGGGTTGGACCCCCTTTTGCCTTCAGAACTG
>JARVJO010000002.1:13029559-13043870 GCA_031762555.1 Cynodonichthys magdalenae | reverse complement strand
TGATTGGCTGATTAGAAATTAAGTGTTAACGAGCAGTTGGACAGGTGTACCTAATAAAGTGGCCGGTGAGTGTAAGTTCAAGTCATTTACCATTTCAAGGTAGATAGGCAAGTTTTACTGATTGCCCGAGATGAGAAGAACACGTTTGTGATTATTAAAAAGAGAGAAGTCTAACTCAAGAGATGAAGATTTAGTTACAAGCAGTTGTGTCTTAAAGCAACAGCAAATCGACATACAATATGAAACAATTGGTTTAGATTGGCTGTTTTATTCCGCAAGAAAAAAAAATGATTGACAAATGGCATTGCATTAGAAATAGCAAATAGGAAGCACTGCTAATTGTGTCTACTCTCATGGAGGCTTCAAAATCTTCTAGCTTTTAAGTAATTGATATGTCTAATTTAGTTTTTAAGTTGAAATAATTTGCTTTCTTTCCATTTTGGGGGGGTGATATTTCTTATCAAAATAAAAGTGTAATACTGGCAGTTCAGCAGTATCAGTCTTGGTATGCAATTAATCATTTGAGCACGAGTCTACAAATTAAATTTACAACTTTGATTCCGATTGTGGATATGAATTATAATAAATTATATTTTATCTCCTTAAAACAAAAAGGTTACCATAGCTTTAGATTACGTACAGCAAGTCTGATTCGTCCCCATTGCTCAAAAAATACATATATTAAAGTACAAACATGTAAACTCTTCAACAAAAAAAAACAGCTTTCCCTTCTTTTAGATGTGTAGCTGAGTAGACATAAAAGACAAAGCTGGACTGAGCAGTTTGTTCAAATGTTCATATGTTATCCAGCTGTTGATAAACTTTGATCATACACGCATGGCATGTGTGTTTTTGTCTACAAGCAAATGTGCAAAGGATGCAGAAAGATCCTGTGTCATGCTCTTTTCTACTTCCAGGTCCTCTGTCAGTCAGCCTCTGGGCCAAAGTGAACTCATCCATCAGAGACAAACTGCACTTTGATCACACTTTGAAAAAGCTAGAGGCCACAACTGGGGAATAAGAGGGAATCCGAGCACAGAACATGAGATTGGATGGCTTGTTGAAGCCTTTGGATTAACACCACCTTCCTCAACTTTGAACTGCCACAGAACATCTTAAATGGCAAAAGACAGAAGGGGAATTATTTGGCGTAGGTGTTAAGGCTGGTGCAGACTGGGCGGCTTTAACAAGACCGCAACAGAAAAACAGTTTTCCCCCTTACAGATGACAGAAATCCGTCCCTGGCCACGTTCAAAGTTACAAAAATCCATCATGGTGAGGGAGAACTTTAAGCCCTGTGGTTTTGTCTGCTGCGAGTTCAAGACTGAATCCTGCCTGCTGTTTAGTTCAGTTGCTGCCGACCCCAATCATGTGACTAAATCATGCCCGCTGATTGGTTTCTGTGGTAAATATTCCGCGAATGAGAACTTATGCCTCTTTCCTTCACCACTGTATTTGTTGTCTTTTTGAGACAGTATGAATACTCGATAATGTAAAAATGCATACCTTCTAACCAACATAGACTACAATATCGTCTGCAATATATATCGTCCACCTCTAGTAGGTGTACACTTTCTTCAGCCATGCATCCATTCTGCTGATTCATTGGTAGTCCAAGCAAATGCCCAGTTTGATGAAAATCTGCAAGGGATACTTCTGAACATCAATTCAACCTCAGATATAAGCATAAAAAGCAACTTTTGCAACACTCATTCATAAACGTGTCTCAGCAGAATAAACATCTCAGTACTTTGGCTGCTTCATATTAATGATCAATAGGAAACAAAGATAAGAGCAGTGAGCAAACTATTAACAACATAAATTATGGAGCTAAACCCTCAAGTTTTGAATCCCTAAACTAATGATGGGGACTAAACAGGCTATTCAGTTCCCACATTGGAGGGTAAGTAAAGGCTTAGGCCTTGTTTACACGTCATGTTTTTTTGAGTGAAACCGGAGCATTTCTGCTGCAGTTCAGAGTTTTCAGGATGTAGGAGCAAAGACCAAGAATGTAGGTACATTAACCAGTTTGGATGTAACTGTGACCGTGCTGACAATGTATACACAATGCATGCAGCTGAGCCTTGCATCAGGGTTGCCAGATAACCATAAATACCTTTTTGTCACATCTTATCTTACAACACCCTCACCCAGCGTATATGACAGTTGAGGTAAAAATACAATAATTTTAAAGCACAAAAATTAACATTTCCTATGTGGCATGGAAACTACAGCAGATTCGTGTAAATGTGTTTAATTTTTTATTCATTTGCCCCCCAAAAAACAAGACAAATGCCAACACTTCCAGAGAATTTTCTTGTGCAAACAGGGCCTTAGTCAAAAGGTGCGTCATCACTTCAGTCCTCAGTGTGGCTGCCTTGCAATCAGCTATTCACCCTGAAGGTATTTGCCACCTTTCTCACCAGAATTCCCTTCTCTCGCTGCTTCTTTCACCAGCCTTACCTTTTACACCTCGTGTCCACACCATTTTTCTCCCTTCCCTGCTGCCTAGAGTCTGTCAAGGTCTCTGGGGTTTTGACAACACTCTCCACACCCTACTCTTTTCCTTTCTGTGTGCCTTATCTTTCCCTACACACGATGTTCCCAACAGAGCGAGCTCTTAGTTTCACTGTAGCTCTCCATTCATTTTATAATAAACAAAATGCACAACAGTTATTCTCTTCACAAGAAATTTTGATATGGTTAGGAGAACAAGTACAAATTAAGACTTAAATTTGAAAAAACAAGATACAAGTTGACTGTGTCACTGATTCTACTCTTCATTTAAAAAAATAAACGATGAGTAACACCACAATGAAAGAACTTTTATCTCTCACAGTGTTTTCATGTCTAATGTGTCCCTTCCTAACATCAGAATAAAGTTCCTGTCTGTAGTTATTCATACAAACAATGTTGTAGTGTTTTATTAAACCTACGGTTAAGGCTCTTTCTTCCTTTCTCCATGGGCCCTACTCAGGTTGACTTGGTGCAGTGTCAGTATCTTTTCACTGTGTGATCCCACCCTCTTCCAACTCTCTTCTTAGAACCTACTCGGATGAGGTTCCAATGCAAGTTGAGTCAAACTAAAGGTTTGATGTCAGCAGACGGCAGGCCATTAATTAGCTAGAGAGTGACGTCAGTCATGAGAGACTCTTCTTCACAACAATCAAACTAAACATTTTTTTAAATTGCAACTGCAGCATTTGTTTTATTTACTTAAAAAAACACAATTACAATGAAAATGTAATAAATCAGATTTTCCTCAAACTGGCAAAGCACCTGTCTCTACCATTAATGTAAAGGAGAAGCTACAATTTATGCCAACCATTAAACACCTTTCACTTAACTCTACCTATATCTAAAGATTAAAATTTACAAGATTAATTCTTTAATAAGACAAAAATATATTTTACGTTTCCAACATTTGTGCATTTTGAATACATTTACAATACAAGCTACAAACATAATAAAACCCAAGGGGACCCATTACACAAGACTTAAGCTGAAGTAAGAAGCCTTTTTCCAAATTTGGTAAGAAGCAGTTTTCTTAATTGCCAAACCGGTCTGTGTGTGTAAGGCTTTCAGCAGCATCTGTTCAATGGTGTGACATAATGATGATGTCCGGTATATATAACCAGTTAGGTGCAGAGTAAACAGTCAGCAACAGAATAGCTTTGCATTTATGAACACCAATCTGGCTTGTATTTGAAGCATATTGATGGCACACAAAAGGACACATTATTGCTTCATAAACAACTACACTAAGGTGTCCAAATCAAGGTTTGTGTGTCAATGCCAAGCCTCCTTTAATTTCACTACGAGGTCTTTTAAAAGCACACATAGTTGCACTTCACATGAACTTAACTGGTTCATGTGTGAATGACCAACGGAAGCTGAAAGATGGCAAAACCAGTGTGCAAGTATGCCTCTGAACGTTATGTTATAAAAAGAAAGGCTTTATGTAGAGGTATCAAAGCTAAACGATTCATAAAAACAATGTGCACTGCATTAAGATGTGTTTTTCCACATTAAATATTAATGCAACTTCCATGTTCCTAAGTTTATATCTGCAGAAAATTCAAACTTAAGGGAAAATATGTGTCTGCATGTCAGCTTAATCTAAGCTACATGCGAGAAAAGGGAAGCAAGAAAAGGTTGTGATAAGAAGTGTAGCTGAAATGGTATCAGCAGCCTGTGGCAGACCCACAGAGCTTGTAGTATCAGGGGGTTGGCCTCTCTGGCTACCCTCACAGCAAACACTTTCCAAGTCGATGCTGTTAACAGCTCCTCCGGGGTCTATATCGCCAACAGTTAGAGGATGTGTGTATGCTTAGCTGGAGGGGGAAGGGAGACCTGTTTGTTGTGTAAAGTCTTCTCTCTTCCTCTCCTGTGTGTCTTTCTTTATATCTTCCTCCACCCCCCCCCCCCCCACCCCCCTGCTCACACATGGTTCCTCCTGGAGCAATCATCTGACAACACCCTCCACCCCCACACGTAACCACCTCCTGCCACATGACAAACATGCACACGGAGTCGTAACACCACAGGAAAACGCCCTCACATCCTCAGGATGTACAGATCATCTTATCAGAAGAAAGTATTAACATCTTCTGAGTTGCTGAAACACGCATCTGGCTAATAGCTCAAAAACTAGAACTTTTTGGCAGATATATTTGCAAAGTCTCATCAAAATTACAAAATAACAACTAAAGCAGAGATAAAATATCATCCGCCTGCCTGTTTTTCCCATCATAACAAGTTAAACAATGAGAGAAAATTCATGAAAACATGTGAACTGAAATAACAGCTATATGTACTTCTACATGAGCTGAACCACAATGAGGGAACAGAGACAGACACTACATATATGTCCACTAAACAACTGTGGGGTCAGTTTCAACTTCCAGCTGTGTTTTATTATACTTCAATGTCAGGGCCAGGTGGGACAGGTTGAAGAGAAACTTTGGGGGAGGTAAGAGGTCTGATGCTGTACAGACCCGTCTTGAACCACACCCAACACATTAGGACCCGCCTTGGACATGCACATTACTCTGTGGGTGAGGATCATTAAGCACAGGAGATGAGAGGCCAGCCGGTACAGCAGTGCCGGTCACACTTCCACTTTGAGGAAACCACATAGTCAACTTCCTCATGTGAAACTCAACTTCCTGCTTCAGCAGACGGTCTCCTGGAATCATTTTCACAGTCACATAAAAATGATGTCCGTTAACTTTAAAAGAAATGACATCATCCTAAAGTGTAATGGTTATCAATTAAAAGTCAAGTCCAAGCCTTTTCTGTAATTAAACCAAACATTGACATAAAAAAACACTGAAGTGTTTCAACACATAATCATTCAATCTTTTAGTTTTTACTAACTTCACGAAAAGATTGGCCAATATGCAGTCTCAATAAATACCACTTCCTTTGTTCCCTTGTTCTAACTATGTATGTTTGCAAAAAAAATAACTCAATCATGAGTACCATCTTCACTTTTTTATTTTTGCGCTTTTATTTTTTTATTGCATAGAATAAAAAAATAAACCAACAGTATTAGTATTACAAACATGATTCTTTGATTTCTCACACTATGAAGTTACAAGCTCAGTGCTCATGTACATTAATGACCAAACAGCAGCGGAAAAACTATAGTTTCACTCAAAACTGGCATGGCGTGAACAAGGCCACGACACAGTAACGACTGACCCTAGTTACTTCCTGGCTCCTTTTATACGAGACCTGCGTCGGTGAGAATTTTGTCACTTCTCATTTCTGCTTCACATCCAGCTGCAAAGATGCAGAGTGATAAAGCAAAACTGAAATGAGACCCTCCAAACACAGCCCCAGACTGGAGACAGAGAGAGGGAACCATGGGGAGATGCAACAATGGGACTGAAAGAAAAAAAAAAAAGTCTGCATGTACCCCTCTACCTCCCCCTTCTGTGCACACACTCCCCATGTGAAACATTTGATGCATGTACTGCTGCCCTCACTTGTCAATCACATCAAGGGGAGGAGAAAAAGAGCTTACAATGCTCTCTAACTTTGCATACAACTGAGGGTGTTACAAAAGGCATGCAAAAAGCTTCTTGATCTTCAAAGTGTCCCCAGAGGTTAAAAAGTTTTGAAAGCATGTGATGTGGACAAAAAAAGTGTCAGAAACTGGTGTCTACGAGGCTTCAAAGTTGAATTGGGGACGTCTTTTAGTGGGATGTAAACAAACGGGGAAAAAAGGACTTAAGAGTTACTTAGCTCTAAACACAATGAATAAAAATGAACTCTATGATTGGTGTGAGATTTTAATAAAAAAAGTTTGCCAGAAGTGATTTCAGTCACCAACAATTGATCTTTAAGGATTAAACAAATATGGCTTATTGGACTAATATTGCTGCTTTGTAGAAACACAAAATACCAAAGTTTACCATATTTAGTTCCCAATAGTGATACTTCAGTCTACATTAAGTTTTTATTGATGCAGCATACTTTAAGTGAGATTTATAATCACAAACAGTAAAGATCACAAGACTGTGTCTGTTTCAATTTGGTATATGATCAAGCTACTCTGATGCTTTGATACATTTGCTTTCTAGACAACAGAAACAAGGACATGTTCAAAGGAAATCTGCTTTCGCTTTGTTTTGCCAGATCTAATAGGACTAAAGCTTCTTTTACAATAACACTGGGTAACATGCGTGCACGCACACACACACACACACACACACACCAGGACCCCCCTTCTTATAAGGACAGCAGCAACAGCAGCACATCACCCTGTAAGAGTGAAGACCTCCACCCTCCAGGGGAATAAGAAATAAAGAACCACCATCTGGGGTTTAGTCATGGTGATGCCAGGGGCTGGGGGGCAGCAATGGGAAGGGTGCAGGGGCTCAACAAGAGGATGTGGGGTAGAGGGACTGCAGCTGAGTATGATGAGAAGATGATAAGAGAAAAGTAAACAAAGAGGCTTGCTATTAGACATGCCAAATACAACTTGTTGGCTTTATTCATTTCACAGTTCTTTCCACATTATTTTCTGTCAGTAGGCCGGTCCACTTTCAGTACCCTCTTTTTTTTTTTTTAACAGCCATGCAAAGGTTTCTTTTTCTCATCTTGTTTCGTTCACCCATTCCTAGTTGGATACAGTGCCTCAAATCGTCTTTTATGTCTAAATACATAACTCCCAGTCAGTAACAAAGTGCAAGCTCAACTTCCTCGTCAGGACACAAAAAAGGTTCAGTTTTTGCTCTTGTATTAGCCAAACAACTTCTTCTTGTGTTTACAGTTCAGATCTTCTGTTCTATGGCTTCTTTCCCATTTCTGGGGTAAAGCATTGCAACACAACATTCATGCTTGACATAGCTACTACAGCAATTTGTGTTGTATTTCTTAGTATTTATGTGTAAATGAGAACAATCTTCATAATGGTGCAATATAACTTAGAATATTATTGGAACAAATAAAACAATTGTTTTGAAAAGATCAAATTATCCTGTGAATAGGCACTGAGTTACGAAAAGGTCAAACTTGTTGGTCTTTTTCTTAGAAATTTCAGCCCAATTCAAACAAATATTTTACATTCATTACAAAGTTTGGATATTCACAAATTTAAATTTAGTCAGATTTTAGCTCAGACATATAAAAAGATACTTTGGATAGTGACCAAAATCAATTAGAAATTTATCATGGTACCTTGCTTTCCTGATGTTGAAACAAAAACACCCAAATTAGTGAACTGTAAATAATAAAATGCATCAGTAACTGCTGAACTAAATTATTAAGTTCAAAGGAGTATGACGAAAGCAGGCGTAAGGGGTAGTGATTAGCACTGGCAGTCATGCTCATAAACTTTATTTTCTATAAAGTTGTTTGGCAATAGAAGCAGAAGTACACTGCAGGTGTGTTGACTGTTGAAATAAAAGCTTTAACCAAGTGAAATGAAAACAACCCTTTTTTTCCACACTGCAATGGTTTTGTTGCTTTTCTTCAGGCATAAACTTCTAAATCAAAATAAAGAGAGAAATTGTTTAAAACTTTGGCAAATACCATCTAGAAGAGCTGCACATAAACACCCACAGTGTGCAACAACAAGCAGCAACTATTTTAACTAAGAAAGACCAGAAATAAAATATGTGAGCAAAATAAACTCTTCCAAGATCTAAAGTCAAAATAATTTTCTTTCAAACATTTAAACAGCATTTGATGACAACAATCCAAGGATTTTTCATATTGGCTCATTAAAGCCCAAATCACCATTACAGTTCACATCAGCTGTTTAGGATGATGTCACTATATTTTTTATTACTAAGCTTAAATTGTTCCAGTCCTTTAAAGAGATGTGCGGTCTCGCCTTGTCAGAGATGAAACACGTGAACAATATGTCATTATACACACGTAAACAACCATTTGTAGGGACAAATTGCACATCATCTGATGTGATGAGTGTGAAACTGAAACTGTTGTGCAAGAACACAAACAACAAAAAAGAAAAGCATGGTAGAAGTGACATAATCAGTTTTACTTGTTTTACTTACACAAATAAATATGTAACAATTTTGTTTTTAAAGTTTGTTGAAAGAAAAAGCTGACATATTTAATTACTAAAGTCAACATTTACAGACATGTGTAGCTCAAACTAAATACGATAAACTGACCAAACACATCACCTGCCTCTAAATGACCGTTGTGCTTTTATTCAAAAACTGCATCTTTTCTTAAAGCTAGAAGCTGCCAAACATAGACTGTCTACTAAAACTGAATAAGAAAGAAGCAATTTAAAGAATTATCTCTTTTGTTGTTGAAAGCAGGGCTTAAATATTAGAGACAAATCATAGACATGATTATTGGATTGAAGGGCCAAGTTAATCTTTTCATTACTTACGATGAAACAGCAGACAGTGTTACACACTGAAGTGTCAGGGCTGGATTGCCGCTTGCTGCACACCAACTACCCCCATTACACTGTAGACACCTGTTTTGAATACTGTGGTACAGCTGATCCAGAAATAGTATGCACACAGGTGTGGCAAATACCAATAAAATGTTCTAAAGATCGTAGAAACTCGGCTTGTTCTCTGAGACCCTAGTGTTGTATTTTATCTATGATCATCTCTGTGAAATAAAAAGCATAAAATGTAATTTTAAAAATTACAAATGAGGCAAAATTTGCCTCCACTGCACCACCATAAAATTAAAACACAGTCAATCACGTTCTAGTCCAGTCTCAAAGCAACCCCCTCAAAACCCAGATTGTGAATATCCTCATCAAGGAAACTAACTTCAGAGAGAAAATGACAGGCAGCTAATGAAGACATCCAGCAAATGGACAATCGTGTGCCAAACAAGCTGCCAGGAGAACAAAGGATGACAAGTCAGGGACAGAGGTCCCTTTGCTAGTAGGCCAGTGTCTGGCAACGTGAGGGCACCTCGCTGATGATCGAGGAACAGAAGCATGCGGTGTCTGTTGGCGTTGTGACTTCAGGCTTCCTTTTACTGACGCACAACCAAAGAGACAAAAGGCTAGGCAAAGCAGAGAGGCATGCTGACCCTGGGCTGTCTTCCTACAGATCACTCTTTTTTTATACTAATGTGCTCTTGCTTACTCACTCACTTCCTCTCCATCTCAAGGACACTTTTCTCCACTTAGCCTTGCCCCTTCACTCTCACTAATTCTCTCCTTCCTCCTCTGCACTGCTTGTCCATCTTTCTGCCTGGAGTCTGAGGAAAGTGGAAACCAGTGACAGTAAAGTGTTCCAACTCAAGAACAATGTGCAGGGGGATCCTTTGTGAGGCAGCCCAGGGAAAGCGAGGTGGCCTTCATTATCACTGACCAGTACCGTAGAAAGAAAAGGCTGTCACAGCAGCTCCGTCGAGCTGGATCACTGAATTTGTCAGAAAGATACTCTGGCAGCACTTTTTCAAGGACTAAACACTCTGGTCTCAAATGTGGCACATTACTGTCTGAGGTATCAACTACACTAAAAGAAACAAGTATTTCAGGAACACTGTTCTCAGAAGACTTGGACGTTTCACACATTAGACACACTCAAAGTTTAAACAACACAAGACATGAAGCCTTGCAACTGACTTTTTAGCTCCAATTTTAATACTTTTGAAAGTTTTTTAAACAAATGGCTAAAAATTTCAAAGCCAGATGAGTTTGTTTGTTGTTCAGGCTTCCAAATCCTCAGCCAAGTGGTCACACATTAATCACTATATCACATCCCTGAGCTGCAAAGCCAGCTTACCTTGTCACTTGTCTACATTTATGACTCTGTTACTACCCTATGTGGACTGGAGGCTCAAAAGTGCAACAGTGGTGGATTAGCTTCAACCTCCCATGAAACCACGGTCCATTCAGAAATTGCACTGAGATAACCAGAAGGAGCATTAGTCTCGGTTCCGAGTGTTTTATGGATGTGCCTTAAGGTAACTCAGGATAAAGGTGGAGAGGTCCCCAGTCAACGCAACACAAGACTTATATGGTAAATTACTTGATTTAATTTAAATCCATTTGCGTCACTGATGAAACTGAGAGTTAAAACTCATACTGGACTCAACTTTTGTAATCAGGGATTTAAGCAGCCTCATACAACTAACTATGAGGATGAAACCAAAAAGCCTCTTCAGTTTAATTGAGTTTGTTGCTATAATTAAAAACAAAAGCCCTCAGACTAGTTGCTCTTGATGATCACCAGTAATCATGTGGAGGCATGATTTTCCACACCCTTCTGACTCATCTACTATACAGTTGATCCCAGAGGGCAAAAGTATAAACAGTTCTCGATATGACAATACAGGAGCATGTTCAAGATAAAAATCAGTGTTTTCCAAGTTTTAGAAGTTTTACTAAGAAACACCCTGGAACACAGAAAGTGTGTCATTAGAATTGCCAAAACACAAATTCATAGTGAAAACAAAAAAATCATGTTTCTCTTCTCCTTTCTTCTCTTTTTAGGTGAACGTTTATGAAAGTTTTATGTGGGTTGAACTCATTTCTGGTTGTTTCAGACCTTCAACAGCCACAGTCAAATTGATACAATCAAGATGACAGAGGCCATTTAAACATACACATGTTCACAGGAAAAAATGTGGTAGAAAGGAGCTTAATCCAGTGAAATTACTCAACAGCATGCACTCTGTAACGACCAATGAAACAGACACTTCTTGCTTCCTAACTTGCCCACCAATCTGACATTCTTTGCTAATTTACCTGATGTAAGTTTACAAGTAAAGTTAACCAACCAATCTATCAAAAACACAGCAAAATGCTTGGCAAACAGAAAAATAAAAAAGGATTTTTAAATGCAAAGATGTTTAATTTTGTTAAAGTTAAAAAATAAAGTTAGGACTAACAATTATAGGTTGCTTGTTAGTTAAAAAAAAACTGAAATGAAAATTTTCAATAAAAAACTTATAGTGCCCTCAGTTTGCTGTCCATACCAAAGTGCCCAGGCCAGCTTGTCCTGTCAGAGCTATGTAGCATTAAGCAAAACAAACATGTTTGCCTGACAGTTTCCTCTAATTTCAATGACACAAAGTCCTCAGAAAGCAAACACACTGGATCCAAATGTTCAGACTTCAGAACCGTTTGTGAATATTCATGTTTACAAAACCACAGTAGGAAAACAAAATCAATGTGACAAATTCAATCCCTGTCAGCTAAAACTGCAGTACATTATGTACTGGTGGTATCAGCATTGTAAGAGACAGATTTTATGATAATTATAGACAAGGTTGCGTAGGTTTCAAAACTGCAATCTGCAAAAAATCAGCTATACAGAGCAAAAAACAAAAACAAACAAACAATGAGTACACTGAGTAAATAAACTTCAATCACTGAACACAATTTACTAATGAATATTTCTGTTCATCATAACATACAAAAAAGTTTCAAATTCTTTAAATTTTTTTTTTTACTACAAATAATTCCTGAAGGAACAAGTAGTTTTGGACACACATCACCTTTGCAGCACAACACAACAAGCTACACAAAAGAAAAGTATCTGAAATGTACATGTGAATAAGATCTGCTAACATTTACAAGTGCACGTATTACAGAAAAGGTGGGATTTACTTAACTAATACCTAGGAAGGGTTGATCATTTGGTAAATGTGATAACCAAATTATATATTAAAAACAACAAGAATGATCAAATACAATCCCTTTATTTACACCAATGTCTTGTTTTTAACCATACATCTAGAAATATTTTAAGTAAATACTTCAGTCTGCTGTCAACTGATAATTCAAAGTTTACTGTCTGAATTATAATAAATGTGTAATTTAAGAGAGAACTAGAGAAGTTATGACCTTGGACACTTCTGTGTGCAATTAAGCTGTCAAAGTATGAAGCTATTACCTCAATCTCAAGGTTTACTTGAAAATCCAGCTGAGGGGTGCAGACACACTTGTCATAGAGATGTGGAATAGATTTTGTTGCTGCAAGCACCTTTTTCTCTTGTTAAAAAAAAACATGGCTTATGATCAAGCCAAAGGTATGTTCTATAAAGTTGCAAAGACCCCTGCACCACCCACACCCCTCTTAGAAAAATCAAAAAGTAACAATTTCTGGACACATTTTTGTAAAACATCGATTGTTAAAGTGTCTCTAGAATAAAAATCGGTAAGCAAAATTACAACTGGCAATGACCTATGGGGTGCCAAGTAAAAAAAATGTAATGGAACAATAACAACCACTTCAAACTGCCAGACCACAGGTATCCATCCATATTGTTTTCAATGAACACATTTTGAACTGAGATTACCATCTTCAACAATATTAAAAGCATTAGCAGCATTTAGCAATAGCTAACCAAGATGATGTCATCATCCTGTGACAGACACCAATGCTAACGTCAGCTAACACAGCTGAAGGTGGTACGTAAAACCCATTGCAGTTTGAAGTGCAGCTCACACAGTGGTCTCAGCTTTAAATTGGACGCCTTGTAGTAATGCTTTAGTTGCGTTTATAACGTTAGCGGTTGCTACTTCCTCAGGATGTCGTCACACCATGAGCAAAGGCTATGTTCCATTTCAAAATACCATCAACATTTACAATTACATTTAGTAACAAATATAGGAAAATGTAAGAACAGTGAGCTCTGTTTGGCAGAGCTGTAAACATGTTTTTCTCTTGGCACTTCTCATAATAACCACGTGGGTTTATTGAGTGAAGTATACATATGTGTATACCTAGATCTTAGAACTGCACATCCAAGATTTGTGGAAACCTACCGGAATAAACTCTTCAAATTCAAATTACACCACCTTATGTAGCTCAGAATGTCCTTGTTTATGGTTGCTTTTAGTTTCATTAATCAAAACCTTTAACAACAAAACAGGGTTTGTAACTAGGTAATTCATACTTAGACTAACGATAAAAAAAAGCCTTATGAGCCAATCTCCAGTAAACCCAATCCTCTCATCCGAAGGAGCACATCAACAACACCCTCAACTTTCATGTAAACTAGGCGCAATGCGATCCCCCCCATCTGGCTCTCACTTGTTTAACAACAAAGCCGATGCCTACGTGTTTCCCTGCCGAAGGGGGTGGGGATGGCTGAGTGATGGAGGCTGTTGATGTGTGATGTTGACCTCAACATTTTCTTTAAAACGCTATCTGTCTCCGCTCGACAGATAAAACAATGCTCATTAATCACGATTGCATAGTTCACACGTGATAGATGAACGCGACTTCTCCTTAAAGTCCGATTACATTTCCCTGAGAACAGAGAAGGGGGGAGACGAATCATCGAGTGATAAAAGTTAAAATTAAGCATTCGTGGAGCATTAAAGGTAAGAAGATCAAGGAGCACGTGGACGCCTTAGCCTCGCTAACTAAAATAATCAGAGTTGTATCGTAAATAGGCGTTTAAACCCTGGTTGTTGGTAACATAATGGGACTTGGGGCGAGCAAACAATGCCTGAACAGCATCTGCGTCCCTATGGCTACCCCAAGCCAGATGGCCTGCAAGACAATAAACTCAAACCACACGCCATGAACTTAACTTTATCTCACAGTGGGTGTAAAAATAATATTAATTTAGTGAAAAACACGTGAATTTATCGCGTAACCTTTTCAACTTTGATATAAATCTATTGTCACCTAAACTCAAACACACACAAATTAACCTGTTTTGTATCGCTCTGAAACTTTGCTAAGCACTTTCCTTAGTGATGGCTTCAATTCACCGACCTAAAAAGCAGCTCTTCACTGTAAACAGGAGCAAATGAAAACAAACGAATGGCACATGGTTCTGCTGGACCCACAAAGTTACTCGAAAACATCTTTTCAATGACTAACACGTGAAT
>JARVJO010000002.1:12947931-13018141 GCA_031762555.1 Cynodonichthys magdalenae | reverse complement strand
CCCCCCTCCAAAAAGTGTATGTTTTGTACACTCATGAAAATGTTGATAATTGTGAATGACCCCTAACTAAAATGCCTACCTGAACTGATCTCTGGTTTGTGTATCATTTTTATGGAAGTGAGAATTTTTTTCTATCAGTATCAAAAATTAATTTCAAGCAGATTGGGGTGTTTATCTTCCAAAGCCAATCATTTAGGTTTTATTGTGACATCTCTAAAACATAAAACCAGCCACCTGCTTACTCTGTTATGCATTCCTCCCACTCCTTCCTGTAGGTCAGAGTTGTAATCTTTCGCTGGACTGGGAGGAGCTCTCTGCCAATCTCACTAAAGTCTTTTGTTAATCTGATGGTAATTCTTTAATCCCTGTGATAGCATACAATACACCTCCAAACACGGCTCACTTCCTGCTCAAAGGCCACAGGTTCGATTGCTGAGCTACTCTCACTTTGTCCTTGTCAAAGTTGAAGTAAAAGCTTTTCTTGCTTAGTTACAGTAAAATAAATATGTTGCTTCGAATGATAACTGAAACTAATGCAATCAACGCCTTATTGTTGCTGATAGTTTGTAAAGCATCAAAACTTTAAGTCTTAAAGGAATCGATGTAATGAAGACAATACTAAGTGTTAGGCCCAAGGAGGAATAAGGCAGCTTGTTTTGGTAACCGGTATTATTTCAACCCACAGGTTGACACTAAAACTCTCTTTTTTTGTACTTTTTAATACAAGACAGATTTTTGATGTGGTTATTGTCCCTAGGCTACTACATTTACCTTCATTGTAGAGAATGTAGCCTGAGAAAACTGTTTACAAGATGTAAATAAATATATCACAAACTTGCTGAATTATCTGTGTCATTGTTTTTTTGTTTTTTTTTTATTTTACAGAAATGCAAAGCAATGATATAAATCACACATGCACACTAACTTTCTTTGGCTTAATTTACAAAGACAACAGAAGAAGTGTGTAAAAACATCTTTGGTATGCATCTTCTTTTTATCACATTTTAAACTTAAAGTTTTAGAGCGAACACTTTCAGTGCTACTCCAGTATAAAGTAGTTTTCAAACATTTCTTTGTGAGGTAAGTGAAAGCCCATGCATGTATTACTGTATTCTTAATCAGTTCACAAGTTTATAAAAATAAACAAAAAAAACAGCCCTTTTAGTGTTTTTCGACCCTGAAAATTGCCATGAGGTTCTACCGGCTCTTGTCTTCCGTAACGATGTTCAGTGGTCACCTTAAAGCTTCCACATGTGTCCACAGTTTAAATACACCGTTAATCCAGGAACTTACGGTTAGGATTGGCACCAAATAGAGTCACTCTGATTTCAGGCATCATCTGTAAGGAAAGAGGTAATCATACAAAACAGATAAACCTTTTTTTTCATTAATATTTGAAAATTATTATGAAGATGTTTCACGGAGGCTTCTACAGCACTATTGTCTGTAAAGATGGTACACTTTTTGATAGTAAGAGCAGACATGAGATAAAACATGTTGAAAAAAAATATACAAGAACATACAGATAAATATCCACTGTAGTCATGTTCAAATGAATCACTTCAAAACAACGACTGAGATGGATCACTTTCTACGCTTTACATGAAAAAGTCTGAGTTTATCCATTACTAACATCATTACTCATTGTTTAATAAAAATATCACTATTTTAAAATACATTAAATGAATTCAACGTTAAGTAATTTTTTACTCTTCTTTAATTAAGCCAACAAAAGAAAGAATAAAGCTGCACTGCCCCCTTCAGGTGAATGCCAGAAACTGCATTTAGGAGTTCAATAAACTGCAACTCTGCACATTTTCGTACCTGTTGTGCCATAAGTTCAAGCCTGCTCTCCAAAGTGTTGGAAACCTTGATCTTTCCGTTCTCGTTATACATTTCAATTCCTCCACTTCTGTAAAAACAAAGAAAACAACAACTGTGAATCTGATTAAACAAAACTAATTCTAATTTTGAAAGAAAAGACATTTTAAAGGATAAAAGTGAACTTTTAATTACTGTTCATGAGCCAGTCTTACATGCCAGATGGAAGAAAACGATCCTGGTCAAGTTTGACAGTTATTTTCATCTTCACTGCTTCTTGGTAGATGGGAATGTCCTTATTAACAGCAGCCTGTCAGGTTAGAAAGCAAAAAGCATCAAAACCCAGCTTGAAAAGCCCGTGTTTTACACACGCAGTCAATTTAATCTCACCTGAACCATTTCTACATCTTGCTGTCGGCAGCGGACGGTTACTTTAGGCTCAAGCAGTTGGTAAAATCCCTTAAAGTTTAATAAAACAAATTCTAACTTTGAAAACAAACTGATTTAATACCAATTTTCCACAGCTGAACTGGATATTTTACCTGAAGCACCAGGCCCTCCAACAGTTTGGAATACCTATTAGGGTCCGTGGTGATCTCTGAAAGTCTTTGACGAGCCTCATTTAGCAGATCCTTAAACATAAACACAAACAGAAGAAAAAAGTCTGATAAATCCCGTGTTATTGCAAATCATTTACTGTCAATAACACATGATGAGTGAATGTTGCTTATCTCTGGTAAATAGTAGTAAAGCACACACGCCTTCTATTGACATTTTTATTAAGTTAAAGAAGTCATGTCAATGCATTGTTACATTTTTTGCATCACAGCAAGCAAATGTAAGGCCTGAGCGCAGATTTCTCACCGTGACCATGTCATCTCGAGCCTTCAGCACCTTCAGCCTCCCTTGGTTTTTCAGGTTAGACGTTTGACTGAGAAGAGAAGGTTGCCGTTACTTTATCAGCTTTTATGAGTTGATCTGCTGATCGGTTTGTAATCAATTATATTTCTTTTCTAGTTTATGTGCTTGGGGGCTACATTTATGAGACTATAATTGATATTCATCGTTATAGCAATAATGTTTTTTTAAAGTTATCTCCAAAATGATCAAGATTTTATGAGGAACTCCTTGTGGTCACTTCACTGAACAACTGTATTGTCCAAAAACTGAATCCAATTAATTTCTTCAATAAATGACCAACTCACATTTTCTTATGCTGCTCAATCTGCTTTTCTTTCTTCTCAAAGTAATCCATGATTTTCACTCTCTGGGTCTGCACCAGACGACCTTTCTCAATGTTGAATTCTTCCTCTGCCTGCAAACAAATGTTGGTTCATACTGGGTCACATCACAAGACTGATGTCCTGACGACCAGGCCTCAATTACCTTAGCGTCGATTTCCTCAACCTTCTCATTGGCTTCTTGCTCAATGAAGGCCATCATGTGTTTGATCTGCCACAAAAGTAGAATTAATTTGTTACCATTTAATGGTGTGAAAAAATGCAAATAAATAATAAAATTTAATTAAAATTACGTTTGCTGACTTAGCAAAATAAAAAAAGACCTCAACTCAAGGTTTATAAAACCTCTAGCAAAACAGAGACTTCAAGTTTAGAAAAGTTCACTTTATTTGTCTCAAACACATGAAAAGAAAATCTATATCTATACTAACTGGTTTTAATTCGCAATGCTGTAAAACCACAAAGAACAAGAATAAAACAAAACGTCGCCTGGTTGATTTGGTTCCGTTAGCTTTTAGGGTTTGTTTTGTTTACATTATTGGAACACAAACAGAACAACTTTAACATATTTACCTGTTTCTGTACGTCAGCGTCGGTGAGTGCCATGTCTATTGTTTTTGGATTTTTGTTGTTTTTAAGTCTTAAATAGATTTTCAGCGCCCGCTTTAACTTTGTGGCGAAAGAAATCGTAGCCGTCAAGAACAGACTAACGTTTTTTCTTCTTCTTCTAAATTCCCAGTCGAGCTTGTTACAGAAGACTTCCGGTCAGCAATTTCAAAATAAAAGAAAGGTTAAATATTTTTGAAACAATTTATTGAAATCATTAGTCGTTAGCGCAATTAATGCTACATTTAGAGTTGAGAACATTTTTGAGGAAGTCATTTTACTGTAAAAAATGTTTTTATTAATAGTATTTTGTGGCAACACATCCTGGAAACATCGAAGTAGCTTGTTGAACTTAACTCGTGCTCAAATGGTTGAAAGGATACAGAAAAATATCCTTTATTGTTATTCAATAGACGCAAATTTTCAAATAAAGATTTACGTTAAGTTATTGCCTCAAAATTCATTCAGTGTCAGTTATCTAATAATGGGTGTGTTATTTTGAAGGGTGCCCCGGGAACACCAGTGTTGTATTTTTTATGGTTCTTCTGTTCAATCGGAGCACGTTGTGTACGTGAGTTGTCCGCCAGAGTGGGTCCTCTCATTTTACCCTCCTGCTACGGGTTACAGAGGGTTGTTTCGCATAATTCCCTTCAGCTTGTCGTTTGTCAGCACCTAGTTGCCTTCGGAAAAGGACGGTAAGTAATGGACTCCTACTGAGATGTAGTTAAGTTATGTTATAATGAAGTTTCCTGTTTCCGTTACATGAATGTGCTATGTTATGTTAAGCTAGCTAACATAACTTGCACGTAGGCTTCGATTTATGGTGGTCTTTTAAATAAAAAAATAAATGTTTTCTTTGTATACACATATCCAGTCCGTTGCATAAAATTTAAAATACCTAAGCTCCTGTTGATATTTTAAAACAGTATCGTAGTGATGCTAAGTTTTATGACAACTGAAGGTTATTTGGTGTGGTTCATGTTAGAATTTCAAAAATGCAAACGAAAGATGGATTTTGTTTTTACTTCTCTATGGAGCTAAATGTTTTACTTTGACAGTTCCACCCGGAAGTCATATAATAATTTGTCAAACTTGACTGTAATAGAAGTTTTAGTCCTCATGATGGTGTCATCTCATTTTAGATGGGCATTGATGGCAAGCTTAGGCGTGACAGAAGACTCAAACAAAAGTACAGGACAGTGATAATTACATTTGGTTAATAAGATGTACGTACTTGACCTTTAATACATGAGCATAGCGTGTCTCCTTGAACAGAGGGCAAAGACAATGTGAAACTGATTACCACATTTGTTTTATATAATCTGTTTAACAGATGCTTACCTATTAACCAGCAGATAATGTCATGAGAAACCAGTAAAGAGTTTTAAAAACTTTTACTATTGGGCACTTTTGAATCACCTGATCAAACTGAAAGTTTTGATTGTCACAGTAGTAGCAGCTTCTTTTCTGTCATTTTTCACAGGTGACACGTCCAGCTTTGACTCTTAATGTGCCTGATAGTCTTGACACACCTCTAATCAATGGCGACGTCGGACCCCACCACTTGTGCCTCAGTCAGCGCCGCTGTGCCTGCAGGTTTTCACTATGAAACCAAATACATTCTGCTGAAATACCTGGGAATGCTGCCTGTCGAGAGATCGCAGATGCCAACAACATATCCAAGTGAGAGGGGGGTGTTTGGTTATTACATTCACGTAGCACTCTAAAACAGTTTTATGCTTGTGCACGTGTGGCTGTAACCCAAAGTATTCTCAGTGTGTAGGCATGTAGCCACCTGTTTTTAGCTCAACTTGGCTCTGACTTTGGCATGAAAGTCCATTCAGATGACTTTAATGTAGCCACGTGCTTAAAAACAAATGAATGTGTGAGACAACACATGTAAAATCTTTCTAATATTTCATTATGGTTTCCAGACTCTCTTCAGATTCTTTTATTGAAACCCTGTGCATGACTTTAGGCTTTAAAGACTTTTTTTTATCCATCCTGTCCCTCTTGTGCATGGCATTCTAAAGACCAAGATCAGTGTGTTTGTTGACCACATGTCCACACAGTTCAGCTTTTTGAATTCCATTCTCCAAATAAAAAAAAAACTAATGTGCAACTTAGTAAACCGTCTTTGTGCAAGAATGTAATGGTTGCTCCATATTTTTGATTGCAATGTGAAAAACTTCACTCTTGTCCAAACAAAAGCAGTTTTTGCAGAAAGATCATTTTATTTCTTGTCTTTCTTTGCATAGAGTAATCAGAAAATATGCTCAGGCGTTTAGAAGAACTAAAAAAGCACTGTGGAAGTTTTCTGTACAATTTTTTGTGCATGTTTGAAATGCAGCAAAGAGGGACTGATGACTGTCTGATCCCTGCTTTCCGCTCGACCTGGTCCAATTTCTGACAGCCTGTCATGTGCAATCACTAGGATTACTCCCACACCAGTAGGCTGAAGCAAAATAGTTGTCTGCCTAGCTGTCTGGCTACATGCTGACACAGCAAAACGCCCAGAAAAAACCAGCTCTGATCCTCAGGGTGTTCATACAAGCAGCAGGGACAAAACACATAAAGAAAAGAGGGGGACAAAATAGTATTTATTTAGAATCAGGAAAATTGTAATTGTTTTGCTGTTAAATCACTAAGAAGTACTCATTCCTGTTGATTGTATGCAGATGTTTCAAACTAGCAGAACCAGAAGTCATCAGTCCATCGAAGTGGAAATAACCAATGCCTCTGAACTGGATGTGTGAACAACACTACATATTAACTTTCCTTTTCAAATGACTACAGAATCATTCCAGAAGACTGAATAGTTTCTACCAGCATGTGTTTTGTTGAATTAAAATAAAAGTACTTAATATGTGCTGGTGCATTTTTCTGCCTATGCAGAGTTTATTACATCCCCACACCAGTGTAGGCTCAATATTGTAAATAATTTACTTCCTCATAAGCTGTGCAATCGTGCCCTAAATCCACACAATGTCAAGGGTATTATCCGTTTTTCTTTTTCTTCTTGTTTGTGCTCTAAAATTGAATGAAAGAAAATGTATTATATATTGAAAGACGTTTGTTAGTTGCACCTAACTTGAAAAGGGGGCTCGTTCCTAAACAAAACGTGCCGGAGTCTACAGATTAAATTGACCAACCTTTACCCTTTAGATCTATTTGAAAAACTCATTTTATTTCATGTGCAAATAACAAGTCTGGTTCTATGTTTATCTATTAGACAGGATAATGTTGCTGTTGCTATTTTTTTGTGTCATTTGTGGTTTTTAGGATAAATATTTTTCTTTAATTGGAATAAAAATTTTAATGAATGTGAGGTTGGTATTTGACCATTTCTGAAATTGTCATGTTTCATTGTTTTTGTTTTTATCTCTTTCAGGAGATTCCCAGAATGAAGAGAGGATCGGCAGGATAAAAGAGGAGACCGATGAAGAGCTGAGGCAGCTGGAGGCAGATCTTTCTGCTTGTAAGTTGTCACAAGCGCACACTTCCTGCTCCCGCTGTCTCACAAAATGTTCAGCTCAAGTTTTGAGTCATTTATTTCAACTTAAGAACAGTGGACACACTGGTCACGGCTTAACTTTTACAACTACTTGAATTTGTGTAGAAGTTGGCAGCTTTTCTTTACATCAGTCTTTATTAATTTGCTAGTAATATTTTTCTGTGTAGAAATACTTCTTATATAACCACAGCTGTAGAGGAATTATTGCGTAGCATCATCTTTTCTCATGTTGAGGGATGATGAGAGGATGGATGGTTTGATCAATCTGTAGTTAATTAGAATATTTGACATTTTTTTATTAGCTGTGAGGATGAGGTGCAAGTTCTAAATGTATTATATTAACTTTTATTTTTTTCCCACACCCAAGTTGTTTTTTGGCTTGTGGCAGATGGATTTCATTGCTTGCCTGCTCTGTGTTCTGTCCTGGTTTCAGCCTTTCACAGCACAGGTTTTGACACCAGCCTGTCACCGGTGTTCAGTCCAGACAACCCAGAGAACTCAGTAGAAGACTGCCTCGCCACAATTGGAGACAAAATGGTCCAGGATCTCGGTACACACCTAGGTGCAGCTGTCCAAACACTCCTCACCGAGTGAGTATGCAGAGCCGTGACTATATTTGCAAAACTGTTTCACATTGTCAAGCTGTGCTGGAACAGATAATTATCTATAGAAAACTTCACAATCGTGTTGCTAAATTAGCATTTCACGGGGTAAAATTTATTCCTGATTTTAGAAATGGTTGCAACATGATACAAATAAAACAAATGGTTTATATGGAGACAGTTTTTTTATTATTTCCTCACTTTATTTACAGAACATATTAATTCCACAATCTCAAAGGAATGAGAAAGTCAATATTGATACACTGCCGTACGGTGAATTCCTGAACTTTTGTAGCTGTGCATTACTTATTTAAAAAGTTGGGCAGTGATTTTTAACCGTGTTATGAATCCAAGCAGTGTAAGCATTCGCATCCAGCTGCAATAAATGATTTGCAAAAATGCCATTAAATCAATTTCTTTCCATTTCAAAATGTTTTTTAAGTTTTATGTTGATGCTCTTATAATGTAAACAGTGACAACATAACTTCAAAAAACAGAGTTGTACTATCAAGTCTAAATATTAGCTTTTCCAGCATATGCTAACGTTAAAGTGAGACTCTAAAAAAAGGCTAAAATTACCTTTTCTGTAACTGTTTTTCCTCAAACCGACTAACCCAACTTACATTGTTTGTTTTATTTATTGTAATACCCCACAGTGTGGAGAGTACTGTTTTAAACCTAAAAAAAATTACATTGAATAAATAAATTAATATGATAATGAGATAAATGTTTCAACAGAGCCTCTGTGTGTTTCAGACCTCTGGACTACCAGAGATTCAGAAGCACAACACTAGATCTCTCAACACGTACACAGGAAGGCTGGAACAAGGTGAGTCAGTCATGGTGTGTAGTACTACTGCCCTGATTAAGAAAAACTCAAGATGTGCAAAGAATGTTGAACATTTCAGATTTTCCCCCCTCTATAAGCTTGACAACACTGTATTTATCTCACCACCACCAGGTGTTTGTGCCTCTGGTGCTGCTCCAGGCTTTACTCCATGAGGGCCAACCTTTGACAACACTTTTACAACTGGGGCTGCGCTGCCTGGAGGAGGAAGAGGCTGATTGCATCATCCAGCAAGGAGGATGGGTGAGTTTTTACTTTTTGACAGAAAAAGTGCAACTCTTACATTTTATTTATCACTTGGGCAAAAATAAATTAGGAACCATCTTAGAAGGATAAGGCCCTGCACATCGTACAGGGAAGACCCATTAGTGGCTAGAAAAAGTCTAAAAGCCGGCGTGGAGCTACTGCTCATGGCAGCAGGTCAACAGATTTTAAACACTAGTGCAAAACAAGTAAGACAGTTCTGTACATAACAGCAAAGTGTCAGTTTCAAGTGGCTGGGATTGTGTTCTGTTCCAAATATAAATAGGAATTCTTAAGGTCAACATGTGAAATGGCTCCAAAGGTGGGTGACAAATAATAGATCCTGTTGGACTTTATTGTCCACACTAATAAACTGGTGGCGTCTATCACAAATACAGATTTCTAAATGTACAGATGAGGGCACCAAAGAGCAACAGCAACTTGTATACATTTGTTATAAAATGAAAATGTCTACTAAAATATATGATATGCACAACAGAAATGTCCTTTATCAGATCTTTGTTTGGACTTTTTTCCCCAAAAGTTTTAGTGCATTTAAAACAGGAAAAATGACTAAATTTAACAGGTTAAAGAAAATTAAAAACAAAGAAGTTCTGCTTTAATGCAAATGTGGTTTATAGTGCAAAGTATTTTAATTAGTCAAAAAGACTAGAAAAGCCCTTTTTAAAAATACAGTTTAAATGTACATCAGTGTTTTTTATGCTTTGAATATGTTAAAAATATACAACATCTCACTTATTTTTAACCAAAACATTTTTTAAAATATGTATTGTGCCCTTTAAAATATTAAACAAATATTTAACTAAACGGACAAATTGTGTAAACGAAGTAGTGATGGGTTGAATATATTTTCCTTATCAGCCATATGATTCACAACATTTTATGCATCAACATAGACTCACTTAATTGTCACTTTTAGACTATAATGGACCATTGGAATAATTTTATTCTACTTTGTTGTAATAAGTAGATCTCTGCCTGCAGTTGCTCCCTTTTAAAATGAGGTCATAATGATGAGGAGTCACATGACTTGACATGCTAACCGTTGCTCTTGTCGCCATCACCTCTCGATATTCCGCCTGGTTTTATACAACGTAATGCGAACACAGCACATTGGCTCTAAACAAAGCCACATTTATGCTCGGCGTTATGTCACAGAAGATGAACAGAAAAGGAGTGATGGAGGGATGAAGAGAAAGGAGAGAGAAAGTCCACGAGAAGGTTGTGATAGGCAGGAAGGAGAAACAAAGCAGGGGAGGGGTGAGAGATCAGAGTGTTAAAGGAACCAGCCAGGAAGAGCAAAGTTATACTTATTACTTTGACAGCTGCCTGCATGCACGCTTTCCACAAACGGGCTTTCTACCTCCACGCCATCTGGACCACTTGCTTGTCTGTTTGACTTTTTTAAACTTTGTGCTTTCAAGTGTAAACCGGCGCTTTCAAAGCTTCGCACTGAGGTAGGATGTTTTCCTTTGGAACAACACAAACGGGAACTCATTAGTCCTGATGTGACAAATTCTTAGATGCTGAATAGATCTGTCCTTAGTGGCAACATGGCGACCTCTCGCTGCGGAGCTGCAGTTACATAGAAATGCTTCTCATGATTGTTGTCATAGTGTTTGGCGGCACAGTGTTCAATCTGCGAAATCTAAACAAAACAAATTGCTTCATAACAAAAAGGTTTTATGTTTATTTACTATCGTTTTAGCAGAATTTGGCGATTATTTTTCTGTGACGTTATAAAATAAATGTTCTGTACGTCGTCTTAATTTTCAGGATGTTAATCCAACAAAGGTGCAAACGAGGTTGCACTAGATTTCGCAATATTTTCGGTTACAGCAAAAAGAGTAAGGATTATTATGTCCCTAATGTGATGTACACTCCATTTGTCAGGAACAAAGACACTTGCCCTCAGTGGGTTTGGAGCCTGGGGCTGATAGGAGTTCAAGATTAATGAAGTGTGACGGAGTAAATGAAGAGAATTCAATTAAAAAGAAAAACCTCCACGGTGAGAGAGGTGGGTGACCTCTCATGCTACAGAATCAGACAGCTGTCCTGACAGAAAACTGCTGAACTGGGTGTTGACTTCAGCCTTTTTTATCTTGCTGCTCTTGTGAGTTTCAAGTAACGCGAGTCCTGAAATTTGAAAGTCACACAACTGTTCCTCTCACTGCGGCGAGGAGAAAGAGATAATGACAAAAACTTCATTGCACACCACAGACTTAATGGTACGTAGATAGTCAAAGTATTATATCTTAAAAGGCAACAAAACCTTTCTGTAGTCCTTCTGTTGGTAAAAGCAGATATGGCTTTGAGGTTGTGATGCTTCAGCTGTGTTTTTTAAGTCAAAGATGGTGGAAGGGCTCCGGTCCAGGCCCTGTCAGATTGCATCCAGTGACCCTCGAGTTATATAAGAACCTGCTCAGCAGCTCCAGGGTGAAATATCAGCATCCCTCTGTATCAGCCTAGGCCTGGACCACAGCGCAGTGCCTGTGTGTTTTACAGATTTAATCTGTGAAAGCTCTTAAATTAATTAATTATAATAAACCTTTTATGAGCCTTCTGCAGCAGCTCACTGTTTAAAAGAAAGTCAAGACAACAAGAGATTCTGTGACTACTGATGTTTAAGCAGAGCGAACATCCATTTGTCTGCTTCTCTCTTTACGAGTTGAACTGCTACACAACCTTATTAATGACCAATAAAACACGATTTATTGATTATTTACTGACTTGATTATTTCCCATTTCAAAAATGTATAAAAATCTAAGCTTGTCAAAATGTAATTCTTTGTAGTTTAACTCTTAACATAACTCTTTCCATCCTGAACTCAAAAGATGCAGTTGGAGCTGGGATCTTAAAATAATGTTTTATTTATTTGTTGGTGGACATAAAAGCAAATAGGGCAAATATAAAAAAATTGTTACAGCACAACAAGGTGGCAGTGAAGAAACTGTCTTGTTTGCATCGCAGAACATAAGAAATTAGACCTGGTTGTTATTTTGTTGTGTGATAAGTTGATTTAACAAGAACTTTGATTTTTCTATCCTCATTGTGCAGTATGGCAGTGCAAATTGATTATATCAAAGTCAGCGAGCATTAATTTGATCAGAATATTCCCAGAACTAAATATTAATGGTTTATGACGGACTGACTTATTTTTGTATTTAAATTTGATAAAACTGTTAATTTGTGTTGAAGATGTGGACGAGTGACTTTTTGTAAAAACGTAGACCTGGTGGGGGACGTAACACGTTAACTATTTGTCAGCCCAGTGCTAATTTAACAAGTACTTGGAAAGTCTCAGGTTTTACTTCTGTGTTTTCTCTTAAATAATTTATTGTGTGAAAATATGAGCCAACAAAGTCAGGATTGGTTCTTGATTAGTTTTAGGATCAGTCGGCATCTCCTCTTGCTCAATGCTGCACACCTTTTGGCTCCACAACAAGAATCTGTGTTTTTTTTCATGGATTCTGCTTGTCTTAGGGCAGGGGTGGAACTAAAGAACTAAAGCTGCCATTAAAACAACACTTGGGTTGGTGTTTTCCAGCTTTAGCGTTGTTGAAGTGCAGCATGAAACATTGAAGCAAGAACAAATCTGCAGGGAGCAAATTATTAGTAACTGTGACTAAGAGGTAAATATTTGTTTCTTCATGTTTTAAAATGCTCTTACTTTTCTAGTGCAGCTGATTAAGGTTGTTTTCAAATAAAAAGTGGTTCATAGCTTGTGGCTGTTTAATGTTGAAGCGTTATGTTTGTTTGAACACGTTTAACAAGACGTTGCTGTAGTTTTTATGACGTGGTGACCCCGTGGTGCCGTGTCCATCGAGCAGCAGCTGCAGCTAAAGGGTGGAGGATTTTATGAAATAACTCCTGCTGTTCCACATGCAAATCAGCTTACGGAGAATCCGAGTGTTGGATAACGATGGAGCTCCATTAGATGTAATCTCTTTCCTTCTGAAAAAAATACAGCTGCCGTGCACGTCACAGACTGTGGAAAATAACCTTCAAAGCTTTATGGTTCAAAAATGATCATTTCAATGCTAATTTACATGTTTGTGTCATGAAGAAAATAGGAATTAATTCTCATGTTAAATAAGCGGGCTGCTACAGGTGTTCACCTCTGCTGTCAGAACCACTTTGTTGTTTATGCAAACTCATTCCCTGTTCCTGTTAGACGAGCACCTCTGTGCCGTCTGCCTGTTTGAAGCTCATTTGTTTATTTAATGTGCAGAACAACAAATTTAATGCTTCACCTCGAGCGTCGCTCTCATATCCACCCAGGTGTCAGTTTTTTGTCTGTTGCTTCTACAAGATGGACTTGATTGAAAAATGTGATTTGAGTTTTGCAGCAGAGGTACAAGTAGTTTGTCTCCCAAAATAAATAAATAAATATTCACTCCGGTTTCTAGTGAGGCCAGAAATTGTTAATATTCATGATCTCAGGAGGTTAAATCCTTTCTGAAGTCTTTAGTTCACGTTTTGTCATAAAGCTGGTAGTTCCTGTTGTTTTTTTTAATTTTCGTCACAACAAACTATTAAAAAAAAGAGAAATTGTGTCCATCTGTAGTCTATGATTCAGGGATGTTGCTGTGTTTGGATTTAACAGCCTAAACACGTCATCCTTGTCCAGCGTCATCAAATCTATTTTTAGTTTTAGGCACAAGCTTTTTATTCAGCATCACATCACTACATGCTTAAAGAACTGAAAAAGCTTCATGTTTATGGTAAATATCCAGTCAGTTTTGTTAAGGTCGACAAAACGCACCAGCTTTAAATACATAACAAAACATTTAATTTATTTCACTCCACCAAGTTCTTTATGTAATTGTTCTTCACATGACACATGAGCTGTTACATAATAAAAGAGGCATCTGGCTAAAATCATATTTGATCACTAGATGGCAGAGAAAGTTAAAGTTGCACAATCTTCTGATATTTTGAATGATGTGCTTTGTAAACCCCAAGTTTGGGGCATTATTTTAATATGAATTCAAAAATATTTATACACATGTAGTTTTATTAATCTCCCTCTGAAATAAAAAGTGTGCATGGTTCATGCCCAATGTTTTAGTTTTTCTTTAAATTGTAACAAAATGGAGTCTGAGATAAAACTACTCTTATGTTTTATAAAAAATATCACCCATAGAAGTCGAGGTTTTCAAACTTAAAACACTTACTTTTTGTTGTAGCATTCATGTTTATTAATTTTATCTGCATGTCTGTCCAACAGGGTGAAGTGTTAGGTCTTGTACCAGAGGACAAGTGCGGTTTGGCCATCGCTGAAGACAGCAACGACATTTGCATCATCCCAGAAGAGCAGCCCAGCCCTCCCTCGTCGCTGCTCTGCACAGGAGACAACGGCAGCGATCAGAGCTCCTGGCAGACAGAAAGTTTACCCGTGTCTCTGGCTGGCCACGAATCCTGGGCACAAGTCGTTGCAATGGATCCCGAGGATGTGAAGAGCCTGGACAGCAACGAGGGCGTAGGTTTAGCTGAGGAGCGCAGCGAAAACAACTCCTCCAACTCGGACATCGTCCACGTCGAGCGTGAAGACACGGAGCTGCTGGAGGAGGCCGGTGATGCCGGGGTGACAGAAGAAAGCCTGATCAGTGTTTTAGGCACGGAGAGCGAGCTGGCCGAGCTCAGGGCAGAATTTGGGGACGAAACAGTTGTGTCAGCATCAACTGGGGCGGACTCCGCCCCTCCTGCCTCCCTGATTTCATTAGAGGAGCCAGTTGTCATTGAGACGTCTGCAAGCTTGTCTGAAGAACCTTCTCTCATTTCTTCAGAGCCAGAGCTACTTCCCCCTGTCCCCCCTCCAGCTGAGTCCGAACCTCTAGCACCTTTGCCTGTTCCTGCAGTAGATCCAGAGCCTGAGCCAGAACCAGCTGTTGCCCCTGCCCCGGTGCTTTCCAGAGTGAAAATCCCAGCTCCAGCTAAAGAAGTCATGACAGCACCAGCAGAGCCTGAAGCCCCATCAGAACCAGCTTCTGATGCACAGCAGGACATGGAGCCCGTCATGGTGCCTCAACAGCCAGAAGCAGAAGCTGCAGCCGAGCCAGACACCCCAGTGACTGCACCTCAAACTTCAGAGCCCCCAGCTGTGGAGACCACTGTGGCATCTGTTGAAGCCCCAGCTGAGGAGGCTCCTGTAGCTCCTGTTGAAGCCCAGGTTGAGAAGACCTCTGTAGAAGCCCCAGATAAGGAGTCTCTGGTGCAGCCGGAGCCAGATTCCAAATTACAAGCCCTGCTTTATGGAGGTGCTGCCCTGGTGCTACTTGCTGCTGCTTTATCAATCAGTATTATTTTCTTAAGGAGGAGGTAGAAACAGGCGTCATCCTGGTGAAGGAAAACACAAAGTAAAATATTTTAGTAGAACTATAGCTTATTATTGACATGAGACCTGTACAGATTGTACTGAATTTATCTAATTTCTAATTTTCAGGAAGTGTAAACTCAACAAAAGGGCCCCTAAGCTGACAAAAATGTAATCACATCTATATTACTGCTGGACTGAGATTACTTTAGTCCACCTGTTGCAGACACAAAGGAACACATGCCACTCCACTGTAATGTTTAATTTCCTCTCTGTTGGAGTTCATTTTTAGTTTTTTTTTAATCCACCCACGTTTCTTATAGTGAGTTATTTTTAAACATCATTGCTTGTGCCTACACAAATTCCGGTTTTGTTTTTGTACAACTTACGTCTTTGAAACCGGAAAAAGATCACTGATCTTACAGATAAAATTTACAGTTCATATTTATATTGTTCCTGAGAAATATAACCTTTTTGTTACTCTTGTCCTTTCTATGCAGACGAATGAAATTGAAATTTAGCCTAAATTTGAGTAGGATTTCTAAAACCAAGTGTATAATATTTTAAGTTTTAGTTTAATGTTAAACCACTTGAGAGCAACTGAGCTTTTCTCTTCATGTTAAAGTGTACATGGGATATTATTGTACATGCAAGGTGTTATTTGTGAATTAAAACATGGAACATTTTTCCTGAGGATAAATGAAAATGGGTCCAAATGTAAGCTTTTTCTTGTGTTCTGTAGATGCATACATGGCACTCATACATACTTTGCAAATTATGTATCTTGCCATAATCTACACTTCTTAAAAACCAATACATCAGGCAACTTATCACACTGGTTTCACCTCCTGCCATAAAACTTATTTTAATTTATTAGCTTTTCAAAAATATATCCATAAATTAATGTGGTCAAAAACCAGTTGCAGAAAAACCCAACTCAAATGTAAATGTTTGTTCCATTTATTTAGTTGAAGTAGATGTGCAGCTCTTATTTTATAAATTTATTTATGAGTATTTAGTAGCTCCGATTTGCACTTCCTTTTTAAACTGTTTACATCTGCACCCATTCTTTATGAAAAATAAGGAAGTAGGCTTCTCTGTGGTATTAAAGGCTCACTAATAATCTGTGACAAAGCTGCAATAAGCAGGGTGATTTGACAAAACATAAGCTGTGAGAAAATAAAACTGTTTCTATATATTCAAAGCATGCTTTAAAGTACTTAAGTTTTTACTGTTACTTTTTAGGTAAATTGGTTCAACCTGGAAACTACCTCTGAATAGTTTGAGACAATTATGCAATCAGTTAAAGTTCTATGAATATTACAGGATATTCAGTCAAAATGTTCAAAGCTTATAACCAGCTGCACAGTTTGTGTTTGTCTCAGTTACTAATAAACCAGGTCTGATTTGTTGAAAATGAAACCAAAAGTACAAAAGGGAACAGAATTAAAAAAGGGTTCCAAACACAGTACTTTTACATTAAGCTTAAAATCAAACAAAAAAGTATTCAAGTGATTCTCCACTTGTAGTTTATTAACTTTTAAAGCAATACAATGTATGTATCTGAAGTCTGAATATTAACAATTCTGAGAAACCATTTTAAACTACAAGGTTGTACATTTCAAAAATCAGAATACAATACAAAATGATCATGTAAGTCAAGAATATAGTGGATAAATGCACTTCAATGAACGGAGGAGGAATGATGTTTAAAGTATGTAAACTAAAAAGAATTCAAGTCTCAATTTTCAGTTCCCTATTTTCACAACAGGACCTTCAACTTAAAGTTTATTTCAGTCAGAAATAATTTCCTGATGACTGTTACACTGCAACAGTTTCTGTCACAGTTGGCTAGTCCTGAGGAGCAAGTTCTTGCTAACTTCATTTGAATTGTTTACCAGGCAATTTCCTGTAATTTCTTCAGAATTTTCTGCTGCTCAGTCAGTCACCTGGCCCCTGCACGACAGACAAACTGGTGCACGGTGGTGAAGAGGCTTCTGATCAGCTGCGGAGCCTGAATGCAAACTCCCTTCACGAGAGTGAGGGAGAGGGCAATGATGACTCGCTCCTGGGGGAGGTGCTCCAGGGCCATTCCTTGCCTCAACAGCCAGTCCACCTCATATTTGAGGCAATACTTCCATTGCTGGAAAGCAGAAACAAAAACAAAAGACAGGTCCATTACCTGCTGCCTGTCATGGATTTTAGACTGAGATCATCTGGTTAAGAAATAATGAAATTGCAATTAGGTCCAACATTAGAGGGGAAAACAAACCTCACACTATGTGTTGCAAATCACCCTCAGCTGATATCACGTTTTAGCTCAATATTTGGAAAATTGACATTTGTGTGTTGGCTAATTAACTGTGGCAGCCATCTTGAATCGACTTCAAAAGTTAAAAAGTTGTAGATCTAGAGCTAGTGATTACATTCTGAGTTCTATTAAAAACCACCCACTGATCAATGAGACATTTTGTAGCCCTTGCCTACAACCACAATTTTTAAACAATATTTGTAAAATCAACTGAATTACAGAAAGTGTTTTCTGAGGTCAGCTCATGCAGGAATGCGAACATCTAGATTTTTTACTTCTGTAGTTCTGTTTTGATTTAAACAATCATCTCAAACCAGACTCACATCTGAAGGAGAGCTTGAAATATTTGTCCTCAGGCTCTGGGTAGCCCGAGCCACTAGATTTTGTTCAAACTGGGCTGCGATGTCCCTCAGGCCTTGTGCAACTGCACGGTAGTCTACTGCTTCTTCTGCATGGCCTCCAGCTGAAACAAACAAGTCAAAAAACATAAACACAAAATTTACTAGTTCACAAAGATAATACATCTAAAAACAACATCAAATGCAACAAACTGAATTTGGATGCAAGTTTGTGACCTAAAAGAGCAAAATAAATCACATGCTCGAGACGTAAATTTCTGTTTCACTTTCAGATCCATTGCGGTTTCGCGATGAAAACAAAAACAGCTGATCATAAACTATTTGACAGACTTTGGAATTATGGGTAATGGAGTCTCAAACTTTAGTTTGTTTGCCTTTTACTTCAGACACTGCCTTAGCCATGTTGGGTTAACAAAAGTAAAGTTAAAACCACCGGAATTTTAAAGATATATCTTTAGTTTTCAAGTACGTATGTTATGTTCTTACTTACCGACCCATGGTAGTTCTGCTAGTGGTTGAATATCATCCAGAGAGGATTTGACGCTTTCGGGCAGGTGACCATCACTTTCAATCTCCTCGTAGTCTCGATGGGTGTCTGTGTTGTGTTTGTGGAGGTTTGTATTCCAGTTTGCATTTATGTCATTACAGAGGGAAAGAATCTCATGGCTGTAACTGGAGTCTCTACAGACGCAGTCTGCTTGGAGGAAGGCGACAATAACAAAAGCCGCGTCTGCTCTGTTCGCTAAGTTGTCCATCGATGATCAGTCATTTAAACAAGCTGTATCATAAAGTCAAAACAACAACAGTCATAAAAAATAAAAAGTTTTGGTCGAGCAAATTTATGCTATTATAGCAAATTAACAATTACTGGACTTCATCGGCTAAAAGCTAACTAGCAGTTAGCATAACGCTAACGTTTGTTTTCGAGAATCAAACTTGCTTTAGAAAAACCGGTAACTGACTAAAACTATCCAGTCTTAATCATTTGGGAAGAAATTTTGACTTACTTCAGGTTGTTTCGACAATAGGTTCAGTAAGCGAACTGTGAGCTCCATTCAACCGCGGAACAAGTACTAAAGCCGGCCGGGCGGTTGGCTGGGTTTTATTGTGGAAGTAGGTGGGATCTATCCAAATATCGACAGTATCGATGCCAGCCTTAGCAAATTGATCGATATAAGATTGTTTTTTGAAGGGAGAGTGTTGTAGTTTCTGAATATTCTACCCGGAAAGAAAACTATTTTTTGTTCAGTTTGTCTAAAAAAAAACCCGACATAATGAATGGAGAATGTTCCATTGTTTCTGAAAATAGCATTCATTTTGATAATGTGTTTCCAATTCAAATTCTGTTCTGGATATAACTAATAATCTTAAATAGAAAAAAAAATCCCTAAAACACATGTAAGTCATGAAAATGTATTCAGATGTAGCAATTTGATTATGCATCCATTGAGGATACAAAAGTATTTCTAAGTATCATTAAAAACACTGGCCCTGTGTGTAAATTTGGTATTGGATGAATGCATTTGCAATATGACACAAATCGTGACATGTTCAAAAGCATGAGAATTATTGTGACAGTCTTTAGAAGTTGAACTGTGAAGTTTTAAATGAGTCATAGTTGGCCTATTTTTGTTCAGAGCTTCTGACACTACAGGGATAACATTTTAAAACTGGACACTGATCTTTTCAAAGAATTAGATCATATATAATCTGTTACAAAACACCCATTACTAAAACCCTTTCGGAGCAGTCTTCTAAACAAAGTCAGCACTTTCAAGGAATAAACATTTAGTTTGACGGCTCATGCTTCCTAAGTCAGTCACACACATAGTTGGCTGCAGAGATAGATAAGAAAAACACCCTAACTGGAAAGTCCCTATACATTTTTTCCCCTTTTTAAAACATCCCTTGTCAAGTCACAAGTTAAAAACAACAAAATTAAAGTAATATGGAAAAGGCTTAAAATGTTTATTTACAATAAAAACAAAATTAAAAAAAACAATCTTAAACCAGCCATGTATGTGACTCATGTACAAGAAGAAAAAAATATTCAAGTCGGCAGTGCACAAAACTCAATCCTCAATTACATGGTTCAACTTAAAAGAAACAAGACTCTACATGTAGTCATTTCTGCTAGGATTATACTGCCTGATACATGTTAAAACAACAGTCTCATTGAAGAGTCATTGCATCTCAAGCTTTGAGACTCTATATCCTGGAGTCCCAAAGCTCACAGATCTTTCAGTCTTCCTGCCAACAAGCCTCCTTCCTGTTCTGGGCAGAGACTCCATCTTAGCGGGAGGCTTCAAACCCGATGAAAGCCTGGGTGAAAGGTCACATTTTGGTGACAAAGCTGCCTGTCGTGCCTCCTGGAGCTCTCTGCAGAAAGGAGAAAACAAAAGCGGGGAAATATATTTCAACTGATATCAGTATCTCCTGAAAACAAAGACATGCTCTGCTGCAGCCGGATTATTTTCAGTCACATAAAACTGCTCCACCTCCTGGCATTTAGAAATCAGTGCATGTAAACATTGGCACAGATTTGTTGCCTCTCCCTAATCTCAGTCTGGAAAGCTCAGATTTTCTTCTCTCATTTCAAAATATTTCGCACCTCGGTTACAGAAAGAGGCGACGAGGCGGCACATTCAACAGAAATTTACCAAGACAATACATTTTAAAGAAATTTATTAATAATGCTAAGGTTGTCTATTATTTTTCCAACATTGTGTTGTTTTAATAAACCTAAATAAAATCAAATAAAAAGCTAATTTTAAAAAGGAAGCAAAAATGAATTTCATAACCATCAAGAACCTGGTCTCTTACTTTTCGAGCATGGCCGTCCTGAACTTCTCCACATTGAGCTCTCTGCGAAGCTGAGCAGCCAGCCTCTCAGTCCTCTTCTCCCTCAGGACCGTGTGCTTGCAGAGCTCCCTGGCAGATGGGCGCTTTGTTGGGTCTGAATCCAGCAACGACTGACGAAGGAAAAAGATAAATCTTGAAATGCTATTCCAGTAACATTAAACCATTTAACAGATGGTAGTTCTAAACCCAGTCTCTATTTTATAAAATAAAGCCCACGAGGAGGAGGAATACCTGAAGTAAACTCCTGAAGGGAGGCGAGAGCTCTTGTGGCAGTTTGGGCAGATGCCCCTCTCTAAGACTGTGCCACTCATCTCCATTTTGAGGCAAAGGAGAGGCTCCTGCTGCCAGCAGCACCGTGAGGCCCAGAGCAAAGATGTCGGCCTTGGGGAGGTGGTGGTAATCCTGGGGAACAAAGCAACAACTGAAGTTAGAAACGATCACTAGAAACAATGCAAAAACAGAAACTATACATTTCATATTAAATTAATAAACAAAAAGTTTCTTCCTGTTAAAAAGGGAGTCATTCTCTTGAACGGGTTGTTCCAAACTGTAATTTCCCTTCATGGGATCAATAAAGTATCATTCATTCATTCATTCCTTTCCACCATCGTCAACATGGAGACAAAATGAAAACTCAATCTGCTGGTTTCCCTAGACAGAAACTTTTACCAATAATCAAGTGTTTTATAACAAGAATGAATCAATTTAATTTAAATCTGAATTTGATTGGTGCCATAAAATTACTTTTGTGAATTTGAGCCATTTAAAAATAAACAAAAAAAAAAAACACAACATCTTAAGGCTATACCAAACATCCGTACCTCATGAAGCACTTCCTTAGCCAGAAAGCGACTGTCCCCCTCCTCAACTTGAGGACTACTAATTAAAGTCACATGACCCAAATCACCTACAGGGGAGAAAAAAAATTCGATAAAACAGATTAAAGCAATCCACAATTCAAATCTTTTTTTTTTATTAAAAAATTAATTTTATTCAAAACAATTATATACACACACACAAAACACAAAAAACAAAGCTAAATTAAAACATCAAATCAAACAGCAATTCACATGGATTCACATTATGCTCCTCCATATTCCTTCAGAACACTAAATTTTAATCATTCTCTTAAATATGTACAAAGATCTGGCATTTTTAACCTCATCTTCCAAAATACCAATTTTGTAAATGACTCCGGCCAAACGGCTTTCCTCATCTTCCTCCTCACTCTCCCCCTCACCCTCTGCTCTTGTGCTGGGCTGCTGGCAAATAAAAATGTTGCCTAAAAACAGAAACATTTGTTAAATTAAAACCTTCTGCGTGCAAATTTAAACAGTGGTAAAGTGGTCACAGACACGTACTGGGTTTAATATCCAGGTGGACCAGGCCTGAGCTGTGGATGTATTTCAGACCCATGGCCACTTGTAAAAGCAGATCTTTCAGTTCTGCCTCGGTGAACAGCTCACCTTGTGCCTCCTTCTTCACAATCGCATCACTGAGACTTCCACCTAAACAATATAAACCACAAAACTGCATTACACCTGCAGACTACTCACAGTTTCAACTTTTTCTTTTTTTGGACGAGACTAAAACCCACCATCGCAGTATTCATTCTGAATAATCATGTGATCATCCTCGGCCCATGCTGAATAATAGCGAACAACGTGTGGGTGATGCCCAAGAACAGCATGTGCGTACACTTCCTTTAGAGCCAGCTGCCTGAGAGATGAACACAGTCATGATCAAAATAAAAAGTGTGGACAGATCAGTCTCTGGTAGAGATCGTCACAATGCTGACTCACTCATTGGCAGAACCTGCCAGGGGTCGTCGGGAGCGCTTTATGGCATACAGGCAACCGTCCAGCCGATTCACACACTTATAGACCGCCCCGAACTCACCCACGCCGATGCACTCCACCTCCAGGAACTCGCTCTCATAGCGCGACAGCATGAAGGCTTGGACAGCTCGTCTCTGCCAGATGAACAGACGCAGGGCGCAACAGTAAAAACTAAAAATACTTCGAGGAGGAGCACACGTCACAGGAATACATCAAGAAAATCCGGGGTTTCTTTGATGCCGGACCAAATATGGTGATGCTTCCTCAAGAAAAACAAACATTGACAGCAGCTGTTTTTTTTGTGTGAGTGTGTTGTTGGAGATTCCTTAGAGAAATCCCAGAAGTTAAAGTGACAGCATGTAATTTTGAACAAAACAAGAGGAAGTGGATGATGAAGATGACAAAGCCTGATGATGAAATCCGAGCAGAAGTATGTTGATGACATTCATCACTTCCACAGAGAATCTGCCGTACCTTTGGTGGGAGAAAGGCTTCGTCATCCTCTTCAGATGACGTGAGGCTGTGTTTAAGTCTGAAAGAAAAAAGCCTTGATATTTTATATAAAACTGCAGAAACCTAAAATATAAGCAGCAACACAATCAGTGATGAACCAAGAAATATTTAAACTTTCACCACAATCATTGTGTTAGCCAGGCATATGATGATATGAATCGATGTTTTTGTTTTACTTGATGTATTTGAATCATTAAATCAATATATCGATGTGGATTGGTGTATTGTTACATTCCCAATAAATATTTTTTTAAAAACATTACCTGTGTCCATAATCTTCATCATCGTCACTCCTGCTGTTTTGCCTCCACAGCAGCTCGCTTTTTCTGCGAACTGTGTCCGGAGTGAAAGGATTCACGTTGACCAAAGGAGCCTGAATAAAGTTTGCAGCAGCTGAGGCAAAACGCACGGTCCTCTGGCGCTGACTTATCTTTACGTTGGAGTAAAGCTGGGACGATTTTGACAACAAACTCTACAAAAACAGAAAATTAATAAAAAAAAAAACAAATGAATCATAAGGGAGTTCACAGACAATCAGTCTTACTGAATCACCTTGGGTGTGCTGGGCGATTCACACAGCCTCAGCTTCTTCCAGGAAGCGTAAGGTATGGGGCTGGTGCACTGCAAAGGCGAAGTGCTGCTCCTGCTGCGGTGGCGCTGCCCTCTGGGGGTCCTGCAGACAAAGCTGGGACTGCAAATTCTGGGATTGCAGATAACAGCGCAGTCATCTGAGGTGGTGTCACTGCTGTTTTCGTCTTCTCCACAGCTGGAGAAATCCAGCCGCTGGTTGATCCCATCAATCACCATCTCCACGCCTGCTGAGGCCTGAACGTTGGGGTAGGTTTCCTTCATAATGTTAAGACCTGGCAGCACAAACACTTTATAATAAAGTTTATTAGATCATGTGCATGTATGCCATGTAATCTTGCTTTTTGTCTTTGTGAACATCTTTACTTCTGCATCTGTAAACTCATTGAGTTCTCTAATTGCTAGTGGCAGCCATCTTGCATGAAGCTGACTAAAAAGGTTTATCAGCTGTAGATTATTAGTGTTTCATTAAAATACGTCACCTGGTTCATGAGTTATTTTGCTAACAAATACTTAGAAAAAACGTTACTTTTTTTGCGCAGATGATAAAAATAAATGTTTACTCACGAACGAGTCCCCTTTCGCGCATCACCTTAAACACGTTCACATCTCGCGCCACGAAGGTTAAAGACTTCCTGTTTAAATCAATTACACCCCTGGGGTCAGGGCATCTAGCTTCCTGATTGGTTGGCTGGACCTTTGAAGTAGCTAATTAGGTAAACAATTTAAAATATGATAAATATATGATCAATTACACATGTACTGGAAATAAAATGATTATTTCTTACCTAAATGCTTAAATTATATTTGTGTTTTTATAACAAAAATTAGGTCATTGTATGAAACGATGTAGACACGTGGGCGGAAGTCATCGACGTCATCACAACAGAGAGACAAGAGGAGGAAAAACAGCCCATCCGTGGATGTGACACGCTTACAGATCCGTGGAAAACACCCCCGCCAGCAGCAGGAAACCATGATCCGTATCCAGCAGCGTCTCTAACGCGCTTCAGACGAACCGTGCGCGGGGAGCCTTTCTGCCTTGTTTCCTCCCCTCCACCTGTCCGTCCGTCCGTCCTCCAGCACCGACCCACCATGGTAGAGCAATCGGATCGAGCCCCGCTGCTGGACTGGGAGGAGATCCCACCGCCCGACCCGAATCACCAGGCGGCCCAGCCACCGCTGCCGAACCCGGAGGAAGGAAGCACCGAGGCGGAGAAAACTTCCCACCCAGCTGGAAGGCGTCTACCGCCGCCGCCGGCCACCGCCGTCTCCACCGCCGTCACCTACAGCCCGTCGCGGAACGTAACAGCTGTTGTTGTCAGCCGGGACAGAAGCCTTCAGCCCCCCGAGCTATCCGGGTTCGGGTGGGATCGCCCCGAGTTTTTCGGTACGGATCGGAACCTGCCCTTCCCCTGCGTCACAACGAGGGATCAGTGGGATGAAAAAGATCAGATAGTGTCTGTGTTTGTGGTGACTTTCGATACGAGATCAGGTAAGAAAACCAGAATCTGTTCATTTTATTTAGCTGAAAACGATCACCATGTCTTATGATTTCTTCATCAGTTGTTTATTATGAAATAGTTTATTTCCCTTTTAGAGAAGGAAACACCTCTCTGACAGAAGCTCCTGTGTTTTTATGAGACACCTCTCAGCTGTGTGGGGCACCTATAAACATAGGGATACCCCAGGGTCCTATGTTGGGCCCAGACCTGTTCTCCCAATCCTCCACTCTTGAACAGTTTTTAAAAAAACAGCTGAAGATGTTTTCATTCAAACAAACTTTAAGTTAGATAATTTTATTTATTTATTTATTTATTTATTTATTTATTTATTTATTTATTTATTTATTTATTCATAAATGAAATGAAAAGCATAGATAACTTTTTTTTCATAACATTTGCCCTTTTTTTCCCCAAAAAATTAATGCATGCAATAATAATACATGTATTTTACACTCAAGCTCTGGAAAAATAAACAAAAACAGCATCAGACCCTTCCCATCTTGTTTGAACAACAGTTGATGTCGATACATATTACGTAGTGTCATATTTTTGCAATAAACTGGCTTTTAAACATATAAATTGTTCTGGACGTTTCAATATCAAGATTATTCTATAAACTTATTCCTTGAATTTAAGCACAGTGTTCTTTCAAACTAGTTTTTTATATCTGTTCTCTCATTGTTTACATCTATATACCATTTTGTTGTATTTTATTTAAAACTCTGCAAAAGATTGAACCTGTCTCTTTGTTATAGTTGGAAAACATATCAAATTAGTAAAACATTATGACAGTTCCTCAGGTTAATATTTACTTACAGTAGATGAGTCAGGCCTTTTCTTGACCTTTCACAGCTGTGTTAGATTTGAGGAAATAGCCAGGATGAAAGCAGAGGAACTTCATTTTTTTTAAATCATTGTGTGTATTTTTGTGTGAATCACAGGAAATATAATAGAATGGTGTCTGCCTCATGACATCAACCTCGACGGAGTTGAATTCAAGTCAATGGCCAGCGGCTCCCATCGGATCACCAGTGACTTTATGTAGGTGATCCTCTGACACTGACTCCAAAAAGGTTATAAGCTCAGCCAATTTCACAGATATTGAGCTAAAATTTGGTGTGTTGGCAACATTCACTACACATGTTCTAACACATCACCACAATGTTGCATGAGATCACACATAATATCATTACAAGCTTTGACCAAAACAGCGATAACTCTGTCTCTTCTCAGTTCTTTGATCTGAGTTTAAAATTTTGTCTGGGATGCTTGATCTTAAATTTTTGCTGCTTTGCCTGTGGTTAGATATTTCCGTAAAGGCAATTACTTCGGGTTGGCCTGTTTTGCCAACATGCCCGTTGAGAGCGAGCTGGAGCGAGGTGCGAGGATGAAGTCTGTGGGAATTCTGTCTCCGTCCTACACTCTGCTTTATCGCTACATGCACTTCCTGGAGAACCAAGTCAGGTAAGGCCTGCTGGGAAGGGATGTTCTTTTATGTGCTTTTTTACACCAGTTTGTTGGCATTCCTTATTTATCTCTTTGAAGGTTTTTTTTGTATGTGCCAACCTCCGATCCATGTTTTTTGTCTCAGATGTTCTCATCAATTAAACATGAGCTCTGTATCCCAGTTAGTTGCAGTTTTTGTCACAAGAACCCATTGAAGTGCTGTTTTTCTACAGCGTCTGAACAAAGCTGGAGAAACTTTGACAGCAGCTTTTCTCCTCTTTTCTACAACACCGCTCCTCTTATTCAGTCTTTTTAAAACAACCTGACTCTCACTGATTGTGTATAAATATAAAAAAGCCACACTTTTTAATATAACAAACACTGGTGAATCTGCCTAAATCTCAAGAGGATGGTTGTCTAGTTTAAAGTTTACGAGCGGCTTTCTGTGCAAAAAGCAGCAAACAGAAAGAAAATTAGTATTTATGACACAATACTCCTCAAATTTAACTTACTAAAATAAAATGATTTATGAATAAACCAATGTTACTGAAAACATAACCTTCTTGGCGGAGGGAATAAAACACAACATAAAACAAACTGTGATGCAAAATAACCAATATGACATGTTAACCAAGCCAAACTGGAGGACATAAAACTCAAATTATGCAAAATGACGTGTATTTTAATTTATCGATCATGATGCTTTTCCACAAAGTCTGTTTTAGTTTTAGCAGTTTAGGTGAAACTCATTTAGTCACTGCATGCACAGATTGTTTTCACACCAAATAGAAATCAGGTCAATCATTTCAGATGCAAAATTTGGTGCTTTAGGTTGACGCGAGCTGTGAGCAGAGCACTTCTCTACAGAATAATAATCTAGAGAAGAGATAAATATGCAGAAATTGAATAAAAGGCACTCATCATTAAAGCAAACTTAATCTGCTTCATCATTCAGATCTGAAACAAATGAGTCACACCTGATTGTGTTGTTTTGATCTCCTGATTGGTTTTAGACATCAGCTGCAGAATCCAGGCCAGTATTCTCCTCTAGAGGCCTTTTATGAGGACAAGAAGGCCGTTCTCCCCCCAATGGGAAACGGTTTGGTCACGTCGTGCCCGATGTGGAGCGTTGCTTCTATAAACCGCTGCATGCATCCTGAAATGAAGGTCTGAAAACCACCAGAACAAACTCTTATGTCACTGAACACGCTACACAGAACAACCTTCTTCCCTGCAGATCACCCACCCTGCTGGCTGCATGTCTCAGTTCATCCAGTTCTTCGGGGAGCAGATCATGGTGCTGTGGAAGTTTGTGCTGCTTCGGAAACGTCTCCTCATCTTCTCTCCTCCACCTGTGGGTGTGGTCTGCTACAGAGGTGAGCACAGTCTCTCACTTCTATCAGGGGGCGATGATGTAAACTTGTCTCTTCTTATTTTATGATTTAATTAAAAATTATACAAATCTTTGAATATATTTTATTAATCGTTTTGTTTTGCCCCATCAGTGTATTGCTGTTGCTGCCTGGCTAATGTTTCCATACCTGGAATTGGAGTTTCTGTGCCTGAACTACGGCCTTTTTTCTACATCAACATCGCTGACATCAGTGCCCTGGAAACAGAGCTGTCATATGTAGCCTGTAAGAGATTTTACTCCACTGTTGGTGGTTAGTTAGCTGGCTTCCCTGACAGAAATGATTGTTTATACGTGTATCAATGTGTTTTTTGTGTGTTTCAAGGCACCACAGAGAAAATCTTTGAGGACAAGAAGGAGCTGTACGACGTCTACATCGACAACCAGAATGTGAAAACGCACAGAAGCCATTTGCAGCAGCTGCTCAGACTGAACGCAGCAGATAAGGAGAAGTACAGGAAACTGAGTGAACAGAGGTATTTTAACATTTTATCCACCACATCTTCAAATTGTAAAATAATATTGAACAGCTTTTGTTTAATACTCGGCGCAGGTAACCAGTCCAGATCTCAGCCTTGAATGTTTATTTTATCACAACGCTGTGGTTCATCTCGTCTCAGCAGACAGAACAGCACAGATTACGAGTCATTACTGCGTATTATTACCCCCGGATATGATGTCATAATAAACAAGGAAGTTTCCTTAAAGCAGTTTTACTTTTCTGAGAAATATGTACTTCCAGAGTGAAGCACATGCTAAATAGAGCCTTGTTGATTCTCTTACTGTTTAAAATAAATGATTACAATCGAGACCGTATATAAAACTTAGTTAATCAAACACAAAATATGTGTCACTAGTTTTGTTATTTTTGCTCAGTTTGAAAATCTTCATAGTTAAGTTATGTGCTTTAACGAAGCCCGTCCAGTGACCTAAGATAAAACTAAATTATCTTGTGGCCACGCATTATTAATTCGTAATTATTTTTTATCATTTATAAAAAGGAACACAGGGAGATTTTCTGTCTTTTCTCCACCTGTCTGTCCATAGAGGTCACAGGTGACCACTGGAGTTGTCTTTGTCCAAAAAGCTGTTTTTTTTCTTTATTTTTTTTTAAGCTCAATAGAACAGGCTCCTCTCACACACTCAACATTTGCTGCAGAAGAAGTCGAAGTTATGTTACGTTCAGAAAGAGTAAAAAAAAATGTAAATTTAAAAACAGTCAAATTAAAAGGATGTGCTAAAATAAATATATTTGTTAAAACAAAGCTGGAAAAAATGAAGGTGAGTTAAATGATAAAACATGAGGTAAAGTTCTCTTTTTACCTTTTTAAGTGTGATTATTTATTTATTGGTCCATTTAAATATTTCTGCTTTTATTTTTAATTATTCAGTGAGTCAGTTTCTGTCCTCCATACCTTTGAACAGTTTAACACTAAAAAAGAACAACAAAATATTCTTATATAAACAAAGCTGCTCAAAATTATCTCAAGGCCACAAAAAAGTGAACAATTTGAAAAGTGGGTGTGAAAAGTGTTCAATTTATGTTTCTGACTAAATTAAGCAATGAAAATATTTTGGCTAAAGTTTTATAATATATATTTTTTTATTTCAGGCAAATGCTGCTGTACTCGCAGGAGGTGGGTGAAGACTGCACTTCAAACGAAGAGGATCTTTTCATTCTGTGAGTCTTTGATGTTTTAGTTCTGCAGTGTTTGAGTCTTATTGTGTGATCCACTGGTTTTGTAGGATTATCTGTTTGAATGTCTACTGATGTTTTCCTTTTTAATGCTGTTTTTTTTTTCAGGTTCTTCATGGAGCTGAATAATCGCATCTTTCAGATCCTCTCGGAGGTGGCGGGGAGCGCTGACCCCACCCTCACGGCCGATCACGTGAGGGCCATGGGGCTGGATCCCCAGGGTGACCGCTCCTTCCTGCTGGACTTGTTGGACGTGTACGGCATCGATGTCGCCCTCGTCATAGACAACCTCTGCTGCTCCTGAGCCCACTGAACCCCTGGGAAAAGTGGACGCCAGTGGATTATTTGTACCTGTGAGGCCCACAAACATTAGGAAGCTGAAAACATGGAAAACACTGCCTCCATCGTGGAACTTTCTCTGTGCTCCACTGTTTTCATGCTGGGTGTCCCTTTTCCTCGTTGTGTGTCTCTTTGACCCGTGGAGACGGCTCACTGTGGCTGACGTGAACTCCTAACCTGGTACGCTCGGTCCCAGCGGCCGATCGACACCTGGGTATCAGACAGTGCTGCAGAGCAGCTGATGACATGTTTTTGTGTTTGTGACTCTGGCTGCAGCACTGGCTCAGACCTCTTCACGGCCAGGATGACTGCACTTCGTTGCACTTGTGAAAACACAGTCTCTGACACTCTCACAGTCCTGCAGCTCAGGTGAAGAACAGAGTCCTATCTGAAAAGGTTTAACCACTGGGAATAATTATGTACTATTCAAATACCTTCTCTTAGAAATTAAACAGACTCTTTTTTTTTTTGAGTGCTGTGACCTTGTACATAGATTTTTTTTTTTAATCTACTTCTAAAAATTGATGAAGGAAAGTTTTGTTTGTTTTTCAAAATTAAAATCACTTTAGCTGAAAGTTGAATCTTTTTCATGGAGAAATGAAATGCAGAGCATTCCTTGAAGGGATGCATCTCGCCTGCTGCCTGTCAGAGTTTTAACGTTCTGCAGAATCACGTGCTGCATCACTCGGTGTCACTTAATATGTGTTGTGAATGCCTCAGCTTCTATCACACCGAACGTTTGCTCCGTTTCTCTCAAACTGATCAAATTGTAGCCATTTTTTTTTTTTTAATGGTTGGTTAGCTTTGTTGGCCATCTTGAATTGGGTCATAAATTGAATTAGTTGTAAATGTGCCGCCAAGGATTGTTTCCTGAAAGTTTTACTAAAGTTAGTTAGTGATTCTTGACATACTTTGTTAACAGACAAAGTTGACTCTGTATATTATATACATGGCAAAATATTTGACAAAGTTGCATTCTATTAGCTGTCAGAATATGTGATTGGTATCAGTCTGAGCTACTATAACACCAAGTTTTAGCTCAATAACTGCTTCTGTTGCAACAATATTTTCAGGTCACGTGGCTACGGTGGCCATCTTGAATCAAACAAATTCCAAAAGCTACTGTTTTACAGAGTTCAGGAAATATATCCAGTGGTTCATGAGAGATGTTGGCATCAGACGGGCCTTCCAGCGGTGCATGATAAGAATAAATACATAAACATCTTTATTGTTGCTTTCAACACTGTCATTGAGAGGTGAGAGGAAAAAGCACTATGTGCTACCCTCATTTTATAATTGGGAGGGGTAATTTTATATGGAGCTAAATGGAAAACTACTTTAACCTCCTAAGACCTGGCGCCACATGTGGACAAAAATGCAAGAGTTCGGGTCTTCGGAGGTTAAGCTTTATGCACTTTGAACACAGGTCACATCTGCTCTCGTCTGTGTTGGTCAGAGAAAATGATCCATGTGTTCAGATGGATTTTTCATATCATTGCTTCACTTGTTTATTCTTCAGATGGATATTTGAATATGTTCCACTTATTGTGAAAGCTGCACCTGTTTGTTGTTTTCCTCGTGCACACATCGGGCTCAGCTGTTTTATACATTTATAATTTGAAGGGAGAGGAAATGTGATGAAAAGATAAAGATGTTTGTCGCTGATCGACTCACTACGCCTCTGTTTGTTGGATATAATGTTGGTGTCCTGCTGATAGCTGAAAAAACAAGCTTTAACTCCTGTTTGGTCAGATTCACTGAAATGAGGTTCTCTTCATGCCGGTCCCATTCAGCCCATTTCTGCTTTAGTTTTGGACCAAATGTGTCCTCTGATCGCTGCTGGCAGAGTGCTGTTAGCTCTCATCAGATTTTCAAATCACACCAATAATTTGTTCCATGTTGGAACACATGAGGATGATTTATTTTGTTTGTTTTGTCAAAATTCAAATCTTTTTAAATTTTGTTCGTAGTTTTACTTTTTCAAATAGAATCTTATTCTAAAAATGTTCATTTCTGGTGTGGGTACCTTTTATAACATGATTTTTCATCCTCTGGGTTACTTCTAAGAGAAAAAGAGTAAAATGCACTGTTATATATGAAAGGAAAGGGGCAGTTAAGCTTTATTTTCAATATGGGGCCTTAAAATGTGACATTTTCAAACCTATAGCAAAATAGTTTGTCTATCTTTTTGTATGTTGACATCTGCTAAAGACTGTTTGCACTTGTGAGTTATCTTAATGCGTGTCGACTCTGCTTTCTCTTGAATTCTGTTTGCTTTGTAAGTGTACACTTAACGAGGAACGTACACAGCGCACACGCCACTGTATAAAATGCCTTCTTCTTGGAAATGTTCACAGGTTGTACCAGCATCAGCTAAGAACTACTGTACAGTCTGAATGTCAAAGGAAAAGTGCTGCACGCACGCAGCCTCACCTCCGAGTCGTGTAATTGTTTCCTCTTTTTTGATTGTTGTAAAAGTCCAGAGTAATCACAGAATGTAAGTCTCCACCTCTGTGTGTGAAACAGAGTTATGTACACAAAACTCAACAGCATGAGCAACTGTCAGTTTCACTGTACTGCCTTTGTAAAACAATAAAATACTGATACTGTTCCAAGTGTTATCTCACAACAGTTTCTCCACATCTTCACTCTAAAACACAACCTTTATGTGATGTTTCATCACTTCAGGTACTCTGACTGCAAATATCTGATCCAACACAGACAAAAAAATCTATTTGTAGAGAATTCTGTTTAACATTCTCTAGAATTTATGTAATTTTCCCTTCATGGGATCAAGAAAATATCATTCATTCATGAAACTATTAGGTGACCCATATCACACACAAAGCACCAGATGTATGAAGTACTTAAAAAGAATAACTAAGTAAAAGAAAAATGCCTTAACAGAAAAAAGTAAAAATAAATTCCACTAATAAAAGTAAAAAAATAAGTTGCTCACAATAATCAGAGAAGTACTTTTACACACTCTAAGAAATTAAGTGTTGAATTTATTTAACCAAGTTATGTTGACTGATTTTACTAAGTTGAGCAGTTTACACATATTTTTTTAAAGAAAATGTGTAAATTGCTTTACGCTTATTGAAATTTGCTTGAGTTGTGGTCATGTTTTAAAGTAAAGAATTAAAAGTATTATGTTCTGAATGGGACAAAATAAAAGTGAAAGATTAAAAAAATACATTGCAAAATCACAGGTCCTCAAAAAATTACTTTAGTACTGTAATTAAGTAAATGTACTTTACTGTACATCTTTGCAAATCAGTCTATTATTTTGTTTTATGTTGAATAAATGCATAATTCAGTTTGTTTAGCACCAATTCATGAGAAGTCCTCTCACAGCACAATACAAAAATGAGTCCAAACCACAAACTGGATTCAGCCCCAAACAGATCCAACCCTTAACCAATGAATTTACAAAGAACTTTATGAGATGCCAACTAAAAACAAGTTATCTAAATAAACCAGATTGTCTTCACAATCCCCCATCCTGCAGGACGGAGGCAACAAGAAGCAGAACAGCTGCCTGTCTACCTCAACCAGCTGGAGCCAGAGAGGACAGGGGACCCAAACAAGTAGTCCAGGTTTAGTTACAGGACGATAAATAAAAATGGTAGAAATAATAATAAACATGGAGAGTAGAGAGTGAGGAAATGTGGTCAGTTTGCCTCCAGCAGAGGCCAGACAAGCTGTCCACAAAACAGAAGTCTGATAACTGATCCATCTGGCTTTTTTATTGTAAAGTGCCCAGAAATGACTTCTGTTGTGAATAAAAAATAAACTGAATAAAAAAAATACACAACTAACAAACCAGGTGATATCTAACTGGACATACTGAATTTATTTATTAAACATCTGTACAAGTGACAACAGTTGTAACTCATGTAGTAAACTCAGTACGTCTCTAAAAGACATTAAGATGGATTAAAAAAATCAAAAGGTCCTTTTGAATGTAGGTAATGTAATCTGCTTCATATTCTGTTTACATAATGCAAATGAAACATCTTAGGTCGACACCATTTAAAAGTCATGAAGAAAAAAATCTGTTTAATTTTTTGATATGAGATATTTATTTTAAAGTTAGTCCTGCTGTTTTAGTCCTTTTACTGATTCCGTTTTTTCCCCATCACTGCGGCTGTGAGCGGAGCTGCTCTCTGCGCTCCGCACTCATGAAGAAGCGTAGTTTCCGTGGCAACAGTCTGATCTCCACTGGCATGGCCTCGTACTCCTCATTGTCGATATTGTAGAAGCCGGAGGCGCCCTGCAGGAGTGAGGGAAAAATTACACGTTGCATGACAAAAACTCCCAACACTGATTTATAAAAAGAAGGTTAATTAAAAACTAAAACAAAATTGGTCTAATTTACAGTATTACTCACCTCTGGCACCTTTACTTGACAAACACTAGCTTCCAGTTTTGTGGAATTTTCCGTGAATACTGTTGGGTCCTTTTGTTTTTTATTTCTAAAATGAAAAATATGTAGAGAAACATGCTTTAAATTAAAGCGTTCCGAGTGACAGAAGACAGCCGAGGGCTTCAGGTACTGACCCGACAGAGATGAAGTCGCCCACGGTGAAGTCGTTTGGCTCGGCGCAGATCATCAGAGAGTCATTTACCCGCTACAAATTCAAACAAAAGAGGCACAGCAATAAGAGGTATAAAGATAGATGAGTTAACGTGTGTGCCGTGGTTTATTAAGAGAAGTTGATGGATTTTAAAATCTCAGTAAGTATCCCACTGACCCTCTCCGCTGGGTTTCTGTTGTGTGTTTGGATGTAGAGCTCTACTGTCGACAGCTGCTGCTCCTCCCACTTCTCTGGTTCTTCCACTTTTGGAGGCTCTGAGAAAAAGCAAATAAAAAATATAAAATAAAATAAAACTCAGTGTTATGTTGCAGTACTGAGGTTTAAATATGATGTATTTTATTACCTTTAACTGGAGGCTTCCAGTAGTTCTTCAGTCTGCGGATGATGCGGTAGATCAGGTTAGGCCTTGTGGCCTTCTGAGAGGACAGGTCAGGAGGCCGGAGCATGGGGGCTAAATAAGAAACAGAAACGTCTCGGACCACAGGCCACTCCTAAAAAAAAAAAAAATCAAAACAATTAATCATATTTGTGTATACAAAAAAATATAAGAGCATTTTATCTAAATCCAGAACAAATTTTACCCTCAGAGTGTGAAACCAGTGAGCTGCGCTGCTCTTCAATGGTCCAAGGTACCAATATCTGTTTGGACAAGACTTGAAGGTAATTTTATTCTGTTTATTATGAATCATGTATTAATCAGTGTGACCATCTGGCTTATTTTACTTGCTAATCTTTGCAGCCACATCTCTAAAAGCACCCCAGCGCAATCCGACCAGAGCAAAAACTGGCTGCTCCTTCTCCCCCTGCAAAAACAAACATGTGGAAACACTTACAAAGACAACAATAAAAAATAACTCTAACTTCTTCTATTATAAAGTCTTATCTGGTAACGTAAAACCAAAACAATTTTCTTTAGTAGTTTCAGTTGTTTAAAAAAAATATAATATGTATGATCTCTCATAAACAAACTTTGATGGAAGTTGCACACTGTAATGGTTTTATGAATGAGAAGAATCTGTACTGAACTGAAGTGTTTCTTACTTTGATTTGTAGCACATCCAGTGGTACAGTTTCTCCTTTCAAAATAGACAGTGTGGCTGATGTAATGTTTCTAAAAAAAAGAACAATCAAACTATAAAATACATACGAGTTATATAAAATAAAAGTCTATCAGAGTACTTACTTCACTTTGTTATCACAGAGTAAATGAAGACTTGGACTCAGTGAATTATTAGCACCCAGTGGAATGAATCCGATCGGTGTATTACTGAAGGTCTCCTATTGTAAAAAAATACACTCAAACTTAACTTCCCACTTATTAGTTGCTGCTAATTAGTATAGAGCAAAATAATGACGGATTAAATACTTGATCTGGCCTCCGCAGTAAACCTGTGATGACTTCCTGCAATGTGCCGTCCCCTCCAGCTACAATCAACATGTCTGTCTGTTCCATCAGCTCTATCAGTTTTTTTGCCTGGCCTTCATAGTCAGTCTGTAGAGGAAAGTGTAACAAATATATAATCTCATGTTTGGTGACCCTCTCCTAAGCTACTGAAAATGAAAACACAATATTTAAAAAACAGCTGATGATACCTTGACAACTGTAATCTCCAATCCAGCCAAGTGTAAAATAGGAGCAGCATTCTTTTCAAATAAATTATTGGCTTTCCTGGAGAAATTTAAAACAAGAAAATAAAATATTTGAAGAAAGATGGGTAAGCCGATTGTGTTAATTTTTTTTCTTGCCTCCTTACCCATTGGATGCTGCAGGGTTCAAAATTACAGTTGCTTTATTCAGCTGCTCCTGAGGTGCTATTAACTGACGTCCAAAGTCCTACCGAGGAAAAAATGGTTTGAAGCGCATTAACGTAAAGAAAAAGTCATTGTAATTGTTGTATTTTCACAAGTTTATTAAAAGGAAAATAAGTGATTCTTCACCCTGGCCAACTGGCAAGCCTCTCTGCGCACAACACTGTCACTAAAAAAACCCCACAATGTACAATATTTAGAACAAGGAAGCAAATATAACTACATACAATGACAATCTAATGGCTCAGGAACCCACCAGTGTTTACCATAGAGCCAGTATCCCCCGTAGGAAAGGACGCAGACAGCAAATGTAGACTTCTTCCAGTGATTTCGAAGAGTCCGAAACACTTTTACAACACGAGCCATGATTATTAAACAATAAACCCGTCTACTTTTGGTAGGGTGTTAAATTTACAACGGTAAACACGACTGAAAATCACGAAAAACTGATTTTTACCACAGCGGTCATTGTAGATTAATTTACTGCATGCACATAGTGGTGTAACGTTAAAACAGTACCGACAAAAACAAGGCGGAACCGAAGTTAGAGAGTGTGATACGTAAACATATTATCGCACACCCGCACACTACTAGTTTTATTTAGACTAAATTAACATAAACGATTTTTTTTCACATTAATTTTAAGTCTCTCTAAATTATTTCCCAAGTTAAACAAAGTACCCTAGTAAACTACAATTCCCATCGTTGAAACCCGAAAGGAGAACTTCCATGATAGTCGGAGGACCCCGCCTGAAAGTTTTACCAAGAAACATGAAAAAAGTTTAAAATATCAGTTTGATTTAATTAGTGAGCATATAATTTAAATTAAAATTGTATTTGTTCAACAAAGCTGACCGAGTCAACTCTATATTTGTCATATGGTGTTTAACATTTTATTTTAAAACCGGCAGAAACCTAAAAGCCTGCTGTCCTAAATTTTCCGAGTGTATCATGGCGGCGCCGATGGCGGTAAATTCAGGTAACAATGTTTATTTTAATAAGTAGTTTTGTTGCTACTTTTTCTATTGTATGAGGATAATGAATATAGAAATTTAAGCCCATTAAGTATTAAATTTAATTGGAAGTTTGCTGTTTTTATATAATTTAGCCGCATTACGGCTGACTCAAGTTCGGGCACGGGGCTGATGGCTACGTCTTTAGCCTAACCTTCATTAATTGCCGTTAAACGTTAGAATAGCATGTATTGAGTGTCCACATAGGCAATTACCATACACCATTTCACCAATAAAAACAGAAAGACACACACAGAAATGTATTAGCTATATAATTTAGGTCTATTAGTCAGGTGTAGGTCTATTTAGGTGTTAGTCAGTTGGTGTGTTTACTTTTTTGGAAATAAAATTGAAAGTAACTTATTGTTCAAACTTTGATACAATTTTTTGTCAAAATTTTATTTTGTAATACTGGTCCTTACTGAGACTTGTATCTTTTCATTTAATTAATTGTGACCATAAATAAATAGGCAAATTGTTGGGATATAATGGAATTAGTCCTCTGAAGCTTTAATGACTGCTACGACTGCTACAAATACTTACAATTTGTTTCTGCATTTAATTAGCTGTGTTGTCAAGTAAAAGGTTATTTATCATTAATGCATGTTGTTTCATAAATAGTAGTAGCAAGTGATATTCAAAATCGTCTGAATATCTAAACACAACAAGACAAGAATGCTTGAAATGCAGTTTGTAGTCATACCACTTTAGAAACAAATATGCAGACAAACATATTTTGTCGAGCTTTGTGTGATGAACCTCTTTTCTGATTTAGGAGCCAGTCTGTGGGGACCACTTAAAGAGTTATGGGAGACAGTTGATGCAGCTGTACTGAAAAGACAACCAGAGACTGTCCACCTTTTGGATCTGCAACTAAAGAAACACAAACCACACTTTCTCTCACTTTTTAAGAATCCGGTGAGAAAATTTGCATATTTCCCAGCTTTTGTTCTTGCTTCATTCATGAACATTCATGATATTTTTCTTCTCATCTTGTGCAATATTTTTAGCCAAAGAGTGCAGAGCAGAGAGAGAAAGTACGCAAAGCCAGCACAGAAGGCATCGCAATTCAAGGCCAGCAGGGTTCACGTCTTCTTCCAGAACAACTTCTGACGGAGGCCTTCATTCTCAGTGATCTTTTTGACATTGGGGAGTTGGCAGCTTTGGAGCTTCTTTTGGCAGGTAAAGTGAAAAAATTCAAACAAAACAAACAGGATTTAAGAGGAATTTTTTATGTTAATTTTGAGTCTTTATTTTGCGTCGGAGACACAGCAACAATCATTTTGATTGTTAATATTTTGTTTGATATTTGTTCTGATCATATTAGTGATGTGTAAAAAAAGCCTTTATTCACAGACACTTGCAATCAGTGCAGTGATGCTACAACCAGATTATGCTTGTTTTTCACCAGGTGAACAACAACAGCCCCATTTTTCAGGCCTGACACGAGGTCTGGTGGCTGTGTTGCTTTACTGGGATGGAAAGCTTTGTGTGGCTAACTCTCTGCGCACACTCATTCAGTCACGTCATGGCAAGACCTTTACTCTGGATTTAAGGTAATAATTTTAAAGAATAGTACTATTAAAGTAGGATAGCTGTTTTAAAGGCTCCCATAAAGAACTTGTTATTGTCTGTAATGAAATACTTTTCATTTACTTGTTCACTTGTTTGTTGACGTGCAATGTCTTGTTTTGTTTTTGCAGTGGAGAGCTGGTGGCTTTGACAACACGGTTTACAGATGAGTTGATGAGTCAGGGGTTGACCAAACGCATCCTGACCTTAGTTTCAGAGATAAATGTAACACGAGAGTTTGAACGGCTGCAGAGGGAGCGCGGCCTAGGCAATGAGAAGCACAGGAAAGAGGTAAGAGCAAGAATTCATTTTAACAAAAAGTAAAATCAAGAAAATTGTCCACAAATGTATTTATTTTCATAATTCCACTCACTTTGTTGTCACACCTGAAATAGAAGTATGTATTTAATGTAACTGAGCAAGAAACATTGACACAATTTGTTTGCACCAGGTTTCTGACCTCATCAAAGAATGCCGACAGGCACTGGCAGACGGCTTGTTTTCATGGACCTGTCAATCACCCTTGACTAAAGATGACACCTTGGCTCTCATTGGCTATTTGGAGACTGTAACAGCTCAAGCTGATGGTGCACTAGACAGCGTGAGCCTTGCTCTGGTTATGGCTCTTCTATACTGCTTGGACGTCAGCTTTATAGAGCAGGGAACTGAAGACAGAGAAGGTGAATATCAAATACTTAGTTTTGTTGAAGATGCAAGATCCTACAATAAGAACTACTTGTAGCTCTGAAATAAACTCCTACCAGTGTAACTTTTGGTATTCTTTTATTGTCATGTTTAGACAAATTGAATTTGTTCGTGTTTTGTCCCTACAGATCTTCTCCAGGCACTGCCATTGCTGACAGAGAGGCAGTATGTGTCTGCAGTGCACAGTCGTCTGATGGACAGCCAATCCTGGAAGCTTCCTGGGCTGCAAGCTGTGTGTCGACTTGCCTGGGCTTTGTCTCTGAGGGTTCTTTCACAGCTGCCACAGGGCTCAGGTAAGTCTTGTATTTTTTACATGCATTAAAATTTCAACAATTCATTGCTAGTTGTTAATGAATTTTAATACCATCAACATGGTCTTATTTAACTAGGATGTGTTTACTATGCAGGCCTTGTTGAGTTCACTGAAGCAGATGAAGTACTGGCTGATCAGGCTTTGTTGGGAGATGTTTTTCTCTTCATGAAGGAGGGCATTTTGGGATGTGAGGGTTTTGCCCAGGAAGAGTTTTATATCCGCCGCCTCCATTCACTCATCACAGACTTCCTGGCACTCATGCCGATGAAGGTTGGAGATTGTATTTTTGTTCAGTTAAACTATGAAATCATTCAATGTGATCTTAGCTTGCACACATTAAATGTAAGCTTGTTTTATTTTCTGTAGGTGAAACAGCTTCGTAATCGTGCAGATGAAGATGCCCGCCTGGTGCACATGTCTTTACAGATGGACAGTGAACTTCCATCATCTCTGCGGAAGGACTTGGATCATCTTATGGTTCTGGTCAGTTTTGATATCATATTTTCAGATGAGAAACATTTGATAAAACAATAGACAAAACATTAAAGTAAAAACATTGTTTACTGTGGCTTCACACTTTTGAGTTTGAAGTTATTAAACTTGTGGTTTCAGATAGGGGAGTTTTACAATAAGGATCCATTTGGGTTGGAACTGGGTCTGGAGTTCTGGTGTCCCACAGAATCTCTCCAACATACTTCACTGCATGGATCCTATATGGGCATGGCCCTGCAAAGACCTCCACATAAACAGGTGTGGGTTTGGTTTTCAGAACAACAGTTGGCATGAACAATTAGAGGTAGTTTCACTGTTTTGTTTATTCTGAAATACAGGTGGTTCTGTCCAAGTTTGTGCGTCAGATGGGAGACCTTCTGCCCTCCACCCTTTATATTTCTTACCTTCGCATGCTAAAAGGCCTTGCTAATGGTCCACAGTGTGCTCATTACTGCTTCAGTCTCCTCAAAACAAATGGAGCTACACACAGTAAGACCAGACTGTTTTCCTTATATTAAAAAGTCTATTTTAAAGTTGAAATTGCACTTATGAAAATATTCAATATTTTATGCAGATTACACTTTTATAAAAAAAAGAAACTATGTATTAAAATATGTATGAATCCAAAAGGCAAAGCCCAACAAAAAATGATTTCTGTAATCTTCTTTCAGTAAAAGAAGTTAAGTTGAAAAACCTGAAGAAGTTAGGTTTTAATGATCATTCACTGATCTCTTGCACATGTGCAGGTGACAACATTCAAGGAGTTTCAGGCAGTCCGGTGTCCTGGGAACATTTTTTTCACTCCCTCATGCTGTACCACGAGAACCTGCGACGAGACCTTCCTAATCTAGATTCAGCCCACTACCGCCACCCGCCACTCCGGGGCATCACCCAAAGAGAGCTGGAAGGGCTCACCTCTTTTTTACAGTTACTCACCACTATTATTGCGTGGGTATGTACGAGTTGGTGCTTGTGTTATGTGAAGTTAAAAGAACTACGAAGTCAGATTATATTAAAAATCATATAATGTTTAATTTTTATTTTTTGTCCTTAGAGTGAAAATGCTCGTCTGGCGTTGTGTGAACATCCACAGTGGACCCCAGTTGTAGTGATGTTGGGGTTGTTGCAGTGCAGCGTTCCACCTGTTTTAAAGGCTGAGCTCCTTCACTCCCTGGCAGCTTTTGGAAAATCACCAGAGATCGCTGCTTCCCTTTGGCAGTCGCTGGAGTACACACAGGTAGACGTGAACAATTTTAATTCATTCCTATAGTGATAAAAAAAGCACAGTTACTTAAAATTTAATATATTCATTAGTTATTTCCAATGAAAGGTCATTTTCAGTGTGTACATTGTATTTTTGTATAAAAATGGCAGTTTTAAAACGTGTTTCTTATGCTACAGATCCTTCAAACTGTTCGAGCTCCAGGACAGAGGCAAGCAGCAGGAATTGAGGTGAGATTTTTTCCTAATTATTTCATAAAGTTTCCCTTTTAGACTGTCTGGATTATTTTACTTAAAAGGAAGATTATTAAGATATTATATTATTAGGATATTATAATTAAGATATTATATTATTAAGATATTATAATTAAGATATTATATCGCTGTAATAAATGATAAATAACACAGCTAGAAAATCATGGAGTTTTGATCAAATTTTGACTTGGTACAATTCAGTCATAACTGAACTCCAACCGTTGAACAACATAAATAATTAGTATTTTATATACATTTATTATTAAATGTTATTAAATGTTCTTGTAACAAAGGCCTAGACTTGTTTTAGTGTTGGGCTAATAAAAAGATGCACATTTGACAACTTGTATTGATGTTTTTGTGGCTCAGGTTGAGCTGAATGAGATTGAGTCCAGCTGTGAGGAGTACCCTTTGACACGGTCCTTCTGCCATCTGATCAGCACGTTAGTTGAGAGCAGTGTGCCTCTCAATTTAGGGGCAGGTCTACGAGTTCCAGGCTTTCAGCCCTATTTGAACTTCCTGCGTGATTCAGTATTCCTCCCCTTTCCTACGAGAGCATATCGCCGTCCTGCTGAGAAGGTATTTATCGCTCCTGGAAGATGTTGGATTGTTTTAAGCTTGCAGATGTAGACTTGTGTCTATGGAGATTTGGGTTCAAGTTTTACAAACTTTATTTCTTTTTTTTCTCAGTGGGAGGTAGCAGACTCTGTCTTAGAGGTGCTCCATAAGCTCCTGCGGAACTACGAGCCTCAGCCATCAGACTTCATCCAGGAGACTGTGGAGCTGCAGGGTGAGCAGGTCCCTGCAGACAAGCCCCCCGGTCACAGCATCATGTTTCACCTGCTTAACGACTCGCCCATGCTGGCTCTCTGTCTCAGTCTGCTGGAGGAGGGTGTGCGTCAGCTGGACACTTACGCACCCTTTCCTGGTGAGCAAACGTGCTCCTGCTGTCAGAGAAATACGGGTGGTTTATGTGTGCAGTTCTGACAGTGTGGTCCACCTCTTACCCACTCCCTTACAGGTAAAAAACACCTGGAGTCAGCAGTGTTGCACTGCCTCTGCCTCTTTGATTTGGCTCTGCAGAAGGAGGTGGTGTTCATGGACCTCCTCAGGGAGAGCCAGGCCTCTCTGATTGTGTCTCCTCTGGAGCAACTCTTCCAGGGAGTCAGTCCTCAAACCAGAAAAGCCGATCACATTATCAACATTGCCAGGTATGTGCATCGTATATTTTCAGGGACTTTTTTTTTTTTTACTCCTTTTAAATCCCATTTATTTAAATAAAAAAATATAAGGTTTTGAGTTGATTGTTTTGTCTTCTGCAGGTATCTTTACCACAGCAGCTCCAACCCAGAGGCGGCTTTTCAGAGTGCAAAGATTCTTCGTTGCATTGCCAACTACCCCAACATTCAGATAAGGCTGGTGGGAGATTTCACACACGACCAGGTAAATAAAGCCTAATATTTAACATTAAATTTTTACTTCTTTTTTGTTTTTTAGATGTAATTTAGGCTTTATAACAGAATGGGGACTTAAAGCTTAAATTAGGCATTTATTTATATCAAAATATTTGTTAGATGTACTGTAAGAAGATCGGTTGTGTTCTGTTTAAAAAGTGTGTTTTATTGTTTGTTTTTCAGTCTGTGAGTGAGAAGCTTATGGCTGGATTTGTGGAGTGTCTGGACAATGAAGAAGCAGAAGAGGGAACAGAAAAAGAAGACGGTACATAACATGAACTGTAGCTTCTTCTGCACCAATTTGAGTTTAAATTCTGTCAAAGATGAGCTAGTATCTGAAAACGGAGTAAAACTGACTGAACAACTTTCTTAACCTTCAGAATCAGACCAACAACAGAAGGTGGCAAGAATCCGACATGAAACCCAGATTCACATCCTGAATCTGCTCATCACCTCCTTGGAGCTGAAGGCACCAAATCTGGCTCTTTATCTTTTGGGTTATGAAGTCAAGAAGCCTGTGTCCTCAACAAATCTCCAGGACCCAGGTTAGGGTTTCAAATCACCAAGTTGGTTTGGATTGTTTTAATTTGTGCATTTTTTTTTTAGCTCAAGAGGAAAATGGAGCAAATCGCCTAAAAGTATTTTTCTTTTACTTGCTGTTTATTGCAGGTGTGTTGGGATGTCCTCGAAGCTGCCTGCACGCCATCCTGAGTCTGCTGCAGAGAGGCACAGAGAAGAGATCAGGACCAGCACTCACACAGGAAGCCCCTCACCTGGCAGAGCTCTGCTACCAGGTAATAACAAAACTAGGGTGCTTTTTACAAATTATTGACCACTTTTTAAAAATATTTTTTAAATATCTTAACACCCACTCTTCCTCTCTCAGGTGATCTATCAGCTGTGTGCCTGCCCTGACACATCTGGACCCACAATGCGCTATCTGAGGACCAGCCAGGACTTCCTGTTCTCTCATTTGCAACACCTACCCTTCATCCTGCCAGGTGAGTTTAGGTCCTCTTTAGAATTATACAAATAACTACATTGTCAATAAATATAAAATGTAAAACAACCTGAAAATAGGTGGACAGTAGCTTTCATTATTGATGGAAAAGCTCCCTAAATATAATAGCACTAATAAACAAATTAACAATAAATGCTTTATCTTGATTGTGCTTTTTGTCCTCAGGTAACCAGATTGCTGCTCTCTCCCAGATGTCGTGGCTCATGAAAACTGCTGCAATTGAGCTGAGAGTGACTTCGCTGAATCGCCAGCGTTCACACACACAGCGCCTCGTCAGCCTCCTGCTGGATGACCAGCCACACCCTCAGCATGCAGGTCTGAGAAATTACAGCAGTGGATTCTCTGAATTTATTGTTTATAATGCTCTTCTTTTTTCATGTTGATTAATTTAAGCAGGTAGGTGATTGTATACACTTAGAGGGCTTTATTTGTCTTTCTAGCTGATGGAGAATCCGGCATGGAAGAAGAGACCCGTTCAGTCAGTCGATTTCTTCATTTTGACACAGTTTCTAAAGGTTTGTGCCTCGATTTTCCCTCATTTAATTCAAAAAGGAGATTATAAATAACAGTGATCGTTCAAAATAGGCTGCCATTTAAGAGTTTGAGGATTCAAGAATTAAACTATACTGATTTTGACTTGTTTCAATCAGTGCACAGGAAGTTGCTGAGTGTGCTGGATGAAATCGACTTCAGTCAGGATATGCCTGAGCTGCTGCAGTTGGATTTCTTTGAACGGACTCAAATAGAACAGGTCATCTCCAACTGTGAGCATGTCAACGAGCAAGGACACACTGTGTGCAATGTTAAGGTGAAAAGCCAGTTGGAATGTGCTTTTTTAAAATCCATTTTTATTATTTTTTTGGTTATTAATTTATTTTTGTTTTCACAGTTGCTCCACAGAGTGCTGGTGGCTGAGGTGAATGCACTGCAAGGAATGGCAGCAATCGGACAGAGGCCTCTGTTATTGGAAGTAAGTGAACTTTTTGGGGAAATGTTAAGTAATGTGGTGTTTATAAACGCGTTACCTTCATCTTTGGGTCATTTCTTGTAGGAGGTGAACTCCATCCTACAGCACGTGGTGGAACGTAATCGTGTTCGTCGGAGTCTGACAGCAAAGCGACACGCGCTGCAGTCCTGGAGGAGCCTGGTGGAGACGCTGCTGACTGCCTGCCCTGCTGATCTCATACCTGCTGATGACCGGCAGCTCATCATCAGAGACTTCCTGCTCGATCTGCATGATAAAGTTAGTCAGGATTTTTGAAATTCAGATTTTATTACAGCAGTAATAAGTTATTTGATGGTTTTTACATGTATTGAACTGGTAAAATAATACAACAAATTGTTATATAGGTGTTGTCAGAAGATGCAGCAGGAGAGCTGATGCCCATTGTTGCGGGAGTCGTCTTCACGCTGACAGCTCAGCTCAGCCAATCAGTGCTGTCTGAGCAGCAGCAGGGGGCGGGGTCTGAAACATCCTCTGGATTTGCCTCCATCGCTAACTCAGCCCTCCACCTGATCCTCCGCAAGCTATTGGACTTCATCCTTTGCACTGGTTGGTGATTATGTAAAACCTCTTTAGTTCATAAAATATAATTTTCCATGTGATTCATGTTAGTAAAAACAAATGATGAATATCTTTAATGCTATAAGGAGGTGGATACCAGCGCCTGCGTGCTCACCTGTACGGCTCTCTGCTGTATTACCTGCAAATTGCTCAGAAACCTGAGGAACCAGACACTTTGCAGACAGGTATGACAGAAAAACAGTTCTTACAAATGTTAGCAGACACTTGACCCTTTTAGACAATTTTTAAGAAACATAATTTCTTTGTTTTTGCAGCTGGGAAAGCCATGTGGGAACGACTCACAGCTCCTGAAGATGGATTCTCCAAACTGCAGAGAGAAAATCTAGCAATCATTGAAAGCTATGGCAAGGCCCTCATGGAGGTTGTGTGTAGGGATGCCTGTGATGGCCATGAAATAAGCAGGGTAATGTCTAAAATGCATGCTTTCACTGCCTCCTCACAAATATTTTTGTTCTCAGCATTATTTTGATCTCAAACTGTAAAATTACATTTCAGTCTGTTTATTTGAGAAGGTGGTCTCTGCAGTCACTAAGTGTGAGTTTCTTGCTTTGTGGGAGGAGTTTGCTCAAGACGCGATTGGTTAGATTGACTATTTTGGGTGGGGTTTGAAGAACGCGTGTCTGTTGAAACAGACTTCACCTCAATTTTTAAATATAAATATTATAATCAGTGATAACTCAAGACAGGAAGCTGCTAGTCGCATCATATTTTCAGTCGATAAAGAGTCAATAACGAGACATCGTTGTTTTTTTTTTTTTTTTTTACATTATTGTTCTGTTTTAAACTATAAACAGTCAATAAATTATATTTACACGCTCACAACAATTTTATTATTGCATTACATTGCATCTTAACTTGCCCCACAAGTCAAGTAAACCTGACCAATCATGTTCAGGACAAACTTCACCCACGCTGACAAGGTACTTCCCCCTCATACTGCACAGACTCCTACTTGGTTTATTTAACACCCTGTTTTTTTTTCCTTTCTTTTCAGATGCTAGCTCTGGCAGTTTTGGACCGTATCCTGTCAATAGACCGTCAGAATCAGTGGCTGCTTTTTGTGTGCAACAGTGGCTACCTGCGGTCATTGGTGGAGAGTCTCAGACAGGATGATGTTGCACTGCAGAGCCTGCTCACTCCGCAGCCTCCCCTTTTAAAACCACTTTACATCTATGAGAGCAAGATGGTAAAGAAATAATTAGATTTTGGGTATTGTCACCTCTTAAAGTCCTAAAAATGTAAATAAAGGATTGTGTTTTGTTCTGTGTGCCCTCAGGCTCTGCTAACACGTGTGGCTAAAACTGGTCAGGGAGCTGTGGAGCTGCTACGCTGTGGGCTGGTGGCACAGCTGATTGAGTGTCAGGTGTTTGACATGGTGCCTGACAGTGATTCCCACAGGTAAGGAGGGAGAAATGAGCTGAAATCATTCTCCTTTATGAGCATTTTCATATTTGTAATTTAGACATTTCCAACACGATCATGAACCAAATTGTTTTTAATGATAAAACGTTCAGTCAACCATTTGTTCTTTAAAGAGATTTTTCAGAAAACCTTTTTATAAGTGGTACTTTCCAGTGTCTTTAAGTATGCAGTTTTAATATTCATACATATTGTTTGTTTCCTTGTGGATTCAGGATGATGAGGGATCCTTCTGGCTTCATCCCGACTCCTATGGACCGGTACAGGCAGATTCTATTACCAGCTTTGAGGCTTCTTCAGGTGATACTGACGTCTACTTCCATAAATCACCAGCAGGGGGCAGCACAGGTAAACAGATGTCACCCTCTTTTATTGTTTTGGTATTATACAAAAAATGTTTAGCTGAAGTTTTGTCAGAAATAAGAAAGTGTTTGTTTTGCCAGTATAGGCTCCATTAATTCCTGTCGGGCTAAATATGTTTGTGTAGGTTCTCCAGTGGCTTATAGTCCATGCAGACACCATCCAGTCCCGGCTGCGCTGTCAGGAGCTCAGTATAGGAGCTTTGCAGGAACTCTCTTTGCTTACTGGCATCATCAGTAAAACTGCTCTACCAGGTACAAAAAATGTCACACCAAACATAAACATAGACAATTCTTAATTCATTAATCTGTTCAAATATTTTATTCTCATAGTCTTTGACTTGATAAAATGTGTTTATGTTCATCTAGGTGTTCTGGAGATGGGTGGAGAAATCAACAGTGCTGCCCTTATGGAGTTCCAGGGTCACATTAATAGATTCCAGGTAAAATAACAGTTTATTGCTTTAAGTTTATTCCATCCAATCTTATGTCTGCATTAGAGTTGGGCATCGTTTAAATTTGATCGATTCCGGTGCTGATCGCTTGTTTCGATTCCGGTTCCTAATTCTTTTTAGAGGAACGGTCAAAAAGGTTGACTTGGTTTAAATGAGGTAACTAACCAGGGTTTATTCTGGATGAAATACTTTTAACTTCTCTAAGAATTTTAGTTCTATTAACTTTGTACATTTCATGAACTTTACTAAGAATTCCTCTCAGGGCTATTAACCCCCACTATATAAATATCAAACCTATGAACTTGAATATAAATGTTATTTACTTTTCACAGGCGTGGCTTTTTATTTTAACAAACCTCATGAAATAACATTGACTCTTCCAGTGTGTGATGCTTTAGGTACTTAAACATGGTACTGAGCTGATGTTTCTGTTTAAAGGTGTAGTATAACTTGCCAGCTGCCTCTTTGTATTGGACGTATTTCATTGTTTTATTTACCCATTAGTTTTAGCGAGGGCTCACGCAGCGTGTCAAAGACTCTACCTCATAAACCCGGAGCAGTGTTTCATCATGCTGGTCGTGCAGTTCTCCTTTGCATGATATAATCTTATTCTTTTATTAAAGTTTGCACTCAAACTAACTGCAGATTGTTTTTTGTTGGTGTTCTGCAACTTCTATTCAAAATGGAATCGAAATTTAAAAATTTTAACAATTCCGGGAGAATCGAAACGTTAGTCCCGGTTCCAGTCGAGACTCGATGCCCAACCCTAGTCTGCATTTCTGCTAACGCCTCAGTCTTTCAGTGTCAGCTCTGCAGCTGGTAACGAATCTCTGTCTTTGTAGCGTTTGTGTCTGTCCTTGCTGGGTCGCCTGGCAGGAAGTGAGCGGGAGAGATTGTTAAAGCAGGCAGAGATTTCTGCACCTGGAGACTCAGCTGAACAACGAGAGGAGATGGAGGTGGCCATGCTGCAGGTTGGACGATCGTTCACTAAACGAGACTCAGTATTTTACTTTTAGGTTTCCACATGCTAAACTAACACCGAATAAAAAGTCTTACTCTGTTTGCAACAATCTGTCAGTTTTGCATTGTCAGCAACCTGACTTAGGCTTTCCTCTGTCTCCTAGGTGTGTGCCAACATCATGGAGTACTGCCAAACTCTCTTACTCCAGAGTTCTTCTCAGGCTCAGTTCAGCATCTGTCTCTTCAGCCCATCAGGCAGTGAACCAGCTGGCAGAGATGCAGGACGCTCAGGTCAGTGATACTTAACATTTTTTAATATAAAGCCTTGGCTCAAGTCATTATGAAACATGTCAACTTTTCTACTGTTTTAAAAGAATTTCTCATCCTTCATTAAAAATAATCTTTCAGTGCCTCAATACAATCAGCTTAGAAATCTAAGAACTTTTAGGTCTGTGTAACTTTGATCTTTCAGAAGCAATCAACTCGAAATTTGTTTTTGTCTCGTCAGATCTCTCGTCTTCTTTGCCATCAATCGCTCACTCCCGGATCCCTAGCCTGGGTCTGGTCCTGTACCTGCTGAAGAACAGTGCTGCAGAGTTCTTTCAGTTCCACCAAAGTCACAGACAAAACCTGGGCAAACTTCAAAACCTGGATCAGCTGCCTCCAGAAGAGCTCAAAGAGGTACTGATGAAACTGGTTTTATATGAAAAAAATAAAAAATACAAGTGGGCAAGTAAAACCGTATATCATCTTCATCTAGAAATCTAGCAAAATCGAGTTGTGTATTTTTGGAGGGTTGGTTGCGACTTTAGACATTCCAATATGTTTTCAAGCACAGAAAGGTAGACATTTCTTATATCTTGTCTCTTTTAGGCAGTACAGTGTATTTGATCTAATCCAATTCTCTCTTTCTAGTTGTGCCAAGGCCTGGTATCCGGTCCAGGAGGGGTGGAGAAAATCTCTTCAATCCAGAGGAGCTTGCTTGCGAAGAGACGACTGGTCCAACTTATCAACAACCGAGCCAAGCTTCTGGCTCTGTGCTCCTGTATCCTCTCATTGCGTTCCTGTGGCTTATGGCATCAACTCTAACTTTATCTATTAGTCTATAATTTCTGTGTTCTGAAGTGTATAAACATTAGATCAAGGAGATAAGAAATGCCTTAACTTACCTCTTCCTCAGACGTCATTGAGACGAGTTTATTTGTGTTGTGGCGCCACCTGGAGTACTACTTGTTGCACTGCACCCCATCTGACCCGAAGGACTCCCTGCTGCCTGGAGCCAGTTCGTTCAGATCCCGCCTTACAGATGGTAAGAAAATCATTTTAAAATTAAAACTTCAGAACTGACAACAGAGTCGTGTGGTTTTTGCTGTTGTAGAAAATAATTTTCTTGTATGCTGAATTGGAGTGATGTGCAGTAAATGGTTGTAGCCATTTTAAGTCTCTGGACTCTACAGTGATTTAACTACACCTGCATATGCTCATTTTGCATCTGTAATATTTGTGGATCCACATTTTATTTCATTAGCATGTTCAAGGTTAACATGCTGTTGCAGGGGTTGTTTCTATGGTTTGAGACGGGCAATATGACAAGGTCATGCACGGTGAATTTTTGGTCAGAATTGTTTGTGAAAGAGTTGCAGTTCAGTTTTGTTGTTTTAAGCTTGTTTGAGGGGTTGAGAACCATTTAAAGTTTGATTATATGTTTGTTTTAGAATCATTTGGTGGTCTGCAGGCTGGAGGGGGCCGTGGACTTGGCCTGTCCAGAGTTAGCCAACAAGACCTGGACCTGGTAAGAAAATGGCGTTAGCTGCATAAATATCTGTTGAGTCTTTTTGCCTGCATTATTTTGAACTTATCTGTCCTCTCTGCTTTTTGTGTTTGCAGTTGAAAGGTGACATGGCTGCAGGATTCGGGGAGGCTCTGCAGAGGAAACTGCTCGAGGTAGAAGGCCTTTACAGTCAAGTCCGCTCTCGCTACACCTTCATCCAGGCCCTCGTTCGTAGAATTCGCGGCCTGCTCCGACACCCCAAAGGATAAATGCATAAATAATCTTTTTCTGAAAGATTTGTAGCTTCTGACTCATTTGAAGAAAAGCACCACCCGAAAACAGACTTTTTTTTTACGTTAAAACATTTATACTAACTGTCCCATATCTTCTACAGACATGCAGTTGTTATAGTGTGGCACATTTAGGGTCACTATTCTAATTATGTCAACTAATAGTGCTGCTGTTTGAAAACACACTTGGGATATTTTTACATGTTGAACTGATTTTGATATTTTTTTTGGTTCTGTCTTTTTTTCCTTTTGTGAAAATAAATATTTTCTAAGTATGTGAAAACTTTTGAGTCAAAGTCGACCTTAATGAACAGTTTTAGGATTTATTCACCTGTTCTTACGACATACAAAAATCAATTTAAACTGACAAAAATTAGAATAAAAGTACTAATGAAAATCGGTAATTTTAAAATGTGGTTCAAATTAATATAAAAAATGTAACCTTAATATTTATAGACAATTATGATTTCTGCTCACTTTGCATCAGAATGCCTTGATAGTCTTGAGATTTGATTGTACCCTCTGCCAGATGCAGTGAAGCATCCACAGAACGCACCGTCTCTTCTGTGTCGACGACTTCTGATAAACAATTTACAATCCTGTAACGAATTGACTCATAAGGAGAAGCAAAACAAGGAACTAAATAATCCTTTGTGAAAGTATCACAAAAAGAAAAAGAAACCTGAACTGTTGCACTGATTTTACAAGCTCTTATACTAAACACTCAAACGGCAAACAAATGTAGGGACGCACAAATCATTGAATGTAATTTATTTCTTTTGAAGGTACACTTTGAAGACCGTAAAGTGCAAAGATTCTCAAAACCTTTGGAAAGAGGGTTAGAGGACACTGAAGCTCTACATTCATATTTACCAGACAGAAGTTTTGTGCTCTTCATTTTTATTTTATTTGATAACTGAGGGGAAAAGAGTCCAAAGAGGTGAGAATGAAGTGAGCGCCAGCATCCAGATGAACACACTCACTTTGAATAAAATAGGCACATTTCACCTCAGTCTGTCCAGCACGGTTACCGGTTAACATTTTCTGACGTAGTTAACGAAAAGAAGAGAAAAGAAAAAGATGCACTTAGTTGACTTGTAAGAAAAAAAATTGTTCATGCTTTATAAATTACTTTTAAATAATATAACTAATATAACTAATTACAGCCTGAAAAACACATTTACATTTGCTCCTGATTGTGCTGCTTTTTAAATTAGAATTTTTTAAATTGGAAGATAATCATTGCTCATCTCTCCCTGGGAAGCGAGGACTGTGGCAGCCAAGAAACATTACTTTTATTTTCTTTTTCCTTACCCTTTTTTTAAAAATAAATTAATATAATGTGCCATTTTAGTACAAACAGTCCATAGAGTTATGCGAAACATTAAAACCAAATGAACGTTTATGACTTTTCACCTTTAATCTTGTTTTTCACTTTCTCAGACCTCACTTTGTTAATGGTCACTAACTATTAATCCTTTATCAGAAATGTCAGTACGTAATTTAACGGGGATTCTAAACCAGTTTAACCTTGAAGTTAGTTTATTTGGAGCATAATGCCCTACTTGTCCTTCGTCCTGATCAGCAAACATAGTGTCCCTCCAGTGTTATTGTAGTTCATGCGTTTTAAACTTGAGATACAATAAAAAAAATCTTTAAGAAAAACTTCTAATGGACTTAGAAATAAATGAAATAACAGGGATTTAACATATAAAGAAGCTGCATTGTGTGAATTGTTCGTTATGTTTCGCCTACAGGAGAAGTAAATCCTTACAGCAAAAGGTTTGTGTTGGGATGGATTTACAGATTAATGTTGGATTAGTGTAACAAAGATATGAAACTTTTGTATAACTGCTCTTACAATAGATAATATAACTAAAAAGAGTTTATTTCTCCCCATTCATTTGGCACCACAATATTTCAAACTCAACTAACTTTAGGACAATCAAACTGCTCAAATGGTTTACGGTTGATTGGAGAATTTGTTCCTTCAGCATCAGAATAAACACCATCTTTAAGAGACTGAGTCGGAGATAAGAGAGGAGAGATGAGATCATCGTTATCCAATCACATGATCAATGTGGAATAATCTTTGCAAACAAAATGGAAAAATACTGTAAATACATGATCTTATTCTAATGGTTTCTTTTTCATAGAGGCAAAGCTTGTGTACATAAAAAATGTTCCTTTTTCAATAAAAACAAAAAGGTTGACTATACAAGAACATCAAATTACAGCACCAGCAGAGTTTTGGGTCGTCCGTTTGTTCTGATCCTCACCGTGGCTGTGGAAGTTCTAGAGGGGCTCCATAAAGACCGAGTTTGAGCTGTCTTTGATAGTGCATGTTGGAGGGAGGAGGGTGTTTCCTGAAGCTCCTCTGCTCTAGTGTTGATTGCACCAGAAATGTTTGTTAGTAATCCAGCACAGTTCTAACAGGAGAAAATCCGGGAGACAGCAGAAGTAGAAGGAAAGAGCTTATCCAGCACTAACTGGTGCACTTTGTAAGAATCAAAAACGTAAAGTGAGGGAAAATGTTCGCATTTTGTCCACAGGTCCCTTTCGTCTCAACCAGTCCAGAACAGCAGTTTGGACGCTGTGAAACCTCACACCAGTTATGTGCTGTCTGCGTTGGCTTCCTGTGTGTTGTTGTCCATGGTGTTGGCGCTGCCGTTAGTCTCAGGTCGAGCCAGTATCTCTCCAGTTGCCGCCTCTCGGATCACTTTCATCCAGCGCTGCTTGACCTCCTCAGACTCAGCAGCAAAGTTGTGGACAAACTTGGACTGCCAAAGGCGGAAGCTGGCTGGGGGGTCTGTGGGTCGGTGGCTGTCTTCCACGGTGTAACCCAGTAAGGGGATGGCACACAGGGCCTTCACGTCCTGAGAGTAAAGGCAGAGCAGATCAATAAAACAGCAGTATTTTTTATGTTCACACTTCTGCTTTGTGTTGTTGTGAAGGAGGAGTCTCTGCAGTACATAGGAGGAGTTTCTTGGCTGTGGGCGAAGTAGGTGAACTCTACCAACTTAAGTCTAGGTCTGTGGTTCCCAGATGGGCGGAGTTTGGAAAACTGAGATTGTAGGAGTTCGGAATAAAGGCGGAGGTTCTCTGGTGTGGGCGGGGTTTGGAATAAAGGCGGAGGTTCTTTGGTGTGGGCGGGGTTTGGAATAAAGGCGGAGGTTCTCTGGTGTGGGCGGGGTTTGGAATAAAGGAGGAGGTTCTCTGGTGTGGGCGGGGTTTGGAATAAAGGCGGAGGTTCTCTGGTTTGGAAAAACTGATTGGTCGGATTGACATGTAAGGTAAGTTAAAAGATTTTTTAATTGAAAATGAGAGCTTCCTTCAAACCTTTTGTGTTGTTTACAACCTTCTACTGCTCATATCACATTTTTCTGGTTATACTTTTTCAGCTTTTTGTGCTATTTCCAGCTTCTATCAGCTTATTCAGCTCATTTCAGCTTTTTTTTGGCTAATTTCAACTTCTATCTCCTAGTTTAGGCTTTTTCTGCTCCTTTTAGCTGCTTTCTACTAATCTCAGCTGTTTTCTGTATTTTCAAGTTTTCTGTATTTTACATTTTTTGTGTTAATTTTCTGCCTAATTCAGCAAACAAACTCTTTCTTTTAGCATTTTTCTGCTTTTTCAGCTACTTTGCAGTGATACTTTTGCTAGTTTAAGCTTTTTTTGCATTTAAACTTCAGGAAATGCCATGTCTGCCTGGACAAACTGCTATAGTCATATTTAAAAAAGATAAATTTTCCAGACAAGTTAGGTTTATTTTGACCAAATTGGATTGTTGCACATCGCTCCACATGCACGGTGTTCAAATTTCATGTGGCTAGCACCTTCCTGTCTTGAGTTATGACTAATGTTAATATTCAAAATTATAGGGCGCTAACTGGCCATTTCGACTGAGAAACTGAGAACCTCCCACTTTGTGACTGCAGAAACCCGTTTCTCATATTTGTTTCATCACCTGTTGAGCTCCGTAGAGGTAGAGCACCACACACTCCTTCTCAGGAATCACACCCCAAACCTTCTGCCAAATTTTGCCTTTCTCAGAGTACTGCAGGGAGCCACAGATGATGCTGCTGACCGCAAACTGACTGGCCTCAATCTGCAAAGAAGAACTCCAATTTAAAACAAAACAATAATAATCTTAAGTTTAAGATAACGCAGTTGGATGTTCTGCTCTATTGCTGGTATTTGTTTTATTCTTAGGACACTAAAATTTACACAAAACTAAATATTAATAATACAGTAGTCCTGCAACCAAACATGCCTTCGATTGATGCTTAGTTTTCTTATTTTATTATTGAACACATCCAGTATTTATTCAAACGTCACCTCTAGAATGCCTTTCTTCCTGTCCTCAGTAACTCCTTCTCCTGACAGGATCAAGTAGCAGTCTTTGCAGACTTTGTTCAGCTTGGAGCCGTCATATTGAAGTTGTGCCTTGTACTCTGAACATTTCCAGCACACCACCTGTAAGATCAGGAAATACCAGCATTGTACACATTCTAACAGTTGAGAGGCACCGCACATTATCAGACTAATATAACTTATAAAGTACTGTTTTAGTTTTAGTTTCACAGTTATGAAGATTAGGAGGAATGCTTTAAACACGACAGCAGCGGAACAATAACCTACATAGCCGCAGGCTCTGCAGTGATGTCTCCTCCGTGTGATGGCGTTGAAAGACTCCTTACATTTCATGCACATCGTCACTTCGTTGTCACGAATCCACCGAGGGGCTCGCTTTCCCAGCTCAGCTTCCTGTTTTAGAAGAACACAGTCAGGGTGAGGGAACAAACAGACGCCGGCAGCTTCACTGCGTTCAGTTCTGATGCCTCACTAACCGACACATCTTCTACATCCTTCAGGGCGTTCTTGAATGACTCGTTTTTTTGTTGGAAGATCTCGATGGTCTCCTGGAGAGCCTAAAGGAAATACAAAATAATGGAATTTATGTCGTTAAAAAGTTTTTTGAAAGCACACAAAATAAGAGCATATTTGACAGGATTATACTTTGTACCTTAATCCAGTCGGCCTTGTCTTGCTCCGAGCTGAAAAAAGAACATAAAAGCTTAAAAACGCTAAAAATATTTATTTCTTGTAAGACACTAAATTTACTGTATTTGTTTTTTGTTAGACTTTATTTGAATAAATACATCTACGTAGTAACTTGATCATTTTATTTTTAGTGACAGAGAGTAAAGACCCAGTAACAAAATGTCATAATTCATAAATCAGAATAGGCCTAAAACAGAAGCTCATAATGATGTAATGAAAACACAAGATTTGACATTATTTTATCCATTAATTTTTTATATTTTCATCTTTTGTAACAATCATAGTGTTACGGTCATAGTTAGAATCACTTTTTGTTTATATTCTGGATATCAGTATTTAATGAGGCCCAGTGAAGTCCTGACCTTAACTTTAGGAACCACAGACCTAGACTGAGGTGGGTAGAGTTCCCCAACTTCAACATATTTTTACTCAAGTAAACGTAAAAAGTAACCATCCAAGAAGTGACTCTAAAATAATTATTTGGTAAAAAGGCTACTCAAGCACTGAGTAACTGATCAAGACATCAATCATTTAAAAATGACAGACGGACCAAAATATAAAGCTATGGGGAAACTTTGGTATTTTAAATATCAAAATGAAAATAATTCATATAAATGACATAAAAACAAATACAGGCAAAATAAACATTTTTCTAAATCTGTTTCTTTCAATAAAAAATTTATGAAACTAACAAAATGCATGTGGTAAATGTTTGGTGAAAACAAGCTTGTTCTTCATTCAGTGAAGTTACTCAGTGGGCAGAGAATCCAGACATTTTACTCAAGAGTAACGATACTTCATTATAAAATTACTCAAGTAAAAGTAAGAAGTACAGCATAGTAAAAGTACATTTTTTCCAAAACGTTATTCAAGTAAATGTAACTAGTTACTACCCAACTCTGGACCTTGATCATTATACGGCAGATTGGAGAAATAAATTAGATGTTTGCTCCAAAGCAATGGTTGCCAAACTTGTAGTATTTCTGTCTGTAGTTGTACCTGGCCTGAAGCTCCAGGGCCCTCTCCTTGCCTGACACCTGGAAGGTATGAGGGTAGTCCTCATTGGTTGTTTCCTGGACCTTCAGGCCGTCGATCCCAATCCGCGTCCTCACGGTGTACTTCGGTCCTCCCAGGCTGAACTTCGGCACGCAGTATAACAGCATGTTGTTGAACTGACAGAAAGAAAACAAGTGGAGCTACATGAACAAAAAAACCAGCAGCAACATCATGAGTTAAAATTCTGTCTGAACTGAAGGGTGAAGTTTTAAAGTCTGCAGGTTACTTGAATTAATCACCTGGGACACATTCTGCAGGCAGCTAATAAGAACCAACCTGAACATAATCGTATCAGATCAGTAATTTGTCTTCATCTGCCCCATGTTTCTTCACACAGGGGTGTTGAAACGATTCTCTTGTTTCAATAGACCTCAGCATATTTCTCTACAGAGCTGTTCATTAAGTTTACTCACCAGGAAGAGGTATCTCTCCATGGCCGAGGCGTTCCTGGCTGCCAACTTCAGGATTTGTCCCTCTTTGATGAACTCATTCGAAGGGTGAACGATGTCCTCCTCTTCACCCAGCATCTCGTAGATCTCCATCAGCTTCTTCAAGTTTTCCTAAACAATTCAAGTTTAGTTTTTTTTATCAAATGGAGTCTGGGAGAGTCTGCGGCAGATTTTATGAATCAGAAATTTACTTACAGATTTCCTAATGGCACTGTTGGAATGAGTAGCTGCTGTAGCAATAATTTCCAACGATTCTGCAAAAAAAGATATTTACAGTTATATATATTAAAAAAACAAAACAAAAAACTCCAGCTTTGGTGAGAAGTTTATTTTCATTTACTTTCTGCATCTCTGCGGTCGGGGTCGTCCTGAGGCAGCTTCTTCAGGTAGTCTTTAAGCAGCATCTCGTATCGAGGGATTCTCTGCACCGGCTCCAACATGTGATGCTGAAGAGTCAGACTGCCACAGATCTCTTGGCTCTGTGCAGATAAAACAAAAATGCATAAATGCCTCTCTGAATCACAATAAGACATGCTCCCGTTCACCAAGGTTCACAGATTGTACCTGAATCTCTTGAATTATGGCTTTAAACTGAGGAGAACGGTCAATCCACTGTTTCAGAACCTCCATGGCCTTGTCGAAATTCTTCACATATTCAGCGTACATTTTAAGGAAGGGTGTGAGTTTCTGCAGAATGTCTCCGATCCGAGGCGTGGACGTCCTGTGGAGAAGAAACAAAAAGGATTCATTACTGTATAAGCTTAACTTTAAAAGTTAAAGTTCTATTTGTTTGCATTATCCTTGTAAAGGGGTTTTGTTCACACGACTTCAAAAATTGTTCATCTCAACTATATTTTTAACAATAGCACACCACAAAAAGTCCTTTTTCATTTGATTTCACTTCTTCTCAAGACTCCCTATTAAACGTTTCTTGACCCACAGTGGGGTTTCGACCCAAACGTAGAAGTGGAGCTCACCATTCCCCCATGCGTTTCTCCAGATCAGGAAGCAGAAACTGGCTGTGGAAGGCATGGATGGAGGCGATGTTGGAGAAGATGTTCTTCACCACGTCCACGGGGAACGTTCCTTTATTTGCCTCCTCCATTAGCTTGGTGCAGAATACCTAAAGAGCCATAAATACTTTGGATAAATGAAGACTTTTGTTCTGCGAGGTGCAAACCACATTAGAAACCAGAAGTGAGATGTGGTTTTCTCTGACTTCCTTACCTGATCCAGCAGGTGAAGTCGCGCTACGTAGGCCTTCTCGGTGTGCAGGAGCTCACTGGCAATTTTAAACAACTTCTGTTCATTTGTCTCCTGAAAACAAACAAACAAACAAACAAACAAAAACAACATAAATTAGGTAGATATAGATTTAAAATGATAACTTGGATATTTAATAGCTCAACATTCATTACATTGACTTAATTAATCAGCTTTGTGCTGCATCTGTTGACTGAGGTCAGTCTTGTGTTCTGATATGGCAAGCCTTTTGGGTATTTATTTGGTATCCTTGATATTAAACATACTTCTGCCCATTTGTTCATGACTAGATTGCACAAGATGCACATTTGCTTGCACTAGTTCAATATCTTGGTGCACTTGGCAACACTTTACCACGACTAATGGTCATTTCGGACGGCCATTTTGCTGCGCTCGTAGCCCAAACCAGTGGGTGAAAATGACTCTTGAACAACAGCGTGCAGCATTGATGTGAGTGTTACTAGCATTGAGCTGAGAGTGGGCCGGGCCATCGTGTTGTGGAGGCTCTCAAAACAGGAAATGAAATTATGGAATAAAGGAAACAATACTAAATAAAACAAGAACACGACTCGAAAAGTAAAGCTTAGGGGAGTAGTCGAAAACCAGAGGCGATAAAAACATTACAATGCTGCACACTATGAGGTTTTTTAAGCATGTCGACTGTTAAAGTAGACTTTCATGCTTTGTAACTCAATGAAGCATCATATTCTTTATAACTGCTGGTGTGTGTGACCTGAGAGCAAATAGCCTCCTGCTTCCTCATTCTATAGGCACAATGTTAGTAATTCTCTATTGTTTAAATTCAAGATCGATGTTCTTTACTTTTTAAAGCATTTCTGAATACCAAACATGAAGCTCAGCCAAACCCCAAGAAGAAACTGCAAAAATCTGAATCTTTGCTCGAGGGTTTCTATTTTAAGCTACACAGCTATCCTCCATTTTGAAAGTAGATTTATTTGCTCCTCCAAAATTATTTCTGTTTGTTATTACAAAAAAACATTTTCTTTCTGATGGCGTGAGATCTTGTGAAGTTTGTTAGCCCTTGATGTACGAGTCATGAATCACTCTCAGCTACTACATCAAATTTTAGCTCAGTATCTGTAAAACTGGTTGAGGTTTAGACATTTTTTCCAAGGTCAGTTGGCCGTGTCGGCCATCTTGGATTGAACGGTTGTAAATGGCTGTCTTAATTCAGCAGACCACTCAGGCACATTTGTCGCGCCGCAGGCCTTCCCAATGCAGCCGACAAATGAGGCTGACAAAACCCCAAACACACAGAGTATCCTCTGCAGCCAACGACTGATGGTTCATTGCGCCGTCAGCAAACTAAACAGTAAAAAAACGAAGATGGCGGAGATTTTTAAAATAAGTGTGGAAATTCATCATGGTCTGAATAATTTGTTTTTTGTAATTTTGTGTTTAGCAGCTTAGCTGATGAGATTTACGTTGCAAGGAGATCTTACATAAAATGCTATTACAAGTACGAATATTGGAGCTAAAAACTAAATTATTAATGTTTTTTTTTATTTAAGTGTATCATTTTTTTAAATTATACAGAACTTTTTAAAGTTATGCTGTAAAAGGACTACTGAAGGCACGTGATATAAAACGTATCACCATGACAACAGGACGGCGTGTGGTCACGCAAACGTATCGAAGACTAGAACGTTCCATTTTGCAGTCGCTTTATGCGGCGTACATGATCGGCCACTGCTAATGTTTTCCCAATAGATGCATTCATTAAAATCATTCCAATGGGTCAAGATATATTTCGCTAACACTATAGACAATGGATCACACACAGGCATACAAACAGACAAAAACTACTTCAGCCTCTCATTTATTGCCAACAACATCAGCAGCTTTTCAAATCAGTTCTTCACAGTTCCACTAAAACTAGGCCTGATGCATGGCTGAACAAAATGTTTGTTTTCTCTAACAACAGGAACTATTGCATGAAATCCAGCTCAGATTAACTAAAAATCCACTCTTTTCTCCCATCACTTGGCTCAGAAATCAGACCTTTTTCTCCCCGATCTGCCTCCAGCATCACCTCAATAAAAAAGGATAAATTTTATAAAAATCCACTCGTGTTATTTACAGAACACATTGATGCCTGACTGTTAAATACAGAATCTCCTTAAAAACTGATGAACACCCTTTTGCACTTGCTTTTTACTTTGATAGAAACATATTTTCATTAAATTTTGAACACACATTTAAACAACAGATTTGCAGCTCATAGAAAACTGACAGCAGAGCAGCCTCAACATTAGAAGGAGATTGTTGTCTTTCTCATAATAACCAGTGACTAATATGAAAAACAAGTTTTAGCTGATCTCTGTGGTTACATTTAGCAGCTTCCGGCAAATCCCACTGACCAGATGTAAACTGTTCATGGTTGGGTGAGATTGAGATATCTCAGAATTTACCAGAATAAAAGAGAAAAGCTTTTGTGAATGAAAAATCTACAGAGAAAGTTTAAACAATTATTCATATCAGCATGTTTATGCATTTTATATTTTCTTTTTATTGTATTTCCAGTTTAATTGGTGTTTACATGGTTTAAGTTATAGATACAGAAGCCCTGTAATAATGAAAAAGCTGCATTGTGGTGTGTTAAGATAATTGAATAAAACAACAAAATAACTTGCTTATTTAAAACAACAGAATTCCATTCAGCCTATAAAACCATGACTAAACTGCCTGAAACTACTGTCTTTAAGGCTTTTTCCTCTCTTAGATCCCTGAGAAGACAGAGACTGATCTGAACCCAGGATATTTTTAATCTGCCAACAGCAGCCGGCACCACAGATTCTCATGGGGTTGGTTGCCGGGGCACAAACTCAGCTGCTCCAGCATTCGACATCTGTTCACACAAGAAGTCCATGCACTTTTCCCACCGTAACCCAACACTAACAAGCTGAGAAAATGAATAAATGCCTGCGGTTGGTTTATCAGAAACAAACGAGTCAGAGCTATGTTTAGGACAATGAAGCAGGAATGTACGAACCTTATGATCTGAGCTCTCTTCTTCACTCTTCTGCACACTTTCCATTTTAGTCTCAGTGTCCTGGTTTGTAGAGTGTTTCTCTGCTGCAGTCCTGTCTGCATGTGCAGGTGAATGATCTTCACTCTGCTCTGCACTCCCCGTGTCTCCATTTAGCTTCAGCCCAGCAGTCTCTGGCACACTGTTATGACTCTTCTCCTCTTTTTCTTCTTCTTCTTCCTCCTCCTCCTTTGGTTTGGCCTGATCCATCTGCACTAGCACCCCATTAGCTGCTGGCTTCTTGGCATCCTGCGCCGTGGGCGTCAGACATTTGTCCTGAACCCTGCTGGCCTCGGTCTTCTGGAAGACGCGTTGAACTGCGCTGTAGTTTGAAGTTATGCTGATGTGTTTCGCCGGTGAGCCGTCTTTCTTGTTTTCTGTACTGCTGGAGGAAGAGAGGGGGAAGTTTTTTTTTTTAAATCAAAGAAGGAAGTGTGCATCTGACAAAAAACACAAATACTTTTTAAAACAATGATTGCAGGGAGAAAGGTTCAGCCGGTAGCTGCTCAAGCCGGCATTTTGTCAGCGATTGTGAGGCGAAACAAGCGAGGTGCTTTTACATGTGGGTGTGAGGGTTAAAAATAAAGCTGAGGAAACATACAAAGATCTTGCTGTCCTGTCATGTTGCAGAGAGCCGCTGTAATGCAGAGGAAGTATGAAAAAAACAACAACTGAGGTACAGTAATAAAGAGGACAGAAGAAGTGCTCTCAGGAGGTACATGCTGTCCTACTTTCACACACAGAAAGCTCATTCAGCTCTTATCTTTACACCAAAATGTATAAATGCTTTGCAGAAGATTAATTAAAATGTAAAGAGTGGCTCAACACAATAAACCAAACACATAATCTCATAAATCTACATCCTGTTCTAGCAGCTGTTTCCCCCTGTGACTGACTCACCTCCTGCGCTCCAAACAGTCTGATCTCTGCTCTGACAAATCCAACCTGACTTCTATATCTGGTGTTTAACTGCACCGATGCAGGAGACATTCATTGTTGCAATGAGTGGCACAGCTCAGCAGAAACAGGAAGTGCGTTCAAATAGAGGAACAACAACAGGCTCACAAAGCTGCTCTATAGATGAATTAGTCCCAGGCTGCTGGCCACCTGAGCTTTATGAAGGTAATATGTTTTTACCTCTCAGTGGAAAACTGAAAAGAATAAAGCGCTTAAATGACTGTTAGGAGGCAGCATTTAAAACTTGGAAAACCCAAACAAACTCTAGAATCACACGCAGCAGTTCCTCTTTGTGCAAAAGCAGCACAGCAAGAGTTGAAGAGTTTGACTATATAAATGTGCTAAAATAAGCTGAGCTAGACGCAGAGCGGTTTCATTTCCAGTGCGACTATTTAGGTGTTTTTAGGGCAGCTGAGTGCCTTGTAAATGAGATTAGTCTATTAGTAGGCTAATTTAATTCTGCTCTCAGAGGACTTTCTCCACTTTCTGTGACTAGTAAACACTTCACAGCTCAGCAAGGTTTGAATAAGAAAACAAATACACAAGGCTGCAATTTTGTTTCACTTCATTAGGATGTAAATAAAGTCTGAAAATCTGGTCAGATTTTACAATTCTGCTTTTAGATATTCTAATACGACAAAAAGCCGGGAGCAAAAAGGCGACAGACTTCAAGAGAAGAAGTGAAATTTTAGTGGGCTGCAACTGTTGCAGATGTCTACGAGACTGTGTGCCTCCCACCATTTTTACTGGGCCTCTTTCAGGTGAACAATCAATCTGAAGATACAACCTAAACTTGTTACTGCCCATAAAAGGGAGATACACAGTTCTCAGGTTTCTAACATGGTGGAAATAGCATTTAATGCTTTGCTGGAACTACACAAATAAACTTTCTAATTCAATACATAACGATAAAAAGATACAATATTTAAAATGTTTTAGCTGAACGGTTTATTTGTAGCGATCCTACCTCCGACTCCTGGGTTTAATCTATCAGCAGAAAATCTCCAACAACTGAATGAGAAGCAGCCTTTTGCCCCGACTGCACAAATCTCCTTTCATCTCCTCGTTAACGCTCAGCTCGACTAATCTGCACCATCTCTTCTCACTGCAGCTGTCAGCAGAGCTACAACCAGCCAGCCGGCCGGGCCTGACTGAAGACGGGCTTCTGCTTTTCATACATGAAGAACCAAAGTAGGAAACATTAGGAAATAAAAACGTTATTATCACTTTGATTACAAAAGCCTCACTGAGAGTGTTATCTTGCAACATCCCTGTAGTTAAAATAGATGTGTTTAAAAAAAAAAACTTCTCTTACAGCAAACACTATGTAGATTAATTGTGTGAATGTTGATTCAGATTTCAGGTTTTATTTGTTGTACTTTTTTTGTTCAGTCTAATTAATAATGCCAATTTTTATTATGTTATTTTCAAATCGCTCCCACAAGTTTAGTGACAAATATCTTTCTCATAGAGATACTTAAAGCTTCTTTCAGGTTTTGGATACCTTTCTGCTATGTTTATGATGCCTTTTGAAATTTTTTAGAAGCCTTTTCCTACTTTTAGCTAACTTTTAGCTGATTTTAGCTAGCATTTTTGCACTTTTCGCTAGTATTTGATGCTTTTAGTTGCTGTTTTGCTTCTTTTAGATTTAACATTAAGTTTCAGCTTCCTCAGTAAATTATAGCAGCCATTAATTATTCAGCACTCACTGCATTTTACAAGAAAAAAAAACAAAAAAAAGTTCTTACTCTTAACTCAAAGAAGAAGGTAAAACAACAAAAACCAAAATGCCAAACCAGAATAAATGAAGAATAACTACCTATTCTCCTCAAAGCGGCTGATCAGGTCTGATACTTTGTTTGTTTTGTCCCTCATCCTCTCTCGGGCCACAGCCCCCGGTTTTCCTCCTCTGTCCTCCATGTTGGGCCTGAGAGGTGTTTTTTGGACGGCGCTCAGAGGGGACGAGATCGACGTCACAGGGCTCTTTAGGTGTGCTGGTTTTGGAGGCACTGAGGAAAAGACACAGGGAAATATAAAAAATAAAAATAAAAAATGAAAGCAGATAAATTTGCAGAAAATATGCAGCATCTGTTTCAAACGGGAGAGGGCAGTAAAATCTATGCCAAGGGGCCCAGCTGTCAGGATTAGCAGGTGACATCAAACATGCAGCCAAAGTCTGCAGAAAGCAACTGAGATGATTGGATCTCCGGTTTTCAACTGTTTCTGGATAAGATTTACAGCAGCAAAATGAATGGAGTCGCTCCTTTTTTATCATCTTTGTAGAATGATTAACTCAAATCAAACAAAAAGAGGTTCACTGATCATGGTTTACTGATTCAAGGACAATTTACACAACAGAAACGATTTATTGAGCTGTAAATTTTTACTCAGTGACATAGAAAATCCCCACAGATTTTGTTTCAGTTGTTGTGATGTGTGAACACGTACCTTCAGGTTTAGACGGCAGCCGAGGCCTGCTGCCAGATCCTCTTCCATTGACCCCTCCTCTGGTCCTGTTAGTGGTCACTGCAGTCGCTCGATTCAAACACTCCTGCACAGTGGAGGTGGTGGAGTGTTTGTAAATCGGGCTGCTGCCGAGACCTGAAGGACAAGAAGACAGAGAGATTCCATAGATCAGAGGAAGATTCAGAAACGCCTCATCTTTCAGACAAAAACACAAAAGTGAGGATACGAATGATCAAAGGTAGTACAATTACCAGTATTCTTAGTGCTCAAAGCCCATATCTGCATGAATTATAACTTTACGGATTTATATATGGTCAGATGACGGGGCACTTTATTTTATAACATTTGGTGTCTTATTGCCTTTCATTGATTTATTAAATAATTCTACCTTAATAAACTTTATAAATGTATTGTTTTCAGAAATGTAATTGATATATTCACAAACTTTGAAAGCAAATGTGCAGCCATGTTTAACCAACTCCGTCTGGAGCGTGGTGGTGACAGAAAATGCAAGCAAAACACTCAATTAAAGCTAAAATTAAAAGGAAATACAGATTGGTAAAATGTATTTATATACTGTAATATCTTTCACAGACAAAAATCTCAAAGAGCTTCACAATAAAATACATAAAAACAAAAGATGTAAAAGACGACACAACATCAATAACAAAAAGAAATCCTGATTTAAAAGGTTTTAAACTGGGTCTTTTCATTCTGTAGCTGTGTGTCTCTTATATTAGATGTGTAACTCAAGGGGCCAAAATACAAAACTTGGTCCAAGTTAAAGGCCAATTCCTGTCAAAATTTTTAAAGAAATATTCTATAAAAAATGATGTAGCATTTAAAACATATATAACCTATGGAATAAAAAAAATGAAACATGACATTTCTTATGCCTTACTTTTTATCAACAACTTTTTCATTTGTTATTTCTTAGAGATACACTTTATCACAATCCAGAAGATCAGGTAAAAAAAACCCACCTGTTGTGAGAAGAACGTGACAAAAAAAAACTATTTTACATTTAAAGTATTACCTGTGAGGGCGGATAAAATGTTAACGAGAGTCAGATTTGGCTTTAAGTTTGACGTGTGGTGTAACCTTTACGTTTTTGGTGAACATTTAACCTTTAATCTTTGCGATATCGCAGCTGAAATAAGCTCCAGAAACAACTTTCTACAGCATCATTATATTACGCAGAAGCCTGAAAACGTCTCATACATGAAGGAGCTATTGCTTCAGTGTCAACCATAAAACAGGAGCTGAAGGGAAACTATGTGTTAATAACTTGAGTTATTATCCAGCTAATGATCTGACTGATGATCAGCACCAGTGAGACTTTTACCCGACCAGCTGGCCACAGATGGCACAACACGAGTGTTTAGATGAGGCAGACGCACTGATTTAACAGAGCGACCGACACAGACGGACAGTGTTTACAGTAAACTCGTTCTCAGACTTCACAGACATGAACCCAGCAGCCTGGTAAGGAAATTACCCTTATATGGAGTCACGCAGCAAAGAATGTACGCACTTAAAAGCTATTAGTTAGTCTATTAGTTTCCATTTAAGGTGGTCACCTAAACAGATGGTTGTGATTTAAGTAAAGATGCTGATTTATGCGACCAACACAGAAATCAATATACTTGTTTAAAGTAAAATGGACTTTAGTGCCTAGTCTGTTTTCTACCAGAAGAAATATGAGCTACACAGAGTGAATTAGGATCTTGCCAGTCACTGATGCTGATGCAAAAAGGAGCATTTTTCCAACCTTGTATCATAAATCAAAAAAGATGTTGACTTTTTGACACGCTGTCTTTCCCCCATCAGTCTAAAAATAGATCTACCATGTGAACTATCAGTATGTTTGAACATCAGTCACACAAACTGGTTCAGAAAGCTCTCCTGCATCCTAACTGAGAAACCAAAATGTTGAAAAGGAGCTGAACTTTATAAACAAATCTACAGATATGATTAAAAAGTTTAATTTCTAAATGTGACTGCTACAAAAGTCATTTTAAGTCATTTAACTGCAAAAACAAACACCAATTATCTGATTATAAAAATAATTTGCACCCCCAAAAATACATATTTACCACACATGCGGTGGTTCTCCAGATGCAGTTTGTTTACTATAAGATTGTTAGTATGTGCCAAAATGCTGCCTTGCAGACCCATATTTATTTTTCCTCAAGTGATCTTTATCTCACCAATCCTGAAACGAAAAGAGAACGACTCAACCACAGAATCACAGAGTCACGGTTTCTATTCCTACAGTTTGACTTTAATTAAAGACAATAACTGGAGCAAACATCTGCCTGGAAATGATCCCACGCTGCATTTGGCTGAAGTGACTTTCTAAAATGGCCCTAAAATCACAGATGAGGCCGTCTTAACAAATTTTCTTGATAAGGTGGTTGGCTTCATTTCACAGCCACTCACAGATTATAGGAAAACAACCAGCAAAAAGTTGGGTGTTATTATAGGAATATAACCTAAATTATTCTGAAATAAAAACGAAATAAATTTCTGCCTACAAATGGAACATTACATGTGGCATTTATCCTGAAAAATTACATTTATAACACTTCCTCCTGCTGCCATAATGTTTTTTGCGACTGTTATATCTCAAGAACCCCTGATTTAACAAACACAAAAATATAAAAATGTGAATACTTTTACTTTTATAATGTGGTATGAGTGCAAAAATTAAGACTATTGAGCAACCAGCGGTTGGGACATCCTTGTAGCAGGAGGCTATATCTTTTCCTAAGACTGCGATCGATCTGATTAATGAGAGGCCAGCACCGCTGACTGAGCAGCTGGCCCCGGCTCTGGCAAATGAGGAGACTATTAATTTGTGTTAGCATTGGAGAGGCTAGCGACAAGCATGCATAGGCTGGAGTTAGCATTGGAGAGGCTAGCGACAAGCATGCATAGGCTGGAGTTAGCATTGGAGAAGCTAGCGACAAGCATGGATAGGCTGGAGTTAGTATTGGAGACAGTAACATCATCTTATCCATGCTAATCACTAGCCTCTCAACATAAGATAATTTTTAAAGGAAACATATGCTTTTAAATCCTTCTTTTTCATATTTAAGTCATTCAGTTGGGGCCCAAACCAATGGCTATTTTTGGTACACAAAAATAAAATAAAATAACAAAATAAAATAAAATGTTATAAATGTTTTGACAAAATATCATATGCACTGGCGACCATCTTGCTACAGGGCTTCCGGAGCGTGTTATTGTATTGGACTGTATTGAGGTGAGTGATTTCCACTAACAAAAAGATGTAATTCCCTGTTTTCTGATAAGCAAAATAAATAATTTATAGTTATTGATGTGTAAACCTCCATTTTACTCATGAGCGTTTTCGTGTTGAGTCACTTCCGGGTCACAACCAGTTCGCCCCTACAGATTACCATAAACGACTTGTGAAGTTTTTGGTCATGCGCAGTAAGTCCTCAATGCAAAAGAAAAGAAAGGCCCCTACTCGCAGCTGACCTGTGAACAGCACACCGGTAGTGGGTCCACCCATAGATATATATAGAATGACCAGAATTCTTGAGGCGGAGTCTCCTGCATCGTGCACTGGCGGCCATCTTGCTACAGGGCTTCTGGAGCGTGTTATTGTATTGGACTGTATTGAGGTGAGTGATTTCCACAAACAAAAATATACGTAATTCCCTGAAATCTTGATAGATTTACAAACGGAGTAATCAGACAGCAGTTTTATTTTTTTAAGTAAGTATGCCATATTATAACATGTCTCACATTTACAACAAAACAATCTGTCTGAAAATTAGATGAAAATTGAGCAAGTTATGGTTATTTTAATAGTAAATGCACCGCACACATTCATGTTAAGAGTGGGAGTGCTCCCTGTACCAAGATGGCCGCTATGTGACAACGTCGGTCTCCATTGGACAACAGCGGGGATGATTTATCTAGCCTTTCTGTATATATCTATGGGTCCACCCTGCTGTGTTGACAACTCGACGTCATATTAGTGCGGCAGCCGGCAGGGCAGAATCACAGGATGAATTTTGGAGAACAACAAACCAGTCGAGAAATGGAGGAGAAAAACAACAGTTAAGTTCCTTATAACTCAAACTTTTCAAAGCAGAACACATGAGGAGAAACTTAGTGTTTTGTTTTGTAAATTACTATTGTTTGAATTTATTCTTGAAAAAGGGGCAGATTCAAGAATATATATTTCTTCTTTCTGCTGCCTTAAATTTGATTTATACTGTATATATTTTTTCTTCTGTTTATAGAGTTTATTTTGTTTTTTTAATGAAATTAATACATTTAAAACATATAGATATTGTAATCGTTTACCTTAGAGGTGCAACAATTTGTTGCTATTAAAATAAATTATTTTCTATATATTAAATATATATTTTAGAAAGCCCACTTTTAGTCATCTCCATATTGAACTAAATTTGTGCATTTATTTTTTTAGGTTTGTGACACCATCTTGAGCCATTCACAAAGCATCTGATCAGTGCTCCACTGCTGCAGGCAGAC
>JARVJO010000002.1:12935968-12947831 GCA_031762555.1 Cynodonichthys magdalenae | reverse complement strand
GACCATGCTCTCTATAGAGAAGAATCTTGTTAAAACATCCCTGACTTTAACCAGAGTCATGAAGAAATTTGTTTCTCTGTTACAGAAGGGCAAACATTATGTACAAATAATAAAACACTACATGACATTGTAATGCTGTTTTATTATTTTTATTATAAATACACTGACGTGATACAACTTAGCACATGTTTGATTGCTTTTTGAGATATGTTTATTTTAGAGTTGTAGCCCCCCCTGGAGAAAAATCCACCAGCTGCCACTGGCCCAAACAGAATATAAGGATATCTACGCAGCACTGGGAGAGACTTAATTCAAAATTACTGCACTCCAAAAGACTCCAATGACACAACAAAATGAGTTAACAGCTAAAAAGTGAATTTTGTGAATCATTTAAAGGCTGCAGGTGAAATGCTAGGCATTCAAGTCCCTTAAGGGTAAATCTGCTCAACACCATTAAATCACAGCTGCTGTTCCAGATGTAAACAGATAACATTTTTGCTGCATACTCCTTATATCTGCTGATTGCCTTCAAAGGACCTGAAGGTAAAATCAGACTGTTCCTGTTTAAACCGGCTCATCAGAGAAAAGGCTGTTTGGATGAACTCTGCTTGCTTTCTCAAAATATCGGTGCTTGGTGAGAGCGTTTTTCTGCTGGTACCGCTCTCATTCAGGCATCCTCTCATTAAAACCGTCTGGGCGTAAGTGACAGACCGCTGCATGCCGTAAATTACAGGCAGCCAGCCACCACCCTGCAGAAACACTTTGATTCTCCATCTGCATCCGTGTAACGAGAGAAGGAGCATCACTGAAGCTCAGCAGAGGCGTGTCTGAAGAGGAGCTCAAAGCTTATAAGATGCCATCTCGGTTAATATCCTTAAATTTCCCTTTTGTGTTATGCTTTTTCTAAAAAAAAAAAAAAAAAAAAAAAAAGATTGATGCTTGTAAAAAAAAAAATACAAGAACCAGTTTCTGCTCTTCTGAAGATGCAAAGCATATTTCCCAGAGCCTGAAAGTAACCGGACTCTGTTTCAGGAAAAATCCAAAGCTGCTGAGTATCATTCCAGCTGAGAAGAAGTCAATTTAAGTGGATGCTTAGATACATTTGTTGGTTTCCTTACAGCTCACTGAAACAAAAAGTATAAGTATAGCTGCATGTTTTTTGGCATCTGATAGAGAGGGGGAAAAAAGGCCTATGATTTGTTGTTTACAAAGACATGCTAAAATTGTACTGACAGATCTGTTAGGGACTATTAATTCTTGCATTTAGATATGTTTTAGATCGGAACGAGCAGTCATTTTTTAATATTCGAAGTCTAGTTAATGCCAAATTAGCAAAAATAATGTGACTGTCATCACACCAGTCAGTTTTTGGTGATTTTGTTTGATACCTGACACTAACGCACCAAACTGTTTCCTGAAGGTAAGTTTTCTGTCAGTGTGTTTTTTTGTTTTGTTTTTTATTTTTTTGACAGAATACCTACAGCAGCCTTAGTAGCCATTCAGCCCATATAAAAAGGAAGAAAGAGCCACTGTGTAGTTTGGTCTCACTAAGTTGACAAACTTAATAAGGAACAGAAAACGAAAATAAGAAGGTTGTCTTAAGGGCTGAGAAAAACTATAAATATTCATGGTAAATGTAAAAGATACAATACTACTAACAAACAGCTTCATGTTTCTGTGACCACAATTGCAAAAAAATACAAGATTCATGGGATTATGGCCAACCTCCAAGGATGAGGACGCAAAAGGAAATGCGACTCCAGGTGGATCAGACAGACACAGCAGATGGTAGAAAGAGTCAAGGAGACCATGAAACCTTCTGATAACACCTGGTTGTATTATGAATTATAAAGGGTCTCAATGGAAGAAGACCTGGGAGGATCCATTATTAACAGGAAAAGAAAAAAAACAGGAATTGCATGTTAATGAGCTCCAAAGTTTCAGTGAGGAGTTTCTACTGACGAGAAAAAAACTGCAGCATTTTAGCCAGATATATCAGCTGTTTTACTTTGATTATTGTGGAGGTGCACCAACAAATTTATCAACATCTGTATTAAAAAAAAACAACGAAAACATTATTTTCACATACATACTTCACACTTGTGTATTCACCAACTCTGACAGTTGTTTGTCTGAATTCAGTGCAAATCTGTCAGGTCAGAGATTGCTACAAATAAAGTCTGCAACACGGCCCAAAAATCAGAGTAAATGTTTATCTTAGGATTTCAACACAGACTGAGGGGAATGCATCCATCAGGACAAACTTCTATTTCTGCAACAATAAAACAAGCAAAGTCCCTAAAATAGTGAATCCAAGAAACAAGTGCCTTAAAATAACTCGCCCTGGCTTCAAGCATGGAAAGTTTGTGGTTTTAAATAGACCAACATTGAATTTGTGCAAAAAAACCTTAATGTTCATAATTGAATTTAGGAAAATTTACAGAGAAATGGAAGAAACAAAATGCATCAATTTGTAAGAAGCCAATCGAGGTTTTAGTAAAACTGTAACTCAGTTTGAGCAAGGTTCTCATGCAGAGTGGTTGACACGCTCGGACAACTTCCTCTTTTTACAAGTTAACAGTTTTTACTGATACCTGTTTATTTTTAAAGTGCTTTAACTCTTGGAAGTGCATATATTTTTGGTTCCTTTTTTTTAAAATAAGAAGTAAAAGTCTCTGATCATATCCTCCACCTTGTTTCAAAGGAAGCTGCATGATTCTTTGAAATAGTTCAGCTACAAAACAACAAACAACCAATGCTTTGTTTTACGTTTTAAAGAACAAACTTAGAATAATTTTTCAAATATTAGTGATTTATTTCTTTTTAGAATTTATGAACATGATTCAGCAGCAATTCCATTTCAATTTTTGTCTTCAGCTTCTTAAGTTATTTGCATGTTGAGATTCTCTCATCGACACATTTACTTTTACAAGTAAGCAAAAAAAAATCTGCAAAAGCTGAAAGTCATGTGTAACCAAAGTTGCCTTTTAAAATTAACATACAAAAAAATGCAAAACTAGAAAATGGTGAAAAGATGAAAATCTATCCAGTGACATACGGACCCTCTGAATACAAGCTCAACAAAAGCAAACAGTTTGTTTTTTTAAACTGTTGGTGTGCAGGTTGATCACCTTTCAACACCCCTTTCAGCTTCTTAGTCAAAATATTCTAAATGTTTTCTTCACATGACGAAGTTTCCATGCAGCTGCGTCACCTGACGGTCAACCCAACCTGACCTGTCCCTCCTCCCGTCCCCACCTCCGATCCCCTCCTGGTGAAATATGGGCCGAAATGAAGGAGAGTGAATGCCTGGTGGAAAAACAAAAAGGGCACACCTGTCTGTGTGGCACACGGTGTTTCCACACAAGGGTGTGACTCTTTGGGATCACAGGGAATGTCAGAGAGGACATTTCACAAATACCCCGTTTTCTTGACAAACACGGAGGTTGGTGGTTTGACTCCAGCACAGGGGACAGGAGCAAGAGAATCACTGAAGTGGGATGCAAAATCACCCAAATTTACTTATTTTTTTAACACGGTGCACCTGTTACTTCATGTATAATTTATAAAAAGGAGTAAAAACCAAAGCGGAGCAGCTGTGTGCACCTGTTACATGTATGCTCCATTAAAAGGTCAGTTTTAGTGAAAAATCATCAAGCTGTCTGCTGTAGATTCTTTAAAAGAAATCAAAGATTGAAAACATTTAACAAGTCAAGAAAGCAGCTAATTATTCCTCCGAGTTAAAAGTCTATGAATGCACTCACCCTGCGAGTTACAGACAGGAAAACAGCCACAAAGTCAGTCTTCTCTGAGGGACCATGCTGTGTGAATAAAGAGCGTGTGGCTCCCAGAAGAACAACTAAGTTTAAGCTCCTTGCAAGCTTCCCAGGGAATGCTGCTGCAAGTGACTCAGCTCAGCAAGGACTTTTACAAAAAGGCTAAACTCCTCCCTCACTCTCACTCACCAGCACTCCCCCCTTTAAGCCTCTTCTGTTTCTGTTATTTTTAAAGAGCAGCACAAACTCACACAAGCAGATTCCTATTTGAACCTCACACCAAATGGATGTGGACTTTAAACAATGATGCACATAAAAGAGCGTCAATAAATCAGAAAACGTGAAGTTGGGATTTATGCTAAAATAAATATTTTACATGCACAGTGTGTGCATGATTAAAGCATTCCCATTAGTTTTTATTCATTTTAATTTGATTACAAACAAAACCAATAACTGCAACAGAAGACAAACGTGCTTATGCAGCAACCAGTGCAATTCCCAATCTGTGCGTTCTCACTATCAGATCAATGAAAAGCAAACAAGACAGTAAAGCAGGACAAAGTGCAACACACAAGTTCCATCATCTGAAATACCAAATCAAAATAAAGCTCCACAGGTTTTTTTTTTCATTTTCACATTACTTGTGCAATTATGTAAAGACAACAATGAGAAAAATCAGTCAAACTGAGCTCACTCAGTTAAAAACTAGTGCATAAAGGCTACTTGATAAAATGCACAAACTGATGGGATCAAGCAACATGAAAATGAAAGACTGATCCAGAAAACTGTTAAAAACTAAAACCAAAATGTATCTTTTGCAGAAGTCAGCAAAGGGAACTGCAACTTGAACCTGTCCGTGATCTGAACCTGTTCTGTGCTGCAGAGCTGCTCTCTGGTGACAGCCTTGATATTTAATCAAACAGGTCTTATTTACTGACGCATATCAAACATGAAGTTGTGAGAAAAAAAAAAAAAAGAAGTTAAGCAAATGAAGGCAGCCCTTGTTCTGAGTGGCTCAGATTGAACAAATAAAAGATGTGTGCTGAAATGTCACACACTGTTAAACACGGCAGCTCAGCGAGCAGAGTTACGTGTTGGTGGAGCAGGATTTAAAAGGAATGACAAGCGCCGTCTTGCTTCTTCAATGAACCAGTTGGACCAGCGTAAATTCTATTCATTACTGCCTAAATCCCCTTCACTTACAGGACTACACAACTTCAAATGCTGCTCTGTTTATTTACAAATTTTAAACCCAAAATTGTCACCCAGCTGTAAAAACTTGAAGAACTGCACTCTCGTATCTTTACGGTTAAACAAGTCGATACCGCCTGGAACCATCTTCAGAGGCCTGCAGGCTTTTACTGGAATCTGACAACTGGTTGAACTGGTGTCATGGAGTGCTGGGAGGGATGCTCCACTTTCAGGTTGTGGGTGGGGGGGAAACAAAATTTACCCCAAAGCTGTTTTTTTCATGAACTAGAATGGATGGCATCTTAAGGCATTGTTAAAAAAATAACCGGAAGGTGGAACACAGGTATTTATCAAAATGAAGCACACACACACACAAACATTTGCACATTTATCATAAAAAATAGAGCAGAACTGCAGATTTTCTTCACACATTTGAAGACAAAAAACAGCGGAGAACACTCCTCTTTGTCATTCTGCAATCTTCTGTTTATTACCAACAAGTTCACTTTCAGCATTTAATATCCAACGGAAGTTGGCAAGTGTAAGAAAAAAAAGGCAACAATGACTTAATATGCCTTCTGTCAGTGCTATTTCCCACACCGCACAACAGCCAGAATGTGCAAAAAGAAAAGGAGCCTCCTCAGAGCTGTGCACAGATATATAAAATTGTATATTTGTGCTTAGGAGGAAAAAACGTTAAAAAGTGGAGGGACGTACCTCTGGACTGTTCAATTTTCACTCCCACACAGTTCTCATCTTCGGCACTTCTGGTCTGGCAACATGGAGTTTTGCTTCTCTCTGCAACGAGAAAAATTAAGATATAAAGAAGCTGAAATACTTAAGAGAATAAAGAAACTGGTTAATCAGAGAATAAAATAATTGCTCTGCATGCGAGACAGGAGCTTTAGTTTCAGGCAATCCCACGTTTTATTTATAAGAGATACTAACTCAGGAGGTTAAATGAGGATGATGGGATAAGAGGCAGGAGTATCACAGGAAATGGTCATTAACTTGGCTGGGAATACTGGAGAAGTGTTGCAAGACAAGCTGTAGGACTATCGAAGCACTGCATTTATAAATATCTGGAGTAGACGTTGGTTTGTTTGGAAAATACACCCCCATGAGACAGAAACCCTAATTAGGCTGGCTGTGATATGTGGAGCATTGTCTGTCGGGAGTGCAAACACCCTTTCAACCCAGCCGTTTAATATGCACATACAAGATTAAAGAGAAAATAATAACAATTGTAAAAAAACAATGAAGGGGCTCATAAATTTTACACAACCCCCAAACTCGCACAAATATATCTCAGATTGCAACACCCAGAATAAAGCACACATGTGGAGCATTGAAGCAATGAAAGCAGTGCACTTCCTGTGATATCTCAGATACAAAGAACTGTACAAATGTTAGCTATTGTTTCCTGTAACTAGAGCAAACTTTGGTCTAATCTAAATCCAATCTTACAATAAAATCCAACAGTTCATTTACATGGTGTTAGTGTTATTGACGCCAATCTTTTAAGACATTTATTCATTTTATATGAAGTTTGTGTCTTTTTAATGGGTTGACGTGATAGTTTTTGCTGAATGCTTTTCTTACTGAAAACAAGACTGAGAGCAGCAACAAAACAATTTTAAAACCACACATTATCTGAACAAATTGGCCCATTATTGTGTGGTTGTAGAACCGACAGCAACAACAACCAAAAATAGGACATGTGCGCTGGTTTGGTTTCAGTGCAAAGCCACTGTAGTCGAGTTAATACATTTTCATTTTATCAACTACGGCATAGCTTTCAATTCATGGGGTTTAAATAATGATAAATAATGCACTAGTTAGTCAGCAATCTGGTCAAAGTAAGTTTATTACTTATTGAAATTATAAATTCTTATAGTTACAAAGATAATTTGTTAGATTGAGGATAAGTGTGAAGCTACAGGCAGCATCAACTAAAAACAAGCTTCCTTTATGTTTAAATTATTTTGCTACTGATGGTGTTTTTAGCACCACCTTCTGACAAAGTGAGCTCGATCAGCAGGGTCACAGAATCCTGTGGTCACCTGCAGAAGGACCTGGCACCCTTTAAGGACTAGTATGATTGGCAAAATTTACATCACACAGGCTGTGCAGTAGCAGGTAGTGAAACATTAGCAGTGTTTCTCTGCAATTAGATTTCAAATTTTGAGTGAATTTTTAAAATTTTGCAAAAAGGAAAAAAGAAGAAATGTGAATCAGACGTGTTTCCATCTACTGGCTTGCTGCACAACCTTACAACAATGTACAGAGGACACTGTGTGTGAGGGTGTGTGTGTGTGTGTGTGTGTAAGTAGGGGGAATAATTTTCAGTCTCGGAGATTAAAGAAGGGCTCTCAGCTCACCATCTGGACTCCTCATGCCAGGCCTGCCTGCTGTTCACACACAAACTCAAACCCTCCATCTACAGCACACAGGTCAAAGCCGAAGCTACGATAATTTTGTTTATGAGAAAACACAAAACATATAAGCAGATTAGAGCTTTATTATATGAACATACCAGACACTTCTCTCCAGACACAATCTGCCATCTCCCCTCCTCCGACTGGCTCTCAGCTGTTTGATGTCACACTATTGTTTTCTCAAGTGGGGGATGTGTTATTATATCAGCATCAGAAACCCACACACAAACCAGAAAATACCGCCCACTACAAAACCCCAGGTGACTGCATCTACAAGGGAGAAAAAGCGATAAAAATACCTGATGCTTCATGATAGAAGAGAGTCTGCAGATTAAGGGACAACCCTGAACACAAAACTTCCTCTTCCTGCTCAATAACTTCCTGGTTTTTGAAATTTTCTGATGTCTCAACTTCTTTTTTGCAGAAAAAAAAGACCAACAACTACAGCAGAAAGATAAACTCCACACGTTCACACAAAAAACATGGCCACTGGTTATTTGCCAGTAAAACGTCTGGAAGTGAAGAGGAAGGTCACAATAGGTCTGAAACTTCCCACGTGTTCGTTAAAGATGTAGTGAAAGAGATTGTTTATCACTCAGATTTTCTAGAATTCTTGTGATTCACAGAGGGAAATAAGTCATTTGCTGTATTTATTCAGAACACTGATTGAGGATGGTGGCTACAGATCTGCTGACTTTCTACTGACAATTCGGCTAAAAACCGGGTGCATACATGGGCTGTTTTTGACCCTCCATCTGCTCAGAAAGCAGGAAAAATCTAAGTAAGCAGAGATATTTTCGCTGACTTTCCTTTTTGCAAACGTTCCAAGCTAAGTTTACCAACTGAAATTTAAATGAAAAGAAGAGCAGTAAAAAAGATTATAAAAGAACTGAACTGTATAGAGAAGACAACTGCCAAATGGCATTTGTAAATGTCACTATGAGTGCAGCATAGACTGTACCGTCACGTGTTGTTACATAATGACGAATCAACAACAGCGCAGCTTTGACACCGGCTAACACAAGTCAAAAAGTGTGATCAGAAGCATTGTGCATTTCCCGTTAACCAAAAGGAAGCAGCTGCCAAACAGAGTGGTTTGTTTTTAGAACGGTTAGTCAGTCGTGACTTGTGTGAAATTTATCAGATTTTCAGAACTCCATCACTATCTGTTTACTTTCCCTCTGTGTGCGTGTGCGTGTGTGTGTGTGTGTGTGTGTGAGGATGTATTTACAGTATCTTGTCATCACTATCACAAGGAAAAATCTGTGTGCATTTATGGTTTACATTTAAAAGCTCCGGATCAACGAGAATGTTGTGACAGATAAAAATAAAAAATAAAAATAATAATTAACAACAATAAACCTCTTTGTCCCATTTAACACTTGTTGCTGTTTTATTTTTAGTCAGAAACTGAATTTTGGAGTTTCTAGTAAAATGGTCTGCAGGTTTACTACAATAAAGTATTATAGAACCAGAGGTCATCACAAACACATTAAAGTGCCCTGCAGGGTATTCATTGTTCACTAATCTCTCTTTTTTATGGTCTTAAAAAACTGAAATTAATTTGGATTAATTAGATTGATGACACTTAAAACAGCCTTCAGGTTAATGAAATTAAATGAGGAAAAAAGCTCCTTTAAATAATTCTAAATACATATATAAAACTGAAAAGAATGTGTGCATTTTTAGCCAATAAAAGTCCGTACTTAGACCTGTAAGCTTCAGGTCTGTTCAGGTACTTCGGTCCATCTAACCCGATGATGCCTATTGGTCCTGAGAGCCAGTGTGCTGCATGTTTTAGTCATTTTCCTGCTCTTCCGCATACTATTAAGTTCTGCAGTAGCACCCATTCATTCAAATCTCATGTGCCAAAGCAGAAAAATACATAAAACATGCAGAATAGCGGTCCTCGAGGACCAGGACTTGGCACCACTGAGCTAAACGTTGACATTTTTGTCCATTCTTCATGACTTGCTGCATCTCTTAAGTTGGATGTGTCCAGTGATCTTTAAATCAGATCTGAGGGTCTTGGTTGGTTTGAGGTCTGGGCTTTGGCCATTTCTCCCTCAACCAGTTGCTTCAGGTTTTTGTCCATCCGGCAGGGGAACTTCTGTCCCAGTCTTAAACCTCTGGAAGACTCCAAAAAGCTCCTCTCAGGAATGTCTTTGTATTTTGCTCCATCGATTTTTCCCCTTTACTCTGACTAGTGTTATCATCCACAGCATGATGCTGCCCCCACCGTGCTTCAATGATGTTTTTAGCATGAAGGTAGATTTGCCTCAGACATGGTGTTGTCCTTGTTGGCCTAAAATTTTGAGTTTCTTCCACATTTTGTGAACAAAACAAACCAGCATTTTATTTTTCTTTAAGCAACACCAACTAAACAAACGTGCCCAGATTTACTGAAAGAATGAAATACTGCATGACATCCTTTGAGGAATGGAAAAAAAACTATTAAAACATTGTTAAAGACATTGTGCATTAGACATGTCACGGTTAAAAAAATGACAAGCTGCATGTTTTGAATGTTTTAAAGGTGACTGCACCCACTCTACACACTGAAGTGTGAGATTTTTTTTTAATTTAGTTTTTTGCTTCATGTTGAAACCACTTCATTTATTATTGTTTTTTTCGCAGCAGTTTAGAAACATTTTTAAGCTTTAGAACCTTTTACTAAAATAACAATGACAGCTTGTTCTGATATAGTTACGTTGCCGGACTGTTTAAAATACAAGTAAATTAATAAATAAATCAATGAAGAAAATAATACCTTTGATTGCTCCTTTGTAGAACAGCTGGGGATTTCGCTTCCTGACAAGAGCACAGCGTCTATCCATGTCATAGCCACTTTTCAGCTCCGTATTATCAGCATCTGAATGAAAATCCTGATTCTCTACTCTGACACAAGTTTCCCTGTCGGCTGCTCCGTCCAAGTATCTGTTTATTGTTCAGACGCCCGGTGTACCTGCCTACAGTCACTGCACAAACCGGTTCCTTGGAAACCAGAAGTCAGCAGGTGAAGGAGAGAGAAACAGAGAGAGAGAGAGAGAGAACAGCAGGAAGGGAGGGAGCAGAGCTCATCCTTCAAAATGTTGTTGCCCCTCTGTCACATTGAAACACAGCCCCTAATAATGGTTGGGGTGTTGGCAACTGGACAAAGTCACCCTGAAGTGGGTGGAGAGAGCCACAAGAAGAGCAAAATGAAAAGTAGGTGGTGAAAACACTGTAATTTACTGAGGAAAAGGAAATAAAATGAAATGGAGAAGTGAAAAATATGAAAATTAACCAACCATACAGTTAATAATTCAGCTGTTTAAAGTCATACTACACCAAATCATTAATAGCGTAGTAATATATTTATCCTATTCCTGCCTGTATTCCAGTGAATGTTAACTATAATTTCTCACATATCAAAATAATCATAACAAACTCAATAAAAGGTCTAGTGAGATGAGCATGTATAAAAAAATTCAATGACAGAAGAGGGTCTTCACTTATCCCCCACATAATGACGAGAAATAAATATATTCAAAATCAAAGAGAAAGAGATAGAGAGACTCCCTCTGACCTTAAAAACACAAACAGGGAAAATGACCTCCTGTTCATTTGCATGGCTGCCCTAGATTGAGATAAGCACTGTTCAAAACGATATTATAAATAATGAATAAGGAAGCACATATTAACATGCTAAGTCACACCCATTTAATCAGACTGATGCTCATGCTGGTGATAATGCATGTGTGTGTAGGTGTGTGTGTGTGTGTGAGAGAGTGAACACACACACGTGATGTTTTCAAGCCTGACACAAAACACTGGCTGCTCAAACAGAACAGATGCGTCCGTCTTCATTCAGACCTGTCCTTCCTTAATGGACAATTAACTAAAGACTGATTGCTTTCCGTCACACGAACAATGAAGCAAAAATTAATAGTCCTTGTAAAGTCTGCATGTGACCATAAGAGCCAGATGAGACCCCTCTCTGGCTCAAAATGGGATACTTTACTCCTCATATCTATTTATTTTTAATGTGTTAAAAACACATTAAAAATAAGTTTTTAGAGACCCAGCATAAGCTCTTATTTTGCTTTGGTTTCTTCACAGCAGAATTCTTCAGTGTAGTCACATCAAGGCCACAGAAACTAAGAGTCTTTGATCTTTATCAGGTCCTCACACTGCGTTACATACACAACTCGATCAGAGGTTGTTGTTTTTTTATACCGAGGACAAATGGAGTACGGTGTTCTTGAGTCCTGCTAGTTTCAGAGCAGGTCTTTTACACACTTAACTTCCTGAGTAACCCATGAATTTGTTTACTTTAGGGCGTGCCACAAGAATCAGGCGTTCGGAATCGGGGGCCCTTCATGCCCGGTTTCTCAAGTTCACAGCTTGAGAGAGAGAGAGAGAGAGAGAGAGAGAGAGAGAGAGAGAGAGAGAGAGAGAGAGAGAGAGAGAGAGAGA
>JARVJO010000002.1:12896290-12935657 GCA_031762555.1 Cynodonichthys magdalenae | reverse complement strand
GTGAAACCCGGGCACTTCCACTTCGCACCCCCCCCCCCCCCCCATGGACAACAGAAGATTATTCAAGCTATAAGCAGTGAACCTTAAAAACCACAAATCATTTTCAGTTCTCAAACAAAGTTGTTGCTAAATGCGCTCGTCAAAATGCTGCTTACAAGTTTACCTTTTGGTTTCAAACTATTTATAGTTTAGTTTAAGCTCATTATTTGAGGGCAGCTCAACAAGCTGGTAACAAATGAATCAATTTTCTTTTAAAATATCAAGAAACTAAGCTGTGTAGCTGCATTTTCCATTGCAAAAGTAACCAAAATCTTTACTGGCAATGACAAAATGACCCTTCATTCCACCTGCATCTTTCCCACATCCAGTTCCCTTCAACATGCAACTCATAAAATATGTACACCACAAACATACGCTACGCATTTCCTCCTGCGTTTCCCAGCATGCTTCTTTCACACTCACAGCATGACAAGATAAGCACTTGGCATGATCTAAACATGTTCTCTGGCCCGTGTCTAATCAGGGCAGGCCGGGGTAATGCTTGAAATGGCTTTGATTCTGAACATGATGCTCACAGGTTCCTGATTTTATGTTATCCGTAGACACAGATAGAGATGGACCCTGAAACTGCATTATTTGTTGTCACCTTTATAAAAAAGGATAAATGAATTGTGGCTTGAAGCAATGCATATTGCCCGTCACCTTTCATGCCAGAGTTTAAGAATATCCTGTTCCAACAGAATTACAGCTGTCTTGGCCAATCTTTTAAAATACTGTCAACAGTCTCATGCAATCTGAACATTAACACATCTTATAAAATCTTAGAGTGTGTTGGGGAGGATTCTTAGCTACCAAATTTTAGCTCAAAATCAGAAAAACTGACAGGGTTATACAGTCATTTTATTTTCGCTCATGTTAGTTATTTGTGGTGGCCATTTTGAATTTAGACTCTAAAAGTTAATTAGTTGTAGCTGCTTCCTGAGACTACAATCTGAATGTTTTATGAGATACACTGCCTGGCCAGAAAAAAAGTCATCACCTGGATTTAACTAAGCAAATATGTACGAGCCTCCTATTGGATAATTACTGCATGGGCGTTTTATCTTTCAGCTATTTAACCCCAACTGGTGCAATGAGTTGCTTCTCATTTCTTAAACAACCATGTTGAAAGATCATCCTTTGGTCATGGAAAAGATGTCAGTCTGTTTCAGAAGGGTCAAATCATTGGCATCAAGCAGAGAAAACATCAAGGAGACTGCAGAAATTACTAAAATTGGGTTTTGTGAATCTTTGGGTTGTGCTGAAGAAGGCTTTGCGCAGCAGTCAGACTCTGTAATCAAAGCTAAGTCGGTCCAATGAAATATTAGTGTGTGACTTTTGTTTTTTGGCCAGGTAGTGTATTTTCCTCAACAGAGAGGGTTGATACCAGTTTTCAGCAAAAACACGGCACCATGTGTAGTACTGAGAGAAATAAGGGTTAATGCTCAGCCACTACCACACCAAATGTTAGCTCAATATCTGTAAAACTGAGGTTTTTGTCACAGAGGAAAAAGTGTTGAGGCTTGTAGACTTTTATCACCACGCTATGAGAAGACAACCGATAATAATGACACACAAATATCATTCTCCCTTCCTGTATCTCCTTTTATTGTACCTCCTTTTCTTTCCACCCCCCTGCTCACCTCCAGTGACCCATCCCGTCCACCCTGGAAAAAAGAATCACAGCTGCTGGGCAGGAGCTCCCATATGTGTCAATCAATATACTGTCTTCCCAATTACCACGTCTGACTGAGTCCCATCAGACCCACATGTTTGCAAATGAACCCTGTCTTTTCACAACAGGCTCCCCTCATAACGAGCTGCAAAAGGTCTAACAGATCAGATAGGAAAAAGTGGCCAATATGAACCAAAACATGTCATATAACAGAGAAAGATAATTAAAATGTGTCCAATTAAATAAGAGAAATAAAATAAATAAAATATAGTAAATAATTGCAGCATGCATTGACATGCAAAATGTGTAGAGACGGATGTTTTTTCTTACATAAACACATCCTTGCATCGCTTTCATTTGTTCTACTGAATAAAATAAGAGGCATCAGGAAACAACCGACACTTTCTCACAAGGAAATACAATAAGTCATAGAAAACAGAAAGTCAACAGAACATCAAAGACTTATTTCTGACAGTAATGCAAGAAAAGTTGCTCACGACCTTTGCACACAAATAAAAAACTCCATGTTGACAAATCCATTTGATTTCCAAGTTGCTTAAAATGTAAAATTATAAGCCAATTTTGAAAACACGGACGTCAAATTTAGGTTTCCATTTATTATATTTGAGATATAAAACCTGCTACAACAAAGAGCTGCGGAGCTTTGAAAAAAACATCTACAAGCAGCTTCATGTTCCTCTGACCAGAGCTGCTTTAGCAAACGTCCCAAGGTATGGACGCAAGAAGAAATGCAACCCCAAGTTGATCAGATCATAGAAATAGAGTCAAATAAATTATCCAAAACCATTTCATCTGGAATCCAAAGTCAAGGTACGTCACTTTCTGGTTATATTCTGAGTCATTATGGGCTCCAGGAAAGGAGCCACAGGAGGGCTCCGGTAGAAAACATAAAGACTTGCCTTCTTAGCAAATAAAACCCACCGACTGAAAGCCTGCAAAGCAAATGTACTGATGCTACACCACAGGAAATTTGTTGGAAAGCTGCCTGGCATGTTAGAAACGGTAAACAGACCATTTTAAAACTTCACAGTTCAAACTAAAGCACATTTTCAGGATAAACACATTTTGTTTTAAATGCTTCCTAGCTTCCTTTAGGTTCTGAGGATTTGACCAAACGATAAAAAGAAGAGATTCATTAATGCTGAGCAGATTTGACTCTGTGCATTGTGTGAGAAGTAAATAGATGCGGAGTTTAGTGCCAGACCAGTCAAACAGCATAAGTACTTGTTTCTCAAACAGAATCTTTGTGCTCAGCATGAATGAGTTCTTCTCACTGGAGCACATATTCTCAGCATAGAGCCCGAGACGCAAACACAACCCCCACAATCCTGAACGCATGCGTGCAGATGGGACTGATGCCAAGACTGAAGCTGCCAAGAGAGAGAGAAAGAGAAGGGCAGAAAGAAATAAGAATGACACAAACTTCCTCCAGGGCTAAAAATAAATCCTTTCTTCCTCGATTCGGCAAAACAAACAAAAATACAGTCTCATTTCTCATCTCATTTTGTGTTTTTTTCTAACCCTCCTGACACTGTGGATTAAAGTTTTTGACAGTACAACCAAAGCTGGTCTGTGTCGCAGGAGGCTCAGCAGAAAGACAAACCACCTCCACAGAGAGGACAATCAGCTGCCAAAACCTAAAGCAGTGACACCTTTGAAGGACAGTGACAAAGCACCGTGACATGAAATTATGGAGAGGAATCAGGCCAGGTGTGGAGGATGAAACCCCTCCGGATGGAGCTGCAGCTGCTGACAAAGCACACTGGAGAGTCAAAAATGTAATAAAACTGCACTACATGAATAACTGAAGCTTCCGCAAGCTTCTTAAAACAGATGTGGTTTGGTGTTCTTGTTTAGCTGTCAGGATGACTTCTGTCTCAAAAATAAACCATTACTGTGACATAATAGATCAGTGGGTGCCAAAGTTGGGGTTAAACATTAAGTTGGGATCCTGGAAAGATTTACTGAATTTATTACATTTAAAATTTACTATTAACAACATTTTTTAATGTTTTAGTTGTTAGAAAAGAGTGTGGTTAAAAATAGATGAAATTAGCATAATCAATATATATGCCCTGGTTTATTTGACCAGATAACACTGTTTATCACCCAAAAGTTTGACAACCACAAACACTTGCTCTTCATGAAAATCTCTTACCTCACTATGAAACTGACTATTTTGGTGTCAATTACATCAGGTTGACTTCAAAAAGTAATTAGTTGTAGATGTTTATTTAATTATTCCTTTCTACATGTTCCATTACAGTGTGTTCAGTAGTGTGTGAGAGGCACACACACTAAATCAGAATCACCCACATTAGTCTTTAGGTGCTAATCATATAGTTTTGAAGAGCTGAAAAAAGCTAATAAAACACATGTATAGCGACACACATGTGCACTAGCTCAGGCCAGCTGAGGTTGTTATAACAACCAAGGCTAACAGAGTTAACTGAAATCAGAACAATCATGTGGATGTGTGTGTGTGTGTGTGTGTGTGTGTTGCAGCATGTCTTGAGACTGACTGCAGCTGAGAAGCTCATTCAACATCAGCTTAAAGAAAATTTACAGCCCCCTCCAGCCAGTGCAGCTCCCCACTGCTCCAAGCAGCCCCCCCCCAACCACACACACACACACACACACACACACACACACACACACACACACACACACACACACACTTCTCAACAGCACCTGCCAGAAGAAACATCCTGTGGCGAGATCAAGGCTTTGCCTTTTGTCTTGAGTGCTCCTCCCTTTGTTAACCATCACCCTGAGCAGTTTCTCAGTGTGGGCAGATTAGCAAATTTCAGCTTCTTACTGTGCTTATAATAAAAAATCCCTACCACACACATTCTGTCTGTCGATCAGCTCTGTTCACCCAGACACTGCGTTTTGTATCCGATTGGCTGCAGAGAACTCCGGTGCTGCTGGGTAAAATGAGTTAAAAAAAGGGAAAGAGGCACTGACCTGAGCCTGTGAGTCCAGCGAGAGAAACGAGACAGGGAGCAAAGATTAAACTGAAAATCCAGCGTTTGACTGAACTGAGGAGACCTCTCCTCTCTGTCAGCTCTGTCGCCTTACTGGAAGGTTCAGGCTGGTGTTAAACTGCTGCCTCACTGCATTGGTTGCATCCTCCCTCCCTCCATCCCCCCTAACTGTCTCACACACACACACACACACACTTCAACACTCAGTGACTGACTCCACCTTCAGCTCAGCTTCTCTATGCTTTTTCTCCTTTTGCCCTGTCCTCACTGCTTCCTCTTTTTTATCTTTGCAGAGGGAAAATGATCACATTCCAGCGGAGCAATAAGGCTCTGAGAGGCAACACTCAGCTCCTGGAAGCAAAGCCTCCTCTGTGTGCGGATATGCGTGTGTGCGTCGCATGGACAAGTAGACCCATTGTGTTGGACTAGGGGAGGACCGGTGAAGGAGGGAGGGGAAGTGGCCAATGGCCGTTCTCATCTGGTGTCCCTGCTGCTGCCAGCTAGAAAGAATATTGGTGCTGAGCGTGATGCACAATGACCCCACCGTTCCAGGAATAAAAGTGGTGTGGAGAGGACAAGAAAGCCAAGACATCTGGACAGAGAGATTACAAAAACCTGATCAGACTGTCTGAATATGAAAGTCTGGAGGATTAGTTTAAAGACCCCCATTAGTCCTTTTTAGTGACACTCAGATGGGCAATGGCTTTTAAAGTCTGTCTTTTTAAGAGTAAAGACCACCTTAAAAAGCATTTATATTTATTTAAATGCTTTATTATTCCTGGAAGGAGTTGCCTCCTGCCTCTGATGTCAAAGTTTTAATCTGAAATAATCTGACAGAGTTGTACCTGTTTGCTCTTCTTATGTGTGGTCCTTCCCGTGTCTCGGATCATTCAGTTAATCAAGTCCGATTGGTCATGTCTGTCCTCTTTGCAACTATTGCAAAAGCCCCGAAAATGGCCTCTTTTTAGGGAAGTAACAATTTTTTTTTGGACATGATGACATTCATGTTTTTTTTTTTGTTTTTAAGAATATTTTTGCAGATTTTAAAACCTTGAGAAAATTAATGTTGCCATGAAACAGATCTATTTTAGCCTCCACTGAGACTGAAGATAAAAGTAAAACATCATATGTGGTGAAGTTTCAGAGACGGAGGTGTTTTCTAAATGGTGCATCTGTTATTTATGTCCCCTTCAATGTCCACTGTTGAATAAAAATGTCCTGATCTGAGTGCATGTGGTTGACTTGAGTGGGGGTGTTGACATGGTGAGAAAGAACACTTGAGTGTCAAACCTGTCTGAGAAAATGACCCACAGACACTGAAAGAGCTGAAGTAGAAGGAAGTGCTGCTTTCACAAGCTTTGGTTGACGCACACAAAAGCTGCAACCGTGGTTGTTAAGCTGAAAATAAAAGTTTGACTCCATCTCTAATTTTAGACTAACAACCTTCACAATCTTAACTCGTATTTATTTCCCTCGAACATTTGTTCCTTTGTGATCGCTTATTCTTTTATTTCACTTCACAGTTTTTATTATCCTATCGTAGCTGGGAATTCAACATGGAGCGGATGACCCCTTCTTTTGTGAAGCGATTAAAATCAAATATTTTCCAGTAGCAACATGAAAAGAACTGACTAACCTTCATCTCAAACATCCTTTGTGAGTCAGTCCAGACCTCATTATACCACAGCAATTAGAGAGTGGAGGGTCTGAAGAGCAATAACTGCATCCAGACCTGACTGCCAGCAGCGTGCAGCACACGTGTGTCAGGGCACATCTAAAGCAAAGCAAAGAGCTGGAAACAGCTGTATGATCACTTGGTTCTTGAACATTTCCTGTGGACCAGTAGAGAACAAGAGGCCCAACATGGCTGACACTGTATTATCAAATATTTACTGTAAACATTCTTGCTCTAAAACGTTGCACACCAACAACAATCCAAGCTAGAAGAAATGAGAGTATTTGCATTTCCTGTAAAAATGCAGTGATTGTTTACAGCTAAACACGTTTAAAAGCAAAACTTAGCTCAATTTGAACAACTGACTTTGCTGAAAGTAGGAAAACAAAAGTAGCAGAAACAACAGAATAACAGCTGAAAGGAGCAGAAAGATAGCTGAAAAGGCTGAAAAAATACCTAAAGTCATAGCACCCACTGAAATAAATGAGCTGGAGGTTTTGATGTATGAGTTGTTGAACTAGTATAAAAATTGTGTTAGATGCCGAAAAACATACAGAAGAAAAACGGATCATGTCAATTAAAGTCTAATCTTTTTGAACACGATGAAGTGATCCAAAGATTCTGGTCGGCATCGAACACCCTACATACCATACCATCTTTATTTATAAAGCACTTTAAACGGCACAAGGCCAACCAAAGTGCTGTACAAGAGACAAACACAACACGACAGTTTAAATTACAGAAGACCTAAACCACCATAAACCAAAGTGACGAGTGAGGTTATTAAAAGAAGCCTAATGTTTAGAGTTCTCGTCAGCTTTCAGGAACATTTGAATTTGCAACAAATTTAAGAGGACTTAGATCAGAACTGAGATAAAAATGCAACAATAAGGTTCATTTTTGAGGTGGAAAATTATTTAAAAGTAAGCTAAAGGAATTTTAACATCTGCTTTTCGAACAGCAGTTTTGAGAAGACGAACCGTTCCAAAAGAAAATTGGTTTCCAGAAATATATGTTTCAGGCACCTGGGGAGGGGCGAACATTTGAAATTAATGTTAGCAAATCAAACGTTTTATGAGACAACAGCATGTCGTTTCCATGGTGACACTTCATTTCCCAGACAGTGCTTATTCTTCTATTTACTGTAGGTTTCCCTCCACAACCTGCAGTGCAATGCAGAGATAATTGTCATCCAGGTACGTGTGAGAGACATGCTACAATATTATGGGTCTTTACACAGCACGCTAACATAAAACACCAACCCATAAATCACTTCTACATATTATAAAAAGCAAACAAACACAAAGTAAACATGTTGTTATAAAGACTTTCTGCTTTACTACCACAGATTAATTTTCTGTTATTCTTTCAAACATATTTCCACAGATTTGTAATTTGTCCTCATCTAATTAAAAAGACAATAAAAAGTAATGAATTTCATGATGATTTCCTTTATTTTTATTTCTTCATTGTATTGATTGGTGTAACTTCCCTGAAGCACAATCATTACTGACTTTTAATGCTAAAATCTAGCAGGTAAAAACATTTTTTTTCAGCTCAGTAAATAATATAATTACATTATTCAAAAAAGATGCAATCATTGCTGCGCTGTAGAGGTTCCACATTCTAGTTATCATCTTACTGTGCAGAACAGCTTGACTCAAAGCAGCATCAACTCAAACAAATCATCATTGGCAAATAATTGCTTTCTACAGTTATGGAGCTGTCAGACATTTGTTAAGCTGCTTTCAAATATAATGTTTTAAATAATAAAATATCATTTTTTTAAAAGTGAACAACGTCTGCAACTTTATTCACAATTTTTTTGAAACATCTCAAACCAATGCAGGATATAAAAGGGAACAAATTACAGGATTACAAAAATGGGTTTTCTTGCAGAATTCATCAGCTAAAGAGTCAGAAAATACAGACACAACACAACAGAAAAATTATTCATGTTCAAGTAATAACAATTATTATTGTTGGCTTCTTTTCTATACTGTCCAGAGTCTAGATTTTGTCACTTTTTTTAGAGCAACTATTTACTCTATATTTTGCATATCGCCCCCAACCCGTACTCTAAACACTACAGCTTTGCTTAAAACTTTGGCTTCTGTTAGCATTAACCTGGTTAGCCTGTTAGCAAAATATCTCACAAGATCCACTGTAATGTCATTTTCAAGATTTGAGCAAGGTGAATATAATATTCTTTTTCATCATAAGACTAACACTCTGGTATGAGAGAAGGCAGGCTAAATTTACCTTTATATAAAAACATATTTTAGACAATCTTCAGCTAATTTGCTTGAATAAAAGGCTCAACACAAAAAATAAGCCTCTTTTCTTCCCAGTCAATAAAAAAAGTATCGAAACTACATTTTTATCTCCTTATTGTTACAAAATGTTGACATTATCATTAAATTATCTAATCTTTTATTTCTGCCCCTTAGTTTGATGCGTTTGTTAATTTGTAAAGAAACTGGATAAGGTTTTTTTCCATTTCCCACTATAAAAAAATGGGAATATTTCTCCCAACTGGGCTTAACAGAGATCATCACTCAGTCCAGAGTTGGGATGTGTTCTCAGCACACAAAGACGATTATTGACGGCGGGGTCAGAGTGGGCTTTGTTACATAATGATTGATCAATATGAGCTACTGAAATTAAAGATTCAGGACAATAGATTGCATTTAGCTCCGTTTTTTTTCCTGTTTAAAATACATCATCTTCCTGTCAGACATTTGAAAAAGAAAACATATTTAACTGGACATAGTAACATGAAACTGAACAGAAATACTGATGTTTTTAACATTTTTAAATATTTACTCAATGAACCTAACAATGTGCATATATTTTATTCTGGCAGGTTTATCACTCTCTTCCTTTTACTCATCCTCCCCACCACACACACAGCCCACATCACACCTTTTTTTTTTATCTCTTTATAACCGCAGCTGTCATCTCTACTTCCTCCCACCTTCTCCTCAATCATTTCATCACATCCACCTACACCTCACCATCCGTCTACTTCTTCTCTTCTCCCGGAGGTCCGAGGAGAGAGGAAGGCTTCAGACCATGACTCGTCACATCTGTATATGTAATGAACTGTGCATGTCCCCCACCCCACACACACACAAATCATTAACTGAACACACATCTCTTAAAATGCATGCACATGTGCCAGCTAGCACACAGCAGATCAGAGCCTTTTCATTGGCTCTCTCCTCCAAACGGAGCAACACATGTTTATTGAAGGTCAGTGATAAATGATCAGTATTGTCTGCAGGCAGACACACACAAACACACACACACAAACACACACATACAACTAAATGAACACAAAAAATAAAAGCTACAAGAAATAAAAGGCCTAGCATTCCTTGAAGCAATGCATGTCGCCCACAGCCTTTCATGCTTATTTTAAACCAATGATGTCATGTACAATCTTATGTGAATTGAGAGATCTTAGGATCTGTGCTTAGGTTATGAGTTGAGGATGACTCTCTGCTACTACCACAAAATATTTTAACGTAATAGCTGTGTAACATGTTTAGTTGGGGCAATGTTGAATGGCAGGGCTATTAAATTGGTGACCCGTGGGCCACATTTGACCCACGAGTGACCAAGTTCGGCCCGCCAATCGGTTCATTCATCTGTTAAGCCCAAAGCCCCAGTTTTCTTGTAGTTAGACATAGACGAGTGTGGTATCTACAGAAAAGTCAGAATGTTGGTTAGAACTGGTAAAAAACATTTCTATGGACACCCAAGACAGTTAAAACAAGCAGTTGAAGATAAAAGTATGAAAGTGAAAATGAAATTGGCAAGTCAAAGATGTCAAAATATTTGTGTTAAATAGGAGGCATTGTGTCATTTTTGTTTTTGATAATGTATTATTATTATAATTTTTTTGTTACACAGGTTTCTGTATGTTGTATTCATGATTAAATGCAGCAAAATAAACTTTTTCATAGGTAACAGATCTTTGTATTACTTGGTTTATTTACATGATGACTTTAATTGCTGGATGTTCGACCTCTGTGCTGTTGGCCTGGATTAACTGTGGCCCCCGAAGCAGTTTAGTTAAATAACTATTGTAATTAACTGTTGTATGGGAACTCAAAAAGTGAATCACACTGAGACATGGACGAAAACGTAATCTCATTGGATATTGCAAAGTAATTCGTACCACTTGAAATTTTCAATTAAAACTCTTTAAAATAAAATTTATTTTCCTGAAATTGTTTTAAACATTTCTTTATTTTTATGATTAAGATACAGAATCTATCCAGCTCACTGGGCATGAACTTGTGGATCATGGGATCAGATAATCAGCCTGACATAAATACCAATCACGTACCAAACAAAACCCTAAAGTCCTCTTGTCTGTGCAGCGAGTTTTCACCAGCAACACTGCAAAAGAGACAATTACACGGCTAGAAAACAGAGTTCATCTACACCAAAATCGATTAAACGATTAGTTTAGTGGCGCTGAGAACCACCTCGGAGCAAGAGACGCTCGGATGCTTTCATTAACCAACGTATCTTTCTTATCTTTCCTCAGGCTAAATGCACACAGAGAAAAGTCACTTTAATCCAGCTGGACTTAAAAGCACAAGCTGATGTTTACTAATACCAAACAACTAACAGTTTGTATAAATGTGTGTAAATGAGAACAGAAAAAAGGTATATTTTTTGATCCTACAAAAGTCCAGTTCATTAAGTCAAGTGCCTCTTTAACAATGTATTATTGATCTGCCTGCCTGTAGAGGAGAACAGACCAACAGGGTAAATATTGAATTAGCATTCTGCCCATGCTTCAGATATGCTGCCCTGGCTAACAGGATTGACAACATTCCCCTTTAAAATGTTTAACACTTCAACGGGACAATTTCATTCCAATCAATTTGTGATTACCTGACTGCACCAAGTGTGAAAGACAAATATTTCATTTTCATCCCTGTTAATATGTTTTTAGTTTTATGGCGACACTCAAATAATGCATTTCAACTGGCTGCATGTGAGTAAAAGGCTCATGTAGAGGGAGAACCACATATAGCACAAAAATAATGTTTATTTATTTCATCCAATAACATTTATAAAGTTGAAACATTTGGGATAAAGCCTAGAATACCTTAATTAAAATTTCTCAAACAAGCGGTCTGAGTATGTTGATGTGCAGCAAGTTTTAGCTCAATATCTGTAATATCTTGTAATCCTGAGGCTGCAGGTCTGAGCAGCCAACTGGAAAACATCTGTACAACTGGCTGAGATATACACATTTTTGTGTTTGCCACAGTTTCTTAGCTGTGGCAGCTATCTTGACTCAGTTTCACTCTAAAACTTTATCAGTTGCAGATGTTCCCCTAATGATTACTTTCTGAATGTTTCATTAAAATCTGTCAAGGGGTTCGTCCGACATTTCGCTAAAAGACACACATGAACACACACACAGACTCAGGCAACAAAAAATGTCATTGACTTACTAAATAATCTGAATATACACATATGAATACATTAATAAGGCAGCTTCTAGTCAAAAATAAAACAAAACTCAAATATCACTTGTTGCGTCATCTCTCTGGTATTTAAGGATTGGTTATTAACACGTAAAGATGAAGTCAAATAGGAGGACAGAAAAAGTAATAAAAGCCTAAAGATTAAAATAGAATGACTAAGCACCACACACCTACAGTTTTAGTGACCTTTTAACCAGAAAACTGACACATAATCAAGCACCACCCACTTCTCTATCACCTGAAATATGTTGATAAAACAAGATGGTCAGGCTGAATTGGAGGACAGTAGATAAAAACAATCATGATAACAAAAATCTAAATAATATTAAGAATGTTTGATTAGAAATCCAGAGAAAAATAAAAGTAATTTTCCTTTACAACTTTGTACCCAACCAGAGGAGTCGCCCCCTGCTGGACATTAGGAAGAAAGGCAGATGGTACAATTTTTGAAATCACCCTTAAAACATTGAAATGCCTATTAATGAAAAAATCAATGAATGAATAATTAATGGATAATTAAGAAATATTTTGATTTATATTTAAGAAACTTGGCATAATACACACATTTTAACCATTTTGTCACGTTACTGGCAAGTCTTCTTTAGAACTTGACTCAGCCAAAGCAAAACAGGAAGTTACATCATTTTTTAATCAATATTGTTTGAACTTTGACTTTTCTTCATTTTTTTTCTGGTGGTGATTTAAAGTAATCTAAAGAAACATCAGATTCCTCTCTACAGTTTGTGTTAGACCTAGCAGCAGCACTCTGTTTACATGCTGCCATCCCCCTTTGACATCACTTCCTGTCACTTCACGTGTGAACATCTCAACAACTGTTCATCTCAGCAGCATGAATTGTTTTATGCAATATGTTATCAGTGTCATCTTTCCAAAAATACATTCATATTTATTTATTACAAAAAATTTGATGTCACTGGCTCTTTCAGTTACAGCATTAATATCAATATAAGCAGAGGTCTTTAAAGTACTTGAAAAGAAATAACTAGGAGTAAAAATATCTTCACAGAAAATGACTTATGTAAAAATAAATTTCACTGATGAGAAAGATTTAAAACTGTAAAAGTACTTTTACACACTCTCTAAGAAATAAACTGCTGAATTTAAGTATAGACATTTTTAGGTTTTAAATGTAATGAAATAAAAGTAAAAGTAACAATTTAAAAAATACTTGGTAAAATGACAAATCTTCCAAAAAATTACTTAAGTACTGTAACAAAGTAAATGTACTATAAACCTCTGAATATAAGAAAATTACTGATTGCTGATAATTACTTGACAATTGTAGCAACATCACCAATAACAAACATTTTGGTTTAACAGAGATTAGTTTGGTGACAAAACTGTCAATAATAAAGAAACAGATCATCACAGAAGAAAAACAGATCTATGAACATTTCATCCAATTACATTTCCTAAATTAAATAAACCTCCCTTAAAAATCCAAAAAGCAGTTCCAGCGATACTTCTGTTTAGTCCTCAGTACTTTTGGCACCCTGTCCTCCCACACACAGAAACAATGAACGCAGTGAAAAGACTTCAGCCTGCTGATCCCGGCCTTTTCCTTCCTGCCAACAGGAACGGAGCAGAAAGTCTAACATCCTCTACTCTGCTAATAAAAAGGGTCGACTCAACCCTGCTCACCAACAAAATACATCGCTCTGAAAGATGTGCCTGGCTGAGGGATTAAGTGCAACACACACATGCGCACATACACACACCTTCAGCACTCAGCAACATGAACACAGTTGAGTAACGGGCTGCTGGGAAGCTGCCAGAAGTCCAGAGTGGTTGGAAAAGGGGTTTGGGAAAGCGGGAGGGAGGTTCCCAGACCTCTGAGAAGAAAACTGCAGGGTGGATTTAAATGTTTTCTCCCATGCTGCTTCCGATAGAGACCAATACAGCAGTTTGGTAAAATTAAAATCAACACTCCATGACCACCCATTATGTGTAAAGTAATACTCAGAGCAGCAAAACCTTTTCAGAGTAATTTGTTTTGAGCCGCAACAGCATTTCCACAAACGGTAAAAAAAAAAAATAATAGGAGAAAGAGATGATAACGTTAGAAACTGGATCCTGATGACTGAGAGGAAACAGAGATACTTTAAAAGCCAGATGAGCGGCGATGACAGAGCAGCAGAAAAATAAGACAGAGAGATTCAGTGACAGTTTTTAATCACCTCGTCCGTGTGTGGGTTTGTTTGTCTGTATATTAGCAAAGCATCTAATGAAGAAGCAGACAAATTTTAATATAACTCTCAAAAAGGAACCAGATAATTAGATATAACTTATCAATTGACACAACTGATATTTTCCTGAAAGTAAATGAGCAGTTTTCAGATCTTACCATAACAGCAGAGCAGACACATCTTTGAGTTTTTACCTTTCCGGCTCCAAATCCAGTATTTGCGTCGGCGTTTCATCATCAGTCCGCTCAAAATTGTTTTCTAACATCAGTTACAATCTAAAAAATGTGATCCTTTGTTTGATTATGCCCTGACTGTAAACGTGTTTCAGACAGGTCCTCTGAGAGAGTCTGAACAGGTAAAATTCTGACCAAGACTGAAAGTTTTACCTCCTTCATTGAAAGTCCAAAGATCCAACTCTGTTTAGTAAATTTATCCTGATAAATTTAGGAGACCAGCTTCCATAGCCCTGACATTAAAAAATGAAGAAGGAATAACCTACATTTCACAAAGGTGAAGAAAAAAAACCCTCATACAGGTTACACAATACATTTCAAATCTTCCACTGTGTTAAAATACTTCCTCCAAACGTCTCACAATATCCATTTACAACACGTCTGAATGTTCAAATATTGAGCATACTCTGAGGTAAGACAGTACAGAAGCTGTCTGGGAACAGCCTCTGTGTCAAACAATACCAGTCAGAAGGAGGAAATGGCACACAGCAGTCAGGAAGCTCCGGCTGGTGAATGGAAAGAAAAACTTTGCCTCCTTATAGAAAAAGGTCACTAAGTTTGATTTAATCTAATATGCAGGGCTTGAAAACAAAGACTTGCTTTCTTTTGACTCTGGACCAGAAACTAATGATAAGGTTTTTAGATTGAATTAAAAAAAATAAATAAATATAATCAAGTGATTTAAACGTTTAGAAAAAGAACAAGCCAATCTTGAATGCTGTGTATCTATTACAGAAAAAGAAACCAACATTTAGCAATAAGTGAAGTATTAGAAAGTGTATTACATGTTTTTAGAAACATTAACCATTTAGAGCAGAAAGAATCCTCATCACACTGAACATCCTTTTACCTGCTGACAGATAACTAATTTCTGTGCTTTCATCGCCACCTGGTGGATCATGTGAAAACTACAACATTTTCTGACCTCATTTTCCAAACACTCATAAACCAGTTCCTGTTTGTGTTCCTAAAACTTTATGGGGTTATTGACTAGGCAAATAAATCACCTCCTCTTCACTAGTCACACATTTCTACTACACAGAAACCATCTACACTATATTTTTTAAACATTATGTTGATCACAGCTGATAATGACGTTCTGTGTGATTCCAGCTTGAGATCTCTTCACTCATGAGATTAATGTGGAAAGAGGAAGATTAATTAAAAAAAAATCAGTACAAAGTTTAGATTGATAAAAGAAGCAAAGTCCATCCAAGAAGCAAAAAAATACAATGAAATCAACTGCTTTGCTGTAATTAAATATTCTATACCAGAACTTAAAGACCTGCTGAGGAGCAGGGAAACAACTAAAACATGCAGGATAGTGGGTCACGAGGACCAGAATTGAGAACCACTGCTATAAAGAGTGCAAATCTACACGCGTGGTTAAACCTAATCTAAATATCACTTGTTGTTACTTGTATTTCATGTTTCATCTTAATAATATATCAAAGATAAAGTCAGCACCATGAGTGAAAACTATCTGCACTACAGCCCCTTATATATAGTCACTGGGCCAATGGATGAAAGGACTAAGTGGAAACACTGTGTTTCTACATAAGATGACAGGTTACAACCTAATAACTATAGCAACTGCTGGTGGGCCAAATTTGGCCCGCAGGCTCCACTTTGGGCTCCTCTGTTCTACAGTCTTTTACTTGTGGTCAAACAAACTGAGTGACCATGCTCGGTGACATCAAGAGAGTATACCAATTAACTGTTAACATTCAGTTATTAACTGGATGCATTTAAACCTCTTACAGGATGACATGCTGCAAATGTAATTCTTTCAAACTAATCTGTTTGTTTAGAGTTTGATCATTCATTTTGGATCACCTCTCACAAAAAAGCAAAATGCTCTTTGCCTGCATCTGTGTGATTCATTAATGTTTCTGTTACTCAGCAAAGCACAACCATCAATATTTACATTTCAAAGGCTTTTCCTTGAGTGATAAAAAAGATTCAAAAAGTGACTCATCAAAAACAAGTGTTACAAACAGATAACATAAAATAAATTTGTAAATGAAGTAGCCTCTTCATAAAGTTGCAATTAATAGGCAGTTAGTGATGATGTGGTTCAGCAAAGCATGGGGTACTAAAAGAAACACTAATGTTTTTAAAGCCACAATAAAGTGAGCTGCACAAAAGAAGCCTTATTGAAGTGACTTCGAGCCTGTAGCGGACAGTAAAAAGAGTTTAGCTCAAACTGAATGAGCATCATTGGAGCGAAACAAAAGCAGCAGCAGCGGGCGAGCGGGCCACACAGCCTCTGATTCATACAGTCCCACTGCTGCTTTCTGAGCACAAAACAAACAGCTTCATTGTTGGACAGACTGGCACAGCTGTCGTCACAGACTCATCAGCACAAACATGTATGAAAACTCCACACTGAGGATGTTTTAATGCACTAGATAAATGTTCACAGAGACCAATAGCTGCAGTTTAGTTTGGTAAATGCAGATTATTAACTGGAAGTGGGACTGGACAGACAATGTAAAAAATTACTGAAGTTAACTTCCTTAAACTGAACAATGTTTCAAAATCAAATCTGTTATATTAACGAGACATCATAGCAATGGTTTTTACTTTTAAATGCAACCTAATCTAATAAAAAAATGTAGGCTCAGTTTTGATTTATTGTCATTTGTTTAGAAAGTATAAACAGACAAACTATGATAAAACAGTAGAAAATAAAGCCCTAACAACCAATTTCATGTAATTTTAGTTTATCCAGCCTGAGTTTATAGAAGCAGAACATGATTTGAAAGATGATTAAAAGAAGACTCCTATGTTGACTGAAAATAAGACAAATTAAAGTCCAAGAAAAGCAGGTCATCAGCTGTGGAGGTTATTTCTGTTAGTTTCTGTTAGGATATTCCACTACATCAGATTTAAAAAAAAAAAAAGAAAGAGACTGGAATCTGAGCTCCATCACAATTCATCAACAACAATTAACAACATGAAAAATGCCTATAACAATTGAGTGTAACTACTGTACACAAGGTTTGTTTATTTTTTTTAAGCTGAAGGCCTTGGGTGTCCTGAGGGAATGCCCATTTCCTGTTGCCTTCATGCTAGACTTTTAAACTAAGATCTTGTGTTCAGAAAAAAAAAACACAGTTGTAGGTAGTTTGGTCAAACTTTGAAATGAACATTTGTGCATTCTCATTACGAACAACTTTATGTGTTGTGAATGACTCTCAGCTACTACCACACCAAAGAATAACCCAAATATCTGTAAAACTAACAGAATTAGAGCCATTTTTGTGCTCTGTTAATTGGCTGAGGCAGCCATCTTGAATTGAGTTAGCTTCAAAAGCTAATCAGCTGTAGATCCAATGATTAATTTGATTCATTTCTGAAAGTCTCATTAAAATCTGTCCAGTAGTTCACAAGATGTTTTGCTAACAGAAAAACACGCTAAAATGTAAACAAAGATTTATAGCAATACATTAGCACTTTGAACAGGGAAGGGAAACTTAAATGCTGGAAGGGATCGCAATTTTTACTACCAAAATAACTCTGCACATTTACCCAAATGTATAAAATCATTTTAAAACTGTTTGTTTTCATACAAACATATTATATATGTTTATTAAACCAACATATTCATTCATACATAACAGTACATACATAACAGTTGTATTCTTGTTTAACAAACATGAATACAAAACACCTGAAGCAAACAAAAAAAACCTTTAGCAATGTCTTGAGTGCAAACTTTAATTTGGTCAAACTTTGAAATGAACATGTGGTTGTGGTTCTGGTAGATGTGGCTGTTGTTAGTTTATTTGTGACTTCAGTAAACTTTTCATATTTAGCTTTGTGCGATGTGTTGTAGCGGTGACTTATATTCAAGGTAGACAGCATCTCTAAGCAGATCAGATTAAACACAGGTTAAAAAGGTTAAAAAGCTGTTTTTAGAGACGCTTTGAATGCTTATTTTAAGAAAAAAAGTATGTATGGTGGACTAGACGGACGTCGCCTGCAGGCCGCCGGTTGCCTGTCCCTGACGTAGAATATGTGTTGGGGGATCAGATACCAGCTTCTAACGCACCAAATGTTTAAAACTCGTAGCCTTTTTTGTTAGCAGCTACCTGATGATGAAAACAATTTTACACAGATGGGACTTCAGTCCTCACATGGAATGATTGATTCAAGGAGAGATAATAATTTAGCAGTTTTGACTTTACTTCATTTTTCAGATCAGTTTATAACCTGCAGGGTTTTAATTTAATCAGACAGCCACTGATAACTTGAAGTGAAGTGAAACCATCTTGTCTAAAAGTGTCAGCAGTCTGCAGAATAAAGAAAATCAAACTACAAAGTGAAGTCCTGGGTCCTCAGCTGCATGTTTATACAAGTAGGAATTGCAGGATAAGAAAATTATGGAAACCCTTCCTGTTTCAAAGGTTTGGGCCTCTGACAGCAAATTTAGTAATGTGATTAAACAGCCAAACAAACAGCTTCAACTGTCAGTTTGCAGCTCAGGGTCACACAATTTGGAGTCAAAAATTAAAAAAATAAATTCATATGAACCAGATCTGCTTTCATTAGAGTCCCAGTGTGACAGGTAAAGTTACAGGGATTCAAATGAGGTCTGAAAGTAAAAGAAAAAGAAAAAGAAAACGAAGCTGCCCTCCAGCCCCCACATGTACCCAGCAGGTAGAGACCTGCCTTTGAAACTCCTCATACCTGCCAGTAATTCTGTGTAAACGGGTGGGTGTGTTACAGCAAGACTTTTCCAGGTTTTCCCAACCAGGCTGATGAAAGCATGAGGTCTAACAGGACGCTCCAAGGCCATAAAGCCATAAAACTGAACTATGGGACAAAAAACTGCACATGAGTCCACAGGGTAGTTTCTGAGTGACTCAGGGTGATCCAGCATGTGAATGAATGGAAGTTAAGTTTAAATGTAATATATAAAAAAACAAAACAAAACATGTAAACATAAGAGGGAAAATTGTTTCCAGGATTTCCAGACTCACCTTGAGCTTCCTGCTCCTGAATATCCAGACTTCGTTGTTTCTTCCGAAAAGCCACTCGACTAAAGCTCTCGTTCTTTTTAAGCTCCATTAGGGTGCTGCAGCATTCAGGTAAATACGATCAGAAATGACTAAAAAGTTTAAGAAACTCGCTCCTTTTCCTCCTCGCAGCAGATCCAGGTCTAGTCCCATGCGTCTTTAATACGAACACTCCGTGCGCCTCAGGAACCGGACCTAAAAAGCACCGAGGACCCGCAGCATCGCGCCGGGGTACCAGCTGTTTACAGGCGACAAGTTGGTCAGCCTGATCCGCTCCCCAGCGTCACCTTGGTGGGCGTGTTTCTAAGCCCCGCCCCTCTCCTTAGGCAACCAATGAAAACAGACAAGAAGCCGGTCAACTGTTAAACGTGAAAGCATGTTTTCTGTTTTCTAACTTATTATATAACATATATATGAATGTGTTTTATGTGTGATTTTAAAAAAATGCAAATTTGTATAAGGAGCAAGATTTTCAATAAATTATGAACTTGTCAAATATGACATGACCTTTATAATGTTTTTAGCTGTAATAAACAAAGCACTGTAACAGTGTTAAATACTATTGTAACAAAACACCCACAAGCAACCTATGGTAATTTATCTATAAATAAATAAACTTTGTAATAGGTCTAGAATTGATTTTAGTTTATTTTAGAAAAATTTTGTTATTTCATTTTCTGTTTTAAAGTCAAGTTTTTGGAGGATCATCTCTGCCACTACTGTTAAAAAAATATGTAAACATAATTTTAAAACACTTTCTCGAAGTCATGATTTTCTTTTTCATAAAAATTTCATCGCAAAGTCATAGTTTTGAGACAGTCTCTAAGTGTTTTCAGATTATGATTTTTGTTCCACAGTTGCAGAATCGGGCTTCCATAAATTCATTTGTTTCTCTTTTGTTTTAGCTGCATTGAAATTGTAAGCTGTTATTGTGTATTGTGTACAATTTGTGATTTACACCTTCATTGTAGGATGATGCAATTTAAGACTTTTGAGTTGAGTTTGTTTTGTTGCTTTTTTTCAAAACTTTGGTACACAAAGTCATGCTGCTACTTTATCTTCACAGTTCATTAGACAGAAAAAAACAAATACACGTTTATTTACTTATTTGTGGTAACCAGTTTAATACTTAAATGGTTGAGAATCTGTAAAACCTGATTTATTACAGCAACAAGCCTTTTTAAACCAACCATCAGTGATTAGATGAATTTCTCTTCGTCTACAGTTGATGGACCTGCAGAGAGTCAGATGATACTTCTGAGTACACGCTTTCATCAGTAACTGCAAAAGGTAACAATCTACACTGTTAAAGACAAACCAAACACACGTACACACACACTGAACAGGAAGTCCATTGTTTTCACAGAAACACTGCCATTACAACACTAACACTGCTTATGTTCAAGGTTTCTTATTTGAAAAAATCAATGCAGTTAGAACTCTGAACTGAGAGATGTTTATGAAATAAATAGAAACTTAAATTCGGAACTTAGGTTTTCACTTTAACAAAAACAAGAAAACATTTTGATTTATTCAGAAAACTGACAGAAATGTCTCTTCCTAATAGTTTGCTGGCTAATACACAACATAAATCTCATCCAGATCAGCCTACCATTACTGTATTGCTCTAATGCATGGCGCATATTTGTGCTTGTACAGTACTGCATTCTGTTTGGTGGAAGCATGAGGAGACGGCTAAAAGAGGAGGTGTTGTGACAGCGGGATTTAAAAAATGTCACCCTGGATGTTATTTCTGTCGAATGATGAAGATATCTCCACTGTATGAATGACTCTTAAACCAAAAACCCAGGTCAGTGAGAGGAAGACGATGTTCACATGACAGCAATTCAACAAAAGACACACCAACTGTATAAAAAAATCTACTACACGTTAACTTTTGTTCACTCTGGTTGTTTAAACTCGATGAAGTCAAACACTCAACCTCTATTTTATTTCAGTTTTTGAGCTCTAAGGTTTAAGCTAAGATTTAAGCTTTCTTGTAAAAATAAATAAGTGGTATAAAAACAGCAATTGTGCAACTGATTCAAAAAGAAAAATCTGTTTAAAAGCATCTCAAGAAAGGTCAAAGGTAGCTGAAAACATTTTTATGTTAAAACGCTGATCTTCTCAAACACTCCAAGGAAGAATGAGAAAAGCTTTAATTCTGAATTGTTACCCAAATAAAATCTCTTATTACTGACGCTGTGTTATATGGTTAGATAAGAATGTCATCATTAATGTCTACGTTCAGCTTTCAGACCACTTGAATCTTTACCACAGCAGAAAAACAAGCAGTTCCACCTGGTAAATTAACAAAAACATAAAGATAATTCTGAGTATATGAAATAAATATTAAATAGACAATAAATTATTCATAAATAACAGTTTGTGTCAGGAGAAAATTCCAGTGTAGTGTCACGTCCTCCTTCTCTTCTGCAACCCAAGTAACCAGAGGGCCTGCCAGAGCCGGGCCACGAAGAGCTTGGGGAGGGGACAAAGTTCTGTAAGCACCAGGTTTCCCTGTTGGAATGAAGGGGAAAAAAATCCCCCCTCCAGGGTGGTCTCTGCCTCTGCGTGACTCCTACCAGACCGAGGCTGGGGTCGGGGGCCAGAGCCGGAGCTGGAGCCTCGTCCTTAGGTACCCGGGAGGTGGGGCTGGTGGGCCAGGCAGTTACGTGGGTCACAGGGGGAGAGAAGGCTGTGTCTGCTGGACACGACTGTCTGGGCTTCCTGGAGCTCTTCCTTAAATTTACGACTAAAAACAGACAGAATCAAAAGGAGAAAAAAAGAGTAAGTAGAAGACGAGTACTCTATTTGCAATAAAAAAGAAGCTCTAAAATATCTATGGAAGAAAAAGGTAATATGCAACAAAAATGCAAAAGATGACATAGCCGCCACCCACACCCCACAGAAAACTAATGTGGCTTTCTTATGGAAAGTTAAGAATAAAAAAGAGAAAGATAATACACTACAGGAAATTAAATAACAACCAGCAGCAGGATTAGCTGAGCTTGGCGCAAAGATAAAATGAAAACATAAAAAAAGTGAGCCTGGCTCGTTGTAAAAATGAGCAGAAACTACTTGATGAAACCAACATTGATTTTCACACTTTCAATACATCTAAACCATTGGTAAGTAAGCGCTTGAAGTGAAGATTTTTCTTTTAGCCTAATATGCTTAAACCCCCCTCCTGGCACCTTCATAGCAGAGTTTTTGTTTGGTTTGTAACAGGGGTGGAGCTAGACATTTTTGCTTGGGGTGGCACAGGGGTGGCAGAGGTGGGTTTTATTGGGACACATACAAATAAATAAAACTACTCTTAATTGGAAAATTCAAGATGGCCACCACAGCTAATTTTAACTGGCTCTAATTTAGCTCTTTTAAGGAATATTAAGCTAAAATTCTGTGTGTGAATTTAGCTAAAATAATAATAACAATAATAATAATAATAATAATAATAAAACATGCTGATTGTTCTTCCCAACTAATATAACTTCTAATGCTAATTTCACAATGAGCTATAGTTTAACCATTTTTAAACACACAGCTGTAAATTAGCGCAGTAGTAGCCAAGAAACAATCTTTTACAAAAACTGATTTCATAAACAAAATCCAAGATGGCTGCCAAAGCTAATTTCAAATGGCTACAATGCAGTCATTTTAGAAATACTGAGCTGAAATTTGGTGTGATGGTAGCCAAGAGCAGTCCCCATGACATTTTGAAAGCTACCGCAGATAACAAAAAAATGCTTCTCATTGTATGACCATCTTTGAAATGCCACATGTAAACCCCACCCCCACTTGTCAATCATTTGGGGTGGCACTTTGGGTGGCCAATCAGGTGCCAGAGGTAAGAAGTACCACCCTGACCACCCCTCTGGCTATGCCCCTTGTTTGTAATGGTGCCTGAAAAAAGACAAAAAAAGGACCAAAACAAAACAAAACAAAACAAACAAACAAAAAAAACAGGACAAATTTAGGATTGAGTTAAAAACATTTTAAGACTTTTACATCCTACTGTAAAACACAGGATGAGATTTATTTACAGTATATTTCTTTTCCAAAATGTAGAAAATTATAATCTGAATAACTATTCAACCAATAAATGTCTGTGCCAAAAAACAAAAATGAACAAGCTTTATAAATTGTTGTCTGTCCTGATTTCTAAAAACCTGCATTAGTTTTTTTAAAAGCCCTAATCAGCTGTTTGGGTTAACAATGAAAGTAAAGTTTGACCTTTAAAATAACAGTTGACTGTATTTATATTATATTTTTGAAGTCCAGGCTCATAAAAAGAACCAAAATGAATTAAATAAGCATATGTACAAAGCTACCATGCAAGGTTATGCATGCAAAGTGAATGTCTCCTCACTCCTTCACCCAAAGAAAACAGTGGTTCATTAGGTTCAGTGTTTCAGCCATCGGTTGCTGTGTGACGCTAATGTGAAGACTGAGAACATGCAGGACCAGATATCTGGATGCAGGAGTTCTACGCTTAATAAATACGAAGAAGTCAGCAGGTTCTTTAACTCGTTACCTGCGGCCTAGGGAGGCTCTCCCTCGCCTTATTTGTGGGGAGAGTGACGGTACTGAGACAGCAGGCTGCTGACAATCTACAAAAAACTGATAAATTAGACAAATATACAGAGTGGTGACACTTGAGGTTAGACAGAGAAAACAGGGTGGACAAGACAAGGAGGCGGTTTCAGCTTAGAGAAAAGGTTACTTTCATACAGGAGGACTGCACTGATCCTGATCTTTGTTTTACACCAATTTTGCAAGAAACAAATCCTGTTAACCTGTTTTATTAGACTACTGACTGACTGCAGCTATGACACACATGGACACTATTATAGAAACACCTCATTCAATACTGTACTGATCCTAACACAAAAGAGGAAGGAGCAAAACAAACCCTTCATAATTTAATCCTGTAGAGCTCCAAAACATCCACCTCATGTGGTCACTACATTATTTAATATCATCAGATGTGTTTGAGTTCAGATAAACTCCCACCTTTAGTGAAACACTGCCATCTAGAGGAAAGTTGTTTACACTGCACCTTTAGGAAAAATAAATAGTAAAGCCCCCCCCCCCCCCAAAAGGAGCTCCAGCTGGTTTAAATGCTACTGAGACATTTAATTAGCCCTGTAAAACACTTTTTCTAAAGTAATTAACAGAACTGATGCGATAAATTAGAATTTCACTGAATAAAAAAAGTCCAAGGTGTAAATCACAACATCTTCCACAAGGAGTGACTGTTAAACTGAAGATGACCCTGCAATGATTTTTATGTCTTGGTTTTCAGTTTTTAAACATTTCTAGAACTCCTGAAAGTAAAACACTTTAAAACACTTTAAAATAGGGAACATTTTGGGAACGTACTAGCTGTTTATTTAAAATATTCTATTTGGTTTAGGTTCACGTAAAGATGGTTGTAATGAAGTGCGCAGTGTCAGCAGCTCCTCCTCGAGTGTTGCTGCACGTTCAACAGACATAAAATCAGTTTTTTCCCTTCTTTCTGTCCTACCTTTGCCTCTTGGCAGTGCGTACAATGGGTGGTGGGTGTGATGGCTACCATCGATCTTCATTCTCTGAGGGAAAGGGGATACAGTCATGGCTGCAGGAGCTGAGGCTATAAAATATGGGTTGTTGACCGCTCTTAGATCAATGGCTCATCTGAACTCTATTATTAGACTTTCAGGGTCTGCTACAATACAACTGGTGCTGAGACAGAAAATGGAGCAGTCTGTGTTTGACTTAGCTGAGGCTTGATCTAACTGACACAGGTATGGATAGGGATTTTGGGCTTGACAAAAGGATAACCAGAGGCTCAGGGAAGGGATGTTGGAGAAGAGCCCAGGAGTGTTTCAGAGAGTAATAGAGGCACATCTGGGACTTACTTTAGGAGGGCTGCTTTTTATCTTGGGCACTTTAGCACCTCGGCCACGATGAATCTGTTCGTGGTCGAACTCCAGATCCTCCAAACGTTGGGTCAAGGCCAGTTTCTGCTGGATGGCCATACGGAGGAGTGAGTTCAATGTCTTCTTCTCATCTTCTGCTGCCGCAAGCTGCCTCTGCATCTCATCCAGCTGGGTAACATACTCATCACATCTACAGATAAACAACAGTTACTTTTTAACCCACAGGTACATTTTATTAACATCTTTCTTTTTTCATCAAATGATTTTTTTTAATCACTCAATAAAATACATATTTGTTTTTGTGGATTGGATCTTACCTTGTAGCAAACATGGCCCTGAGAGAGGAAAAGGTGGCAGCATCTTCTTTTAACGCCTTTAGCTCATTCCTCAGCTTCATCATGGTCTCTGTCACCATCGCCTTTTCATTCTCATACTTGCTCTTCAGGTTAGCCAAAGCATTTTCCGCTGTCTGCAAAAGTGAACAATAATCTTCAAGAAGTTTTCCCTCTACAACATTTTTTATGATTTATTAAACACAATAAAAAAAAGACCTGCTTATTGGCCTTGAGCACCAGCCGGAGTGTGGCGATCTGTTCTCTCTTGGTACTTAGCAGGGACTTGAGCTTCAGGATCTCCTCCATGCAGGACTCCTTGTCTTTGTCAAGCATTGGTGCCAGCTCCCTGGCAGCAGCTCTCTGCCTGGACAGCTGCAGGGAACGATCAACAGCTCTCTGCAGATGTTTGATCTGGTCTCTGATTATAGCGTTCAGGTTGTAGATGTTCATCGGCTCCTTCCGCAGATCCCCACCTGTGTCTGTGGGCACTGGGGACGGGCAACGTGAGATGCTGATGGCCGGAGACCCGGTGAGACTGCGGCTTGGGCTACTATGGCAGGACGAAGAGTCCACTGAGTTAGTCGTCGTCTCATTGTGGTGAGTGTCTTTGGACGGGGAGTCCACGGAGCTGCGTGGGGGGTCGGGGGAGCAGGCCGCAGACACCGCGGCGAGGCGGCGTGCGAGGCGGGGGGAGAGCAAAGCCCGAGGATCGTCAGAGCCTTTGAGGCTGCCGCTGCGAGTGATGCGGCTCTGACGATAATAGTCCAGCATGACGCGGTTCGGAGTCTCGTTGTTGCAGAGACAAACGTGATGGTAGAGCTGTGCCAGCTCCTCGCTGAAAGTCACCAGCTCGTCCTGCGCCACGTTCAACATGCTCTGGCTCTCCGTCGCGGTGCTCGATGCTGCTCGGAGCTCTGCCTCCAGGCTCGCCGCCCTCTCCCGGCTCTCACGGTAGCTCCGCTCCAAATGTGATATCTGAAAGGAGGAATGATTTCAACTAAAATATCTGTTGGAAATAATATCATGAGCTAAATGTAGCTTTAACAAACCTGTTCACTCAGTGCCTGGACTCTGTCATCACTGTGACACTCCCCCTGCCCCTCCACCTCCTGGTTGTATTTCTCCTTTAAGACCTTCAGCTCCGCTTTCAAGTCGATAACCTCCGTCACCGCCACCTTGTACTTACATTCCAGAATTTCAAACCCATGGATGTCGGGGTTGTGGTGGTTGTTGGCTGAGCCGCCATCAGGTTTCTCACTTTCCCGCTGGTCGTCGAGCTCTTTGTCTCCACTGAGATGTTTCAAGGCGTTGACGCGCTCAGTGAGGCGATGGACGCGCTCGTTCTGCTCCGTCAGGGCCCCCTGTGTGTGCTGCAGCTGGGTCTGGGATTCCTGCAGGTTCATGAGCAGCGATGCCTTTTCACGTTCCACCTGAAGGACAGAAAAATAAAAAAAGGATTTTATCTAGATGTCATGTTTGTTCAAAGTAAAATGCGTAAAAGTATTTATATATTGAACAAAGCCAAACGTGTTAGATGTGAAATTCTTTAGTTTGACCTTATTTAAGTTTAAGTATTTAAGGCTAAGTAACACACTATATTTATACAATCCAAAAAAAGATAAGGGGTTTGTAAGTTAAGAGGTACAGTATATATCAACAAGATGATTGGAACAACAAGAAAAAGTTTCTGTAATGTAACCTATTAATGACACAGAAAATTATTTATTCTGATAAAACATATTTGGGGTACATATCTAATATTTTTCTTTACACTAGGCTTGAATAAAAACAGATTTCTTGATGACCCACCTGCAGCAGCTGCTGTTTGAGCTTCTGCATCTCGGACAGGTTGAGCTCACTGAACAGGTCTGGGACGAGGCCTTCTCCCTTCCTGCCCGCTCGGTAGTCCCCGTTCATCTTAGCTAACCCCGGTCCATTGTGGAGGTGACCGTTGCAGCGGTTGCTGTCCTCAATGTTGCCGTTAGCAGCGGGGCCGACGCTGCTGTTGGAGCCGTTGGTTCCGTTGGTCTCCTCTGGGAACTTGAGCCCCTCGACGCCGGTGACGGTGAGGGCCAGATGGGCCCCGGCTCCGTAGACGCTGTCACTCAGGCTGAGGTGGTGGGCCAGTTCTTTCCTCAGATTGTTCTTCTGCTCACGCTCAGTCTTCAGGGCGTCCAGCGCTTCCTCCAACTGACCCTCAGAGATTTCCTTTAAGCGCAGTGCATCTTCCAGCTGGCTGTTGAGGAGGACAGTCTCCTCTTCCAGCACCTTGATTTCATGTTTTAGTCCCTCGTACTCCACCTGGGTAAAGATAGAGGAAAAAGTTTATTATATTATTTTACATCAGCATTTCTCACAAGGAGTATGTGACTAAGCTAAACACAGAATGAGTTTTCTTCTTAAAAAACGGATTTTGCCTCTCATTTTGCAGCCTGATGTTTGAACTATTTCACCTATAAACAAGACAGTGATGGAATTTGAAAACAGATTTATAGATGTAATAGCTAAGCCAACAATTTTTAGGTGTTGATAAGTCTTTTGCTCAGATTTGTTGAATAAGAGAATGATAAAAGTTGGTTTGTTGAAGAAATACTAAATAGTATAATGTGTATGCATACGATACGTTGTTTGAGAAGGATTTGATGTTTTTTTGTTACTGGAAGGTTGTCATTGTTTAAATGTATTTTTTGGGAAAAAAAAGTGGCAGAAATAAGATATTTTTCTATTTTTTTCTAATCTGCTGCCTCACATTTTATTTGTGATTTGTATTTTTTAATTATAGAATTTGTTTACTTTTTAAATTAATAAAGTCTCATTTAATAAATTGTGCAGATAAATGTGCTTTGTTGACGCTGAGTGCATACCTGCATTTCAGTGTTTCTTATCAATACGTCTGATTTTATTAATTTAAAAAATACCTTTACCATAACCTTAATGATAAATGAGTACGTGTAACACAGTAATTGCTTACTTAATTGTTATCTCATCCTGCTGTACTGCTTGTTTGTTGCCTAAAATTAAGTTTTTTTCTGTTTTGTCTTAGTAATAGACCATGTGTATTCATGACTGAACACCAGCATATTAGAAAACACTTCATGGCAGAAAAAAGATAACAGGAAGTTGTTAATCTCTCAGAAATAAAACCCAAACTCATGTGCGGCCACATTTATAAAAGTGACCCAAAGGAAAGCAAAGGATGGCGTTTCATCTCTAAAAGTGATGACAAATCGAATCTTTAGGGGATCAAATTTTCTTGTGAGTGGTAAAATGAGAATCACACGTCATGAGTGAGTGAAAAGTTACACCACAATGACACGCTAACACCGTTGTGATGGTGATCTTTGCGCCGACCTGGTTCTGCTTTAGCGTGGACACCAGTTTCTGCAGAGTTATGTTCTCCTCTTCGAGCTCAGTGTAGTCCTGAAGAAGCCGGGTCTCTCTGAACTTGTACTCTTTAATCTCCTCCCTCATCCTGCTCCTCTGGAGCTCCAGCATCTCGTTACTCTGGAGAAGAGGGATGAAAACAGAAAGGGTGATAGAAGGGGAGATAAAAGACAAAATGTAATATTGTCCTGAGGATGACTAGTTTACATTTTAAACTCATGTTTTTAAAAAACTAAAGTCAAAAATCTATATCTAGAAGGATGATCTGCACTCACTACAAAATACTAACAAACTGTGAGGTGGTAAATATTTAAAAATAGAATTCTGCAGTGACTTGGTGTGCTGGACAAACACACAGGAGAGCAACTTGGGAATCATGCTTTTAATTTCCCTAAACTAGAAATGTGTACACTAAGTTGCAACTACTGAGAAGATGGAGATCATAAAGGTTAAAAAAGCAAAGCGTGTGCAGTTTAGTTCTGTTCTGTTCTTGCTGCAGAGCATCCTGCAGCTCCTCTGCACATGCTGTTTGTAAAAAAAACAAAAAACTGCTGACCCAGAGAGAGTGTCAGGAGTGAGTGGGTACACACACCAGGAGGGGGTAACTTATCGAGCTGAGGCACGTATTAAACCAGGAGGGTGGGCCATCCTGGTCCTCGAGAGACGCTACCCTGCCTGTTTTAGTCGTTTCTCTGAGTTCTTATGGTCTCTAGCTGTGACCACACCTGGTGTTTGAGGTGAACACCATGAAATTATCATTCTGTCAATACAGGTTAAAACTGAATCATTAAGACAACATACTTTAAATGTAACAATGTTTATGCCCATAGAGGTGTTCAGGAGGGGGTTTGCACAAAGGCACCGGTGGAGTTGCATCAAGCAGCAAGGCCTAGCAGGTGGTCCATCAACCTGTATTTTATATGTGTGGCTCTGTAATACATCGGTCTACACTCCAGGCCTGCAACTCAGTCATAAAAGTTTGGAATTTTCTCATACACAATACAAAACTGTGCACAGAACCTCAGAATTTTTGTAAATAGGCAGCAGAACCTCCTGTGGTAGGACAGGAAATTAAACTAATTATCAGTCAGTAACGGTCTGTATCTTATCAGAGGTTACAGCAGTTAGGGTCAGGAAGAAAGAACAGCTTGAACCTTTGAGTTACAGTTTACAGCACAGACTATGACTGTGGAAGGATCAATAAATTTGGTAAAACAGTAATCACGTCAGATATCTTGTCTTTTTTATATTACTGCTCTAGCTGTAAAGTGGAATCGGGTAAAATGAAATGGATTGTAAAGTTTCTGATTGTGTTCTTTACTTTCAAACAACAGGAAAATAAAGCAGCTCGTGTTCAGTTGAGATTATTTTCTCTGCATGTTTTAAAATCTGTGAATAAATGAGAACATTTTAAACAGACATCTGTCTTATTTTATTTGAATAAAAACATGTCAAAACTAGTTTAACTGCTGACAGATGAATGCAGATCTTTCTCTAGCTCATCTTTTTGTGCTATTTTTGTTTGTGAAAAGTTGGGGAGGCGATCAATAAACCTTTAATAGAAATGAGCTTGGCCAAATGAACCCTCTTGTGTTGCAGCACCAGCTGCTCTCCATGAAAGAGCTTCCCTTCCACATGAACGGGCATCATGTGCTCAGATGAGGATTTAAAAAGAAGGCTGGAAACTTCTGATGAACATGCTAATGAAGAGCTGTCTTAGTTCAAACATGCATCAGGTTATTAACCAGGCTTAACTAACATTTGCCTTTAATAAAGTGATACTACTAACAACCATCTGTAAACATTCGGACAGAAAATATACTTCAATTTTTTAACAAAAAGTGTTTGTGAATGTAATAGTATAAAAAAACAAACAAATGTTTTGGTTGACAGAAATGTCCGTAAAATTATTTCTTTATATATTTTTTACTTTTGCAGTGTACGTGTGAGTGATAGAGATAATGGTTGTTTTGTCTCATTTGTCTCTATGACCTGTCCAGGATGTACCCCGCCTCTCCCAGTGTGTCTGCTGGATACGGGCACTGGTGACCCCCCGTTACCTTAAAAAGAAGAAGCGGGTAAAAAAATAATGGATGGATGATCCAAAACATGTGATTTTTGATTTTTCAGAACCTGTTGAAAGTAACTCTTCATCCCATCGCTCTCTGATCAGTTCAGTCACTGAGTTCTGTGGTGGTTGGGCGATGAGAGAAAACTGGCTCCTCTGTCGCTGCACTTGTGCCGAGCTCAGGGAATTTCACTCATTCCCCAGCTTAGCACTGGATTTGCCCCCCACAATGGGGTCGTGGCCGTAGTGTCTGACCCCGGGTCAAACTTCAGCTGTTCCCGGCACGCTGGCTGTAGACGTGTGCGCACAAACAGGAATCAAAGTGTGGACGCTGTTTGGCTGTAATCGACCTTTTGATTTTATTGAAAAAATAAATTCTTATTACTAAAATAATTATTATTTACAGTTATTTAAACAAAATTACTTCTGATTTCAAACTGTTTTTGACATCTTCAAATCCACTAAACAGCAAATAATGTTAGTTTCCAAAGTTTATCTGTTATATTTTTACAATTCACTTCTAAATATTACTTTTTATACATGAATCCAAACAAAAGAAAGGAAATAAATTATCTCTTTTTTATTTGTATAAAATGTCTCACATTTAGAAATTAACTGATTGTTTTCAAGTTATTGTACACTCAAAAACAGATATAGTGGATTTACTTAAAAAATTATGTCAACTGGTTCCAATCAACTGACTTCAGTAAAGGTATCACATTTATTTTATGTTTACTTAAAGTAAATATAAAGTTTAATGTGTTACCTTCACTCAAGTCAGTTAAGTGAAGCCAGTTGACTTTTGTTTTCAAATTAAATCCACTACATCTGTTTTTTGAGTGTATGTCCTCATGCATGAGCCTCAGTCAGAGTCTTCTTAGGGGTCCCAAGTGGCAGATTTGAACCTATATAAAGTGGTATCTGGAACCAGATTGGTTGTTAAATTTAAATAAACAGTATTGCGGGCTGGCCCAGCTCTCCTCTCTGTGACTCTGCAGAGAGAAATCTACCCATGAAGAAGCAAGAGGCTGAGAAAACAACACACAAGTGAAGAAAATCAGCACAAAACGCCGAGAGGAGATTCTGTTATTCAGAATTCAGTGTTATGAAGAAATTTTTTCACTATTTTTTCTCTCTCATTTCACATTAGTAAATAACAAATTTTTTATTAAATAAAAAAAAAACTAGACCTTTAATTGAAGACCAGTGTTGTACAGCAGGTTTTATGTCCCCCTAAAAAAACAAATTGTGTGAAAGTTCACCTCTCGGAGCTCCTGCAGAAGCAAGTTGAGCCTCTCGTTCTCTGACTGCGAGTTGGAGGCCACAGAGCGGCTTAGCGTCACCTCCGTCTGCAGCTCCAACAGCCGATCCATGTAGTAGGCCTCCTTGGATGCAGATTCCTGCAGCAGGGTCTCCTCGTTGGTCTCACCATCCTCGGCCACCTTGCGCTGGTTGGTGTAGGCCTGGCCAAACGCCTGAAGGAATCATCCAGAGGAGAATTAATGCTCATGAACCAATTTAGCTCTTTGAAGCTCTTTGAAGACACTGTTTCAAACTGGCGGGCTGCACTGAGGCAGAATGTCACGAGTGGAAAATGCATTCTGTTTGACATCTGTGCAGCCAAGCAGATGCTCTTAGTGGTTCAATAAAACTATGACCCATCCTTCACTTTCTCAGCACATCAGCAGAAAATAAGGTTACGCTGCCTGCAGTCATCTCTGTGAAGAGACATGAATCAATATAGCACTGTCTGGAAAAATAATTAAGGTTTAAAACTGTGATCGTTGTGCATAAATACTGAAGTTTTCAAATGCAGCTATTTGTATTTAAGCATATTTAAAGTGACTGTATGTTGCTTTCAGTAATGTCCCTTAGACTGAGGTGGGTAGAGAACCAAAACAATTGTACTCAAGTAAGAATAGCACTACTTCAACATATTTTTACTCAAGTAAAATAAAAAGTAGCCATCCAAGAAGTGACTCAAGTGAGAGTAAAAAAGTATTTGATAAAAAGGGTAAGTAAGACATCCGTCATTTGATATTTAAGAATGACAAAATATAAAGCTATGTGGAATTTTTGGTATATTAGAGATCAAAATTAAAATAATTTCTACAAATAACAAAATAACAAATTCAGTCAAAACAAACATTTTCTCCAAATCATTTTTTTTCAATATAAAATTTATGAAGTTACTTTCCAACTCTGCCCTAGTGGTTCTCAAACTGTTTTTGGGTGATTGTCTGTATCAGGTCCAAGCTAAGGGCATTGTAACAATATTCACTATGCTAATTTCATCCGTTTTTACGTGGGCTAACCTCCCTCTCACAATGTTGTTGTAGTCATTTTCTGAAAATCCTTTCAAGACCCCATTTTGATGTTTCAAGACCCACAGTGGGGTCCCGACTTCAGTTGAATTACATTTAGTTAGCATAAGAGTAAATGCAAACAATATCCAGTCATGCAAATACACAGGATATCCAGCCACTCAAGTACTTTTTCCCTTCATTGAAATTTCCTCTCCTCTACAGAGATCTTTAGATTTTTTTCCCCCTAAACACTCTTGTTCGGTCTCCCAGGTGCCCCCCTCTGCTCTCCAGGGAAGAACATTGTGAATGTAGTGAATAATTTGCAGAAGAGCCTCCAAGAACAAAAACCAAACAGCTCATTAATTCAAAATACAGAGTGAGTGAATGAACTATCACCACAATCGAGAAGCTGTCAGCATGTGAAAAAGGTAGCCAATCAGCTTAACCCCAAAATGAAGGAAAATGAAAGGGCTTAACATAGCAAAAAAAAAAAAAAAAAAAAAGGGAATTAAAGATAATATAAAACCAGAAATAAAACATAAAAAACACAAAATTAAATGCAACAAAATTACCACAAAGTGAAAATGGTTCTGTGGCAACATAATGCTTAAAACTCAACTTTTTAAACTTTTCCTTATTTTTAGTTAATTTGACTGAGATGGAAAAGCAGAATCTATTAGAGAAAAACACAAACAGTCCATCCCAGTGAGTCAGCAGCTACTCATCCACAGAGAGGCGGTGGGTCTCGACTGGATAATGAGAGGCAGATGTTTTATAACAGGCCTCCTTCAAGGGATGAACTGCATTCCTCTGACTCCATCTCTTAAACAAAATCACAGTGAATGACATTGACGGTAACTAAAAATAAGAAGGACTCCATTAGCTGACAGATAAAGTCCCCCTGCATCTAATTGGCTGACAAACTTAAAAAAAAGTGGACAAAAAGTTTTTTTTGTCACTTCCTGGCAGCCTGTTTGGATCTGTCTGATAAAAAAAACACCTAATGTATTCAGTCTTGAGGCTCCTTTGCCTTATGTGCCTCAGTGTCCAGACAAAAGAATTCCCTTCTACAGATATTCATCCCCGAGGCCATAGCAAGAGGCGCAACCCAAATGCTGCACCAGGAGGAGGAGGAGCAAGTGTAACCCTGAAATCCTTGGCTGTTTGCTGCAGAACATAATGAGGAGCCAGGGGATGGCTTTAGGGTGTGAGGTCCTGCATTAGTGTGCACAAAGATTTTACCCCCATCATTAAGAGGTAATGTGTAATACAGAGTGGAGCTTCAATGTTAAAGCAGATTAGATAAATAATATAAAAAAGAAAATCCACAGTCAGCAAGTTTAGATCGAACGCTAGAAGCTGGAGTTACATTCAACCTGTGATTTGAGATTTTTGTATTCAAATGTTCAGAAATGTTAATTTGTGATGATTTCTCTTAAATGTCAGCCCCAATGATCATTTAAAAACAGCTCAATGATGTAACAGTGAAGAATTAGTATAAGCGAGACACGCTAAGCCATTTTTTTCTTAACTTGACACAGTTTTCAGAGATGAAAAAAAATCTGTGATATGCTTTGTTCAACGAGATTATGAGGATTACAACCTGATCATCATTCCATCACAAGGCTGACACAGAAACAACTGTGGATGCACAGTTAATACTGGAGTTTTTACCCAAACACTTATAAGGATCCACATTTTGAGCACAGTCTTGTGATTAATTCATTTACCTGCTCAGCATTTTTAGAACCATGTTTAACCTGCATCAGTTCATCCTCCATCATATATCAGTTGTATAAACCCTGAGCTTAGAGTTTTTAAAGGCTAAGGCTGTTTGTTTTTATAATCATGCACGCAGAAAACAAATAAGAGTTACACTGGATCCCACTTATTTGTGTACTGAAATATGAGAGTTGTGTGACCTTAATTTCTCAGAAACATGAAATCATAAAAGCTGAGGTTGTGATGACAGCTTGCTGCAGACCGATCTCCTCTGTGGTGAAAATAAACACGTTACTGCACCAAGAGGCAAAAACTAGTTGACTCGCGTGAGGCAAAAATAGGAATTTGTACAGAAACAGACAAACAGCAGCATTTCTGGGACCTGTCCAGATGGATATCCTTGCCAACAATGTCAGGGATTTCAGAACCATGGAGAGAGACAAACAGGGCTGCTGCTGAGAAACCACACAGCTGTCTGTGTGTGTGTGTGTGTGTGTGTGCTAGAATTTTATAAACTGATAGTGTAAGAGAAAAATAATGATTTATAAACCTACTGTCACAAGTCTGCAGTGAGTGAATAAATCCGCAACACATGCAAATTAGCAAATTTCTTATTTACAAATTAAGTTTATTTTCTGACCTTTTCTGACACACATTTATAAATGGACTTAAAAAACATTTTCTAAAAACAAAAAGCAGGAATTTCCTTACCCTAATTTATTTTTACTAATTTCCTTCGCTCCATTTTCTTCAACTGGAATAAAAATCTTTACCCAGGGTTGCAGTTTGTTTTGATATGCGCACAAGCAGAAAGTTATTTATAGGAACAAGGCCTTAAACAATGACACTGAAACGTCCCCATCTGCTTCTCAACCACAGGGAAAAGTGCCAAGTCAAGAGATCTGTCATTTATAAACGTGCACAAGTAAGTTGGCACAAGTGAGAGGAAGCTCAGCCACACTGCAGGTCAGCAACAAACACACAAAAAAACATGCAAATCAAGTTTAATTAGATGATTTAAGATCCATTTTACAATTCAGCAGAACCTGTTTTCATTCTGAGTTGTTATTGATGGTGATGAATGTGCTTTAGAGCCACCAGAGGTCCTGCAATGAATCAACAGGGATGTTTACAGTTTATCTTTGTAACACAGTGTACAATATAAACCCTTTGGTTTATTTTCCTGAGCTGCTCTGCATCATCATCTAAACTCAGAGTTACAATGAGTGCTTTACAGAGAATAAGGAGATTGGCCTGCTTACAGACCCTCCTCACCAAAATGCTTTCAGGAGCAGAGGAGCCTATTAGTCCTCTGATCACATTATGCTATTATGCTGACACTTATGACAAAAAATAATCTATAATGCACAATAAGTGCTGAAAAAAAACTGTTAATAGGCTTTATATTCTAAAATCTGTTATTTACAAGAAAAACCACAATAGTAGCACATCTGCAGCTTTCTCACCAACACAATGTGCACAATCCAAGCTGTGAGGGCTGAGACGTCTGCCAGTGGACAGGCTCTGTTCGCTTAAAACCACGTGGTCCTTTCAAGTGATCCAACTTGGCTCAAGTCTGCTCCAGATAAAAATGCTGAAATGATTTCCCAGAATGCCAGTCCCTGTTTTGTGTTCAGTTTGTATTTAACTGAAAGGACTATAAACTGGGAGGAAAGCAGATGCAGAGTTCAGTTTGCCTAACAAATCTTCATTCACCACAAATCAATCTTTATATTCTCTTTTCCTCATTCACATTTGGGAATTTAAGCTCAGCAAACTGGGCCAATTCAAATTAAGCATTAAAATATTAACTGATTTCACTGCAGCACAGGACGATAGGCTGTAGAACTCTATGATTCGCTATTAAACAGCAAACTGCAATAAGTGAGTGGACCAATGAGCTGCAGGGACTCTACCAGCTGAAACTGTGTCACTCTCTTTGCTTGTGCCTTCCAGGAGATCATGAGCTAGTCAACCACAAACACACGCACACTCTTTAAGCCACTTTAAAACACACATACACTGTAAAAATCGTGGCCCTTGGCACATTTATACAAGCTCTTTGCTGGCGTTCACTCCTGACTGCTGCCATTTATTCGAGCAGAGCACAAGAGCCGTTGGGCGGGAGTAGAAGAAAAGTAGGAAGTAACGCAGCGTGTTCCCTGGGTGTATTAATGCATACAGTAAGATGGAGACAACAGAGGGAAGAAAAGACAAAAAAAATTTTTAAAGATTTGCTTTCAAAAATTTCAAAACAAGTATGTGTCCACGACTTGAGAGATGGTGATTAACTGAGTACGTGTATAAAATTTGCAGAAAAGACAGTTTGTTTTTTAACTAATGCAACTTTTCTTAAAGTCTGTACAAACATTATTTGTCAAAGTATAATGCACATCACATTAATTAGATTAATATTATTGTTTTTATGCATGTAACAGGTCTCTCTTGTAAATGAGACAATGAGACTCAAGAGATTTTCCTGTATAAATAAAGGATAAATAAAAAAATTAAAATTACCTCTTTCTTCTTTTCTTTTTCTTTTGTATTTACTGCCATCCTTAATTCCTTTCTGCCCAAGCATATTAAAGCAACAAAATACCAAGATAAACAGAGACATTCACACAAGAGAATTGTGTCAAATGTGAGGAAAGTCATGAGGATTTTATCAATATAAATAAAAGCTTTGAAACTGCTTCTGTAGACTTCCAGGCAGCCGGAGGCCGAGGATGGAGACAGAACAGATTCAACAGAAAACACTCTGCCCTCGCTCTGCAGAGGGTCTCTCCTGATGAAGAGGATTCTGCCAAGCCAGACAAACACACTTAACAATGGAGGAGGCTGCACACAGTTGCTGTCCTGGTATCGACACATGGGGCCTCTGAGAAACTCAAAGTGCTTTTGTCCAGACATGGAAGAGCCGTCGAGCTCATAAAGCAGCAGGAATCTTTTCTAATGAGCTGTTCAAATGGGCCACTGATAACATGAGTAATACAACAAAACCCTTTGTTTTGTCTTTCTTCATGCATTTTTGTTCTTTATATAACACTGTTAGTAAAACTTCACCTCATAACATATTTCACTCAGTGATATGTTCACTTTTAATTTAAATGTGCATTCATTTAATTTTCATGCATTTTGAAGAGTCAACAAACTAAATTATGTTGTGCAAAGTATCGTTTTTTAGTTTGTTTAGTTTCATATAATAAAATTAGTTTTGTTTGAGAGAAGGCAGAGCTCATATAGGTTAATATGACAATAATTTAATACATGTCTAACCATTTACATCCCATAATACTGTTGATAAGACAAAGGCAGACCACTGACCCTATTCTGTCTTTGGCTGTACACAGTGTATTTATACTACCATGTTTGTGCAAAGTGGTGAGGAAAAACACTGACAGGATCCAAAAGCATCATTTTTTACACAGAAATAAACAAATTTGATTTATGTGAAGAAAAGAGGACAAATGACACATCCACTAAAATTACAAACCTCTGAATTGTGAATAAAAGTAAGTTTTCACAAAAGAAAGACAGGCTGAATTTTTTTGCCACTCTTTCAGAGTTTGCAGCAGACACAGCTAAAGTAGACGACTAATCAATACTGCATCCTGCAGGCAGGAGAGTCCTGTTCCCACTGTATTTCACTGCAGCAAATTGTAGCTTTTAAAAAAAAAACTATTGTACTGGCTTGGGCAGGCAACAAACAAGGGATAAGCAGAGGGGGGTGGGATTAGATTAAAGAAAAATGATTAGTTTGAAACATCTGAACAGATTTGTGTTATCCAAGTATGTATATGTGTTTATATGTTTTAAAAACAGTAAAATACACTTGTCACTCAAAACCAGACAAAAGACAAGAAACTTGGTTTCTTAGCTCAGGATGGATCATTTCCTTAACAAAAACATCATTGTTCTGTTAGAAAAATTTACTTATTTGAATGAATGCTTTAATGCCCCCCTCTGACAACTGCCCAATAAACATCACATGATGCAAAAGTTCAGCCTAATTTCTCAACAAGGTGCTGATTCAGCAGATGTTCAGTCTGATTCAATAAAAACACATTAGATGTGTGCATCAACATGCAGCCATTCCCACAATGTGGAGAGCAGCTTGGCTCCGACATGATACGTTTTCACCAAGCAGAGCAGAAATCGATGCATAATTACCACTTCACTCCAGGGGGCGTGTGTGTGAGTGTGTGTGTGTGAGTGTGTGTGTGTGTGTGGGGGGGGGGGGGGGGGGGGGGC
>JARVJO010000002.1:12878558-12890629 GCA_031762555.1 Cynodonichthys magdalenae | reverse complement strand
TGGAAAAAAAAGATGGAATGAACACCATCTTATGATGCATTGATTCAGCTCCTCCATCCATGTTTACTGCCCCTCTACCCCCCGCCCCCTCCAATGGAAAAGCAGTGAGGGGGAAAAACAACCTGTAATGGCTTCTTTCTCCCCAGTGACAGCAGGTTGATTTACAACCTGTCTGCTTTCTATTGTGATTGCTTGAAACCCATCATTGTTCTGAGCCTCATGCAACAGTAAAATAGTAAATAAAATGCTCATGCACTGCATTATCAATATTTAATGGAGGATTTTGAAATCTAGTTAGTAGAGAATTATCAGCCCAGGTAATATTTTTTCCATCGCTACTGTCCAATTCTGATGGGTGTGTAAAAAACTGCAGTCTGAGTTCTGTTCTTAGCCTGAAAGGAGTGGCACCTGGTGTGTTGAGTGTTTGTGGCTTCAAGGTTCAATGTTGTGTGATCATTAGTTACTGCTGCTGTAAACCAAATCATTCATTATTGCACAGCCTGTTAAAGAATAATGTCTGATCTTATTTTGTTTCAATTTGCCATATGATAGATTTGAAGCGGATTATCATTTGCTTTAAGCGTTTCCGACACAAGCTTGAAATATTTCAGAGTAGAAATCTGTGTTTTCATTTCAGCAGGACAGATTAACATGATTTTTAAAAACTTCTTTAAAATAACCTGCATGTTTTAGAGAAAAAATACTGAATATGAGACTGCCTTAAGTTAAACAACAACAAAACTACTCTAGTCACACAATAATGCTGTGTCAGTAAGTGACATTCTAATATACGCCTATTCAAAACGTGTTGATAAGCTGCAGACTATAAAACTTATCCTAGTCTGCAGTGATTACATTCCCCTCCGTCAAACTCTTACTCTGTCCAGACTGAGGTTATCTGCCAGGAGACAGCACTAACGGAACCAGAACCAGGGGGGATGGGTTATCAGACACTGCCTAGGCAGCTATCCAGAGACATGCAGAACTTACACACTTGGATACAAGAAATAGAGTCATTGGGCCATGAAGTAGAGAGAGAGAGAGAGAGAAGGACTAAAGAGCGAGGTGAAAGGAAATCAGCTCAGTACAGTTCCACGATTCAGTTCAGCTGCTAGATAAGTGATGAACGTCTTTGCTTCGGTGGAAAAACACAGTAAATATTTTGATAGAGCTCAATTTTCTCGAGTTGATGGATCTTTTCAGAAAATATCTGCTACACAACTTTCAAAGCAGCTAAATCACTTGTTTCTTGTACTTATTTGTGGTTAAGATGTGAAGTATGAGTTAAAACTAGGAGCAAAGTAGCATAAGAGCAGCTGTTGATTGTTGGCTGACACATGGGTCAACAAAAAGAAATCGCAAACAGTGGAGCAACGTGAGTCCTAACTTGCCAGGCTCGCACATTAACACCTGAGCCCTCGGTGACACATTCAGTATACCGGTTACCATCTCTATATGCCAACAACTACAGACAAAAAAAGACTGGCAATGACAATTATAATGTCTGAAGGTGTTTTGCATCATGTATTTGTAAAACAAAAATAAGCCAACACAAAATAGTTTATTATCTGTGTAGACCACACAAGTGAACTGGGGTCACGTGTCTCTGGATCAAGGATTAAACAAGTTTAGGAGAGGTAAAAAAACTTCAAGGGAGTCATATTTTATAATAAATTAGAACACAATGGAAGAACACTAAAGATTGCATATGTCAAACTTAAGGCCCGATGACCAAATGTGGCTCGCCACAGCGTTTATGTGGCCCATGAGAGCTTCAAAGATTTTTTGAACGTCTTAAAAAAAGCATATGCTGCTTTAAAGCCATCATTGATCATAAACTACATCGCTCATAATGCATGTTGATTATTTTACCTGCAAAATGACAGCATCCCACCAATAGGTGAAGGTGCACAGAGTTCGAAAGCGGGCTATTTTTTACTGTGGCTCAGTTGGAATGGGAAGTTGGAATTTCCCACTTACAAGTTGCAAATTTAAACTGGAACACCCCTCCAGTGGGAATTTCCTGTCAGAAAATGGGAGAGTTCATAATTCAAGATGGAAGCTACTCACCAAAACTTAACAGTGAGAAAACTCTTTTACTTTTAATAGTTTTTCTGTATTTTTTATTTCACATTTAGTCAGTCATATGCAGAGAACGTTTCAGTGTTTAACAGGCGGTGTGTTAAAAGAAAGGAAATACCAGGTAGAGCTCAGTTATTGTTTGGTAGCGGTGCTCAGCTGTAGCAACGAGACAAGGAACCTGACGTTTTCTGTTTGGTTGAAGTTAAACAAAACGTGCAAGTTTATTACAACTGGCCCTTTGAGGGCCACCACTGTGCTCATGTGGCCCCTAGTGAAAAGTTTAACACCCCTGCTATAGATGTTATTAGCAGATTTAAAACTGTGTCATTTGACCAACAAATTTTGTTTTTAGTCATTTGTGTGTGATGACTGTAACTTCCCATGTAAAATGTGTAAAACACACATACATATTAAACTACTCCTTTTCCTCCTGCCTTTTTGGCTTCATAACCTTGAACTCCAAAGTCCTGTCAGCATCAGCATCTTGTTACTATAAACAGATCCATGTATCCAAAATGAGTAAATGTAGCAATAAGCACAGCCTGCATCCATTATTCAGGCTGACTCCCACAGCACCTTCCTCCACAGAACATGTCAGTGCGTGGACTTTTCACACCAGGATGAAACAGCTTCTAATTAAAATTTTTATACTTTTAATCCTAATCCTTAAAAAAACATGTATTGTGTTTTATGTTCAAAAGAGGCAGCATAAAGAACCTGAATTTTCAGTTATTGTTTTTAAAGCAGCTTATTTATTCGATAAAGCCCTAAAAAGACTAGCAGAGTTACTTGAGTCTCCTAAAACAAAATATGATTGGTGAAGAGTTTCTGGGATGCAAACAACGATGTTTGCCACATTCACTGCTAATTGTTACTAATCTAATTGTTTTAAAGTTAAAATGTTTATTTTAAACAAGACAAATAGGAGTTTTTATAATGAAAACCCGATTTAACTCCTCACCCAGTATCCACCAGGATGCCACACCGGTTACCAGATACCCGCAGCCAGACTTGACTGCCAGGCGAGGTCGCAGCTGGCCGCACTGCGCTTCTTTGGGAAGCAGCGAACCCGGGCAGGAGATCCGAACTCTTACCTCCTGCAACTGCTCCAACTCCTTCCTGAGAGTCTCCTGCTCTGTTTCCAGCTCCGCGTACTTCTGCTTCAGCGCCTGGTTCTCCTCCAGGATGGCCAGACCGCACTCCGCAGCCCGGATCTTCTCCCGGTTCGCCTCGGCCAGCTCCTGCGTGAGCCGCTCCACCTCGGCCCGGTACTGATCCACCGATTCCGCGCATCCCCCACCGGCGGCCATCGCCCCACTTTTTTATTATCGTTTGTTTGATCGCAGTTGTTTATATTTAGATTGTTTTGTTTGTTTTCTCTTCCTCCCGTCGCTCTTCCGTCTCGGACAGAGAGGCAGAGCCGGAGAGAGAGACGGGCGGAGGCTGAAAGATGCTGAGTGTCCGCCCCTCCTCTCTCCTGCTCACAGCCACCAACACTAAAAACAAACACAAATCACAACTTCTTCTTTAAACAGACCACTAACAACTGGAATAATAATCTATCTGACATTAATAAAATAAATGAAGACAGTCGGTTGTAAACAAGGTCAATGAGGGTCTTTTCTATGACACTCAGCGAAACAGAGGGTACAATTTCTGCTTATTCATGGGTCAACGGGCGCCACCTGCTGGTGACTTACTGCAACATCATCATTATATTCCTACCTATAAAACTATGAAATGAAGTGGTTTTACACTGTTAGTTGAAAAAGAAAAAACCTTACCTACGCTTGTTGAAAAATTTTCAAATCTAAAAAAATACATACCAACTAAAATTAAGTTAAAAACTGAAAAAGATACTGTTTTTTTTTTTTTTGCATTTTTATTTTTTAGAAAGAAAAACATTCTTAAACTGTAAAAATAAACTTGTTTATTCAAGTTATAAGTTTGATAAATGGGTAACTACGATTAGGGGCGGTACCAGATGGGTCATGTACCACCCCTGGCACCTGATTGGCTACACCAGGTGCCACCCCAAATAATTAACAGGTAGGTATCTTAGATTTTGTATTTACATAGGTAGTCATGCATCATCATGCATGTGATCATTCTTAGCTACTCCATGACAAATTCTATCTCAGAAAGTCTTAAAATAGCTGAATTACAGCCTTTTAAAGTAAGCTGTGGTGGCCATCTTGAATATTTGATTAGTATTTAGAATTAAGTAAAGATTGTTTTTGGCTACTTCTACACTATACTTCAGCTTTCAATGTATAAAAATGGTTGAAAAATAAGTTTGGACTAGTATTTAGCATATTTTTTGTATCATTCTTAGCTTTGATCACATAAAATGTTAGCTTAATATTTCTTAAAACAGCTGAACTTAAGGCATTTAGAAATAGCTTTGGTAGCCATCTTGAATTTTCCAATCCAGAGTGCCTTTCTTTATTTGTATTCTTTTTTTTATTTTATTTGTATGTAAAAAAAAAACATGGCCACCCCTGTGCCACCTCTTGCAAAAAAGTCTAGCTCCACCCCTGCCTGTGTTGTTTTCTGTATGTGTTTCACTAAATGATTCATTTTATTTCTCCTTTAATAATTTATTTTATCAAGACAAGTAGCCCATGTAGCCATATATTAGTTGTGCCCAGGTCTGAGAGACATTTGGTAAATTTGTGCAACCTTGTGTTTTCTTCTCAACAAATCCTCCTGTATGTTCCCTTACAATAGTGAAATTTGTGCACTGCATTTAACCCATCATGAGGTAAACCCAAGTGGAGTAGCAGGCAGCGAAGCACCTGGGGAGCAGTTAGAATGAGGTGTTTTGCTCAAGGACACCATGGCTTCCTTAGCTGTTAAAAGAAAACACTAAACTCAGAGAATGAAACACTGTCTGAACAGGAAACTTAGACAAAAATATGATTTTTCAGTTATCATAGCACAGTTTGTAACTTTTTAAACAAACAAATTGATCTCAGCAGAATTAAATGCAACTATAAAATCCAGAAGAAAAATAAACATTCATTATTTTTCTTAAAGTATGATTAGCTGTGGCGGCCATCTTGATTTGGATTGACTCTAAATTTGAATCAGCTGTCGATGCATGTCCAGTCATTACTTTCTGTAGTTTTCAGTAGAATCCATTTTGGTAACAGTCAGGCACATAAACACAAATTTGTCTTTCAACATAAAGGAAATAAATGAACAAGCACCAACTTGTGGCAAAGTCTTTTTATTCTATCCATCAGAACATTTTGTCTGAAAAATATATAGTGCAGGCGTCTAATAAATAACACAGTGTGCTGGAGATAACAACCTGTAACTTGAATGTCAGTCTTACAGTAAAACTCTTGGTTTGAGAAGGTTTTGTGTTTACCACATGTGCAATAAAATGAGATACAGCTCAGGTGAGAAGTTCAAGTGTTCTCATACTTCAGTAATCAGTTATGATGCAATCAAATCAGTTATTAAATTGATATTGAAGGGGGTGCTTGACAATCTTTCTTAGAATGGGTAATTATTTAAAAATTGGCTTATGTAACACCGAAAAATGAAGTGTGAGCTCACAACCGGTCACAAGATCAGATTGTACCCTGACTGTATTAAAGTCTACTGTGTAAAAATATTCAAGTGAAACAAACATTAACAATGTTTTATTCCTGTTTACTGCAGGTACACAGATATTGCATTAGGTGATATTTTCCCTTTGAACTGATCTGACAAGTCCTTCAAACCACCAAGCTGACCTGCAAGTAACCTCGGTTTACAAGTCCAAATTAAGATAAGAAGGGGTTGCCAGAAAGTCAAACAAATGAACTTTAAATGACATGGCTCTATCTTATCTTTTACAAGGAAGTGTGGTGTCATGAAAAAAAAAAACACCTAAACTCCTCCACAATAACAATGCTACACACTTCAGAACAGACTGCAATGTGATATTTCACAGACTTATCAAAAGATCACAAAAAAAAAAGTGAGGGAAACATTATAATGGTCAGCTTTATTGGTAAAAGAGCAACATCCTCTGCAGGTCACGTGTTGCTTTATCTCATTTTACATGCACGATGTACATATTTGACAACAGAATTCACAGATTAGTCTGCTTCGATACTTCATGCTCAATAAAATCAGTTTCAACACATTTGATAAAAACAAAACAAAACAAAAACAATCAGTTTTTCCAACACTGGGAGATAATGAGGGTGCTATCGTTCTGTTCACAATGTGTCAAAACAGAGAGTCCTGTGACTTGGAGAATGTGTGCCGGTCAGCAGGGCCTGTGTTGGCGTGAATCTGAAAAAAAGCCTCGACTGAACAGGTTCAGGTTTGCAGCACGGCAGCCAGGGTACAGCCTGAAGAGGAGGCTTCTGAAACAAAGTAAACACAATGACTGCCTGGTGTTTTCCACACAATGCAGCCTTGTTGGGGTATACGTGATTACCTCATAACAAAGCCGGTGGTTATTGGTTAAATGTAGGTGCTGCCTGCTCATCAGCTCAATTTCTCTCAGTGTTTCAGCTTTTCTCCATTTAGCTCTGCGGTTCTGGAACCAGATCTAAAGCACACAGCATTTTTTTTAAAAATAAGATGATACATTTATTATTTTTTTGGCCAATTTTAGAATGATTTGCTAAGTAAAATCTTAATTAAATCATGTATAAAAAGATCAATAACTAAAAATTAGGAGGCCTTAAAATTAAATCAACAGGAAATTAAAGTAATTATGAACTAATCTAAAAACCTAAACAAATATTATTAAACAAAAAACAAATGCAAAATATTTAAGAAAAGCATCACGATCAAACTCTACCGATTGTATCTTTAAAAAAATAAACAACCTTTTTTTTCTCTTCTTTTGAAAATAAAAAGTTCACCAAACTCTTATTAAAATAAAATACAATAAAATGAAAGTGATCAGTAAACAAGTGGCAGCTTTTAGTTTAGAGATCTTTACATATAAAAATGAAGAGTTTTTGTAAGATTTATGACTTTTTCCACTTTAATAGAACTATTTAATGTTTTTTTTTCATGTTAATCTAATTGAATATTTGAATATGTTTTAAATAACTGAAGTTATACCCCAGTTGTACCTGTATTCGGCCCTCGGTGAGCTGCAGCAGGGAGGCTAACTGGTCTCTGGCGTTGACGTCTGGGTAGTGGGTCTGCATGAAAACCGCCTCCAGCTCCTGGACCTGAAGTGGTGTGAACGTGACCCTGGTTTGCCTTTTCCTCTTCTGGACTGTGAACATATAATTGTCACTGTCATCTCCATCATTAGCATCTAACAAACACAAAATAATCATAATTTAAAGACTTTTCTCTTTGATTTTTCTCTCCTTAAAAAACTTTACTCACTACAGTCTGTAGGTTTTGGTGACTCTTCAAGTCTAACTTGTGAAGTTTCTGTAAACAGACAAAAATTTATTTGTTATTATGGCATAAAAACTTGTATAAATTAATAAAAGAGGGAACTAAAGCTTACCTTTACATGAGGACTTGTTGTTTACGTGGTTGTTTTCTTTTATAACGGACCAGTTTCGATAAACTCTCCCCTCTTTCCTGAGAAAAGCGGGCTTTCTAAGAATGTCTTCAATTGAATGGGATATTTGTTTAAGTGGCTGTGTTTCCCTTTTTTCATCCATACAAGACTTCTTTTTTATTTCTTCTCTTGTCCACATGTCCAGCAGTTTATTTCCTACCATCAGCTCATCTGTCATGATAGCATGTCCCTTTAATGTGACCTTTAAAAACACGTCTGTCTGTCCTGTGGCTAAAAAGACCTCTCTGGGTGAGAAAACTGCCGTCTGGATTCTGAAAGGTGGGGACAAACGGGTGTCCTCCCTGCTCTGTCAGTCTCTGTTTGACCTGTGTCACATGGTCGTTATGGAGGCGGAGCTTCTAAAAGTTTGCAACACCACAGAAATCTGATGTTAATTATACTGTATATATTTTTATGAGTTAAATAAGAAACAAAACAAGTTACTGTTATGATATGCTTATGTAAATTAATAATCTGATTTTATTTTCTCCATTATTCATCCTTTGCTTTAAGAAGTCTTAATCCCCTCTGTAGCTGCAGCTGCCTATGGCTGAAATCTTTGAGTCTTAGATAATATTCAACTATCAAATCCAGATAAGTTGTTGCTTCTCTTTCTTATCACTTGATTTATTGCACAGCTAATTTTTATCACTTTGGCCCCAATGTGCCTCCTCACACATCAGGTTACTTGTTCCAGACTGAAACACAGAAAATTGTCAGCTCAGTTGATTGAGAGGTGTCTGTTTGGGTTTAGAGAGACTTGATCACCATAGTGGTTCTGAGGTCCCAGTGAACAAACAGGACGTGACTTTCATTAGTCTGTAGTGATTGGTTTATTATTACAGCTGTAACATAACAATCAGAGTTGGTTTTCAGTCATGTGTTGCATTTTAAAACTGTTTTGTTGTAATAGTTCAAATACAACTAACTAAATTAGTTATTTTAAAATATCTTTGAAAAAAATGTTGTGAAAGAAAGAAAAGTCTAATTTTTCTTATAAGTTTTCAAATGTAATTTCCCCCCTATTTATTGCTTCAACATGTGCTGAACATTTCCACGAAAAAATTTTGTCCTAATCTTTTCCTAATTTGATAATGTCGGAGTGCAGCATGGTGGCATGGGGTGGGGGGTGGTGGTGTTGTGTGTATATGAGTAATAGTGTGTAGTTGGATGTGATTGTCTCTAGATGTGAGATTACAATTCTAAAATTTAGTATTATAATAATATTAGATTACCTTCTGTATCGCTTTATATGTGTTTGTTTGTATCACTTTATGTGCGTTTGTTCTAAAAACCAGATGAATGTTAAGTGTAATTATAGAGTATTGAAGAAGGGGTAGGATTAAATAAGTTTTATTTCTTCCTAATCCTTTTCAGACATGTTAATGGGATAATGTGTCATTTATGTGTTATAAGTGTGCATGTATATGAGTGTGTGCACGAGTGTATATTTATTTATAGTTTTTTTATTTTGTGTACATTCAGTTAAAATTGTTTCATTTTCTGTTATAAATTTATTTTACAAGGGGTTCTATATGTTCAAAAAATGTGTGTATTTATATGTGTGTGTATGGATATACAAATTCATACTAGTGTTAACCTTGACATTCTTTATACAATAAATTAGACATGTCTGGAATGAATCAATAAAAAATAATAGAAGAGACTAAGACATTAATTATGTAACAGCCTCTCTAATGCCCTGTCACATTATAACGTTTTGAACAACTTATGAAAATTTTAAAGACATAGATGGAGTAAAATTCATCTGGAAGCCTCTTACTGTAATGCTAACAAACTGATCAAATATATAACTTTTGTTAGTAATTTAGACATATAAAAACTTCCCCAAGTTTGCATAAGTTGTCTAAAACATGATAGTGTGACGGGGCCTTTACTTTTTGATGCAAAGATATTCTGCAAATGGAGGCAATAGCTCATTTTGTAACACGTTGGAATAAAGAAAATCAGACAAACAAAGTGCGTTTCTGTTTTTTTTCTTTTATTATTTGATTTCATTGGTGATCATAAACAAGAGCTTATCATAGAATTTATCAGATGTGTTTTAAAGTTTATTTAACCAGTGTAGATGAAACCGAGCCTTCAGAGAGGTTTTAGCAGGACATGAGCTTTCACTAACTGACGTGACGGATCCTTCAACGCTGATAAGGTCACATGCACTCAGTAAACCTCATGACATCTCAGTGTAGCTTTGCAAGTTGCATGTGAGCTCAATTTCCATCATTCTGTAGCTTTCAACTGCTAATTCTCTATTTTCAACCAAAAATATCAAATAAATGAGCAACAGATGAGACAGACTTTCTCACTAGTCTGAGGGAAAATATTTTCCCTTCAAATAATCAAGTTTTTCCCTTTATAACAAAAATCCTTTTCTTTTTGTGTTTAATTTCTCTGAAATGTTTATAAAACTTAGAGTTTTGGTTAAGATCTGAAGGACTAAATTCATGTTTTGATGCTTATTCAGTTTTCAGATTTTGTAATCTGAACGTGACGTCGTCAAAAAAAGGAGAAGCATGTGACCGACACTGAATTTTCCAAATGCTGAAAGTGTGACGGTGAGATTCTTTTCTAAATCCATATAAAGCCCTTCCTGACCATGTTAATGAAGTAGATGAGGACTGCCATCAAACTCTTCATTTAGAGTATTAATTTAATTTAAACGGACATCAATTTAGGGAAAATAGAGATGTGCAGTAAATGTGGAAATGAAGTTAACATTTACAGACGTTTTCCATCAATGACAGCTTTGTACTTTGTGATAGTTGTCCAACATGTGAGAGTCATGGAGGTTTGGCTGCTAAAAACAAATATTTGGTGTTAAAATTAGGAAATAAAGCAAAGTGGATGAACAGATATGGGTTGAATTTTACAGTTGCAGAAACACCTGGAATGGGGTCTCTTAGTTCTGTCTAACACTTAAATATTAATTTATCAGTGATAAAAATGAAAATAAAAAAGTTGCATTTTAGTTAAATAATCAACAAACTTAGCTTTTATCTTAAGCTGTCACATCTGAATCACGAGCCCAAAGGCTTCCTGTTATGAGATTAAAACCCAGAAATGAGAGAAAAGCAGTGTGGACCTCCTGCCGGTGGGTCAGCTGCTGTAATTTGCTTCACATGAGCAGAACGTTGGACCCGTTTCACTCAGCGCTCGCTCTAGTCTCATGGCTGAAATCTGCTTTTTCAAAACCATGCTGCCCCCCTCCTTCCCACATTCCCACCTCTCAGTTCTCTTCTTGTTCTGTTAGGTGCTGCAGTTCACCTCTTTTTCCTCTCATCTGCTTTTTTATTTTTGTTTTAGCACCTCTAAACCCGAGCCTGTAGACTGAGAAGGACATGACAGCAGAAAAGGAAAGAAATGGATGTGACAACTATGGCTTTGCGGTAAGTTTACTAGTTTACTAACATAATAATAACAATTTATTCCCCTATCTAGAATAAAACAGAAACAAGATTCAAATTTATGGCCTTTTGTTTGAACTCCGGTAGTCTTATCATTATAAAAAAGTTGTCTTTGCTTTAATATCTAGATCTTGGATCAAAATAAATTAAATTCAATGAAAAACTGCTGTAAAAAGTTCACTTTTTACCAAACTTCTGTTTGGAAAACAGATGAAATTTAGCTACTAATTCCAGAGCATTTATATTCACATAATATTTTTCTTTTAAATAAATAATGAAAATGAAATGAAAACGTTTGCCTCTCTCTCTGATAACTCAAAGCTGGAGGGTCGTTTCTGTGATCTTCCCGACAAAGGAGATGGGCTGGACTCCTCTATGGATGAAGACAATAACAAACTTGCATACAGCGTAACAGATGTTCCTCCTTGGTACCTCTGCATTCTTTTAGGCACTCAGGTATGGCAACAAATTGGTCTTTATGTGCTTTTTTCTCACATCAAAAATGATAAAAGTAGCTTCTTGAAAGTAATGTTTTTTTTTTACTTTGACTCCTCAGCACTGTTTGACTGCATTTGGGGGAATCATTGCCATCCCTCTGATCCTGTCTGAAGCGTTGTGTTTGCAACATGATGGCCTTACACAAAGCTACCTCATCAGCACAATCTTCTTCGTCTCTGGTGTTTGCACGTTGTTGCAAGTTACCTTCGGCATTAGGTAAGAAACACATCATTAGGACTAGATGCTGCAGTGATAAATTACTGGCAGGGTAAAAGGGAGCAACTTTAGGTCTACTATTGGTGGGGTTATGCTCTCTGCCTTTTTATTTATTTATTGAATCATTTACTAAAATGGTTCAGGATATATTTCAATGCTTTTACTGTGATTTAATTAACTTTCCTGTTTTCTTTGTATTTGCTCTACACTTTTTCTGTTTCACATCAGTTAAACAATTAAGAAAAAGCTTTCGGGGCGGGGGGGGGGGGGGGGGGGGGGGGGGGGGGGGGGGGGGGGGGGGGGGGGGGGGG
>JARVJO010000002.1:12864996-12875034 GCA_031762555.1 Cynodonichthys magdalenae | reverse complement strand
CGAACCGTGAGACAAAAGTATCGAACCGAACCGAATCGTGAATTTTCTGTATCGTTGCACCCCTAATATTTATATATTTTCAGAATATGGTGTGGTGATTTCAATCTGAGGCAGTGGTTCACTTTACAACCTCTAGTTGCAGAAATGGTTATTACAAAAACAAACTGACCTTTTTTAATTTTCAGAAATCGGGAAAAAGAATCTTTGAGACCCCTGTAGAAGGAAAAAAAGCAAAAGAAAAACAACAGTAATAGTGAAATATTAGTAAACTATGATGCCAAAATCTGATGTCAATGTGTCTGTTCTTAGTTGCAGGGCTCCATTATTGTGGGCTCACTCTTCCAGGTGTTTGTTGGTTTCTCGGGTCTGATTGGTCTCTTCATGCGCTTCATTGGACCTCTCACCATTGCTCCCACCATCTCTCTCATCGGACTGTGCCTGTTTGATTCTGCTGGCAGCAGTGCTGGCAGCCACTGGGGAATTTCTTCAATGTGAGTAAAATAATTTGAAAAAGTAAAAAAAAAAAAGGCGACCTGCCTGCTGACACACGCACACACAGGAGAAGGAAAGCAACAAGTTGAGCTTCACCATGACAAAATTAGCATTGCACACAACAGTCTGTGGCTTAACCTCAGACAAAATCCACCCCAGGAAAAAGAACAAGGTGAGGAAAAGAGCTCCACAGCTCCTTTTATACTCTGCCCCTTCATTCAACAGGAAGTGATGCAATAATCATACCATTTATAGAAGTACTCATTTCTATACTGCTACATAATTGTTGTCTTATAAAAACGAGCACTGTGTGCATGAGGCCCCATTCTCATTAAAAAGTAATATTTAAGATCCAGGCGTTTATTAGCCTGTTAGCATGCTAAATAAATAAAATAAAGATGGTGCTCAGTTTAGGAAATGCCTTTTAAATATCCATCCATCCATTATTTCTGCTTTATCCAAAGTCATGTCGCGGGGGCAGCAGCTTGAGCAGGGAAACCCAGACCTCTCTTTCCCCAGCCACCTCTTCCAGCTCTACTGGGAGGCTAGCCGAGAGACATAGTCTCTCCAGCATGGCCTGGGTCGTCCTCTGGGACTCCTCCCTGTTAGACATGCCTAAAGCACCTCCTTAGGGAGGCGTCCAAGAGGCATCCATACCACATGCCCAAACCACCTCAACTGGCTCCGCTCAATGTGGAGGAGCAGCGACTCTACTCTGAGTCTCTTCCAGATAACTGCACCGTTTGTATAGAGACTGAATGGCCTGTAACAACGGACTCACAATCCCATGCTCGTGTAGCACCCCCTACAGTGTATTTTGAGGAACACGGCTGAAGGCCTTCTCCAAGTTCACAAAACACATGTAGACTGGATTAGCAAACTCCCATGACCCCTCAAGGGTCCTAGTGAGGGTAAAGAGTTGGGGCAGTGTTCCACAGCCAGGACGGAACCTGCTTTGTTCCTCCAGAATCTGAGGTTCAACTCTCAATCGAACTCTCGACTCTAGTACCCCTGAAAAGACCTTACCAGGGAGGCTAAGGAGAGTGTTGCCCCTGTGATTGGAGCACACCCTTCGATCCCCCTTTTTAAAGAGAGGAACCACCACCAATCCAGTGGCACTGCCCCCATTGTCCACACAATTTTGCAAAGGCGTGTCAACCAGGACAGCCCCACAACATCCAAAGCCTTGAGGAAATCAGGGTGGATCTCATTCACCCCTGGAGCCCTGCTGCCGTGGAGCTTTTTAACTACCTCAGCGACCACAGCTCCAGTTAGGGACAGACCAGCTCAGAAGTCCCCAGGCTCTGCTTCCTCCATAGAAGACGTGCTGGTGGGATTCAGAAGGTCCGAGAGGTATTCCTTCCACCTCCCAATGACATCACTGGTTGAGGTCAACAGCACCCCACCTTTACTGAGCACAGTGTTAGTGAAGTGATGCAACCCCCACCTTTGCCGCCGGATGGTTTACCAAAATCTCCTTGGAGCCGATCGAGAGTCTTTGTCCAAGGCCTTGCCAAACTCCTCCCACATCCAAGCTTTTGCCGCAGCAATGACCAGGGCCTCAATTGTTGAAGCGGCTGACTTGAGCATTAATCTCTGTTGTCTGCAATCCATTTTTCTTCTTTTTTCTTCTTTTATTTTTCGGATTCACAGCCATTGACTCGTTCTAAAGTTTCTGTCACTGTTTCAGGTCCTACAGAATCTTTTTGGACCTCAGTTAAATTTATTAATGTTTTTGGTGAAAATCATAGTTATATAAGACAAATAGAATTCTGTGTAAGGGCTGACTATCTGAAAAATGTAATTAATAATAACGTGTAAAATAATAATATAATATTAGAATGTGTATAAGTTTTGGAATGTATAAAAATGTCAGGAAGCTCTGTGTAAATGTCTCATTTCCCAAGTAAACTGATTTTATCTTATTTACTTCAATGTGGATGTGATCTGACCAGAACTTAAGCTAATAATAACTATTTAAAACTAAAATAAACTTATAAAGCAGATGTAATCATTGTTAATTATTATGTTAGCTAATATATATATTAGCTTCTGTAACAGAGTTATATTAAGTATTATGTACTGAATAAATCATGCTACAATTTACTACAAATAATTAAATGTTATAATAAGTTGATTTTTCCTCTGTTTTTTATATTTACACAGACTAAACTCTGAAACAATTATGAAATGTATTTTTTTTCTCAGCTATGGATGAGATTCTGATCACTGCAATTAGCTGCAAATAGTAGAGCCTAATTTACTAACTATTTAAAGTTATAATTATTCAATTAGCTAAAAAGTCTTGAAATTATTAGAATCAGGTCATTAATTATTGACTGACTTTATATCAAGTTTAGGTCATCGTTAGTTGTAATAATATATTTTCCTTATAAAACATCCAGCAGTTTTACATGATTATTGTATGAAAATAACATCAATTATTATAAAAATTTGATATTTTTTGTAATAAAAAATAAATACGTTCTGACAGATGGAGTTGGGCTTGTTTTAATCCAGTAGTCTTGTCAGCTGTGACCTCTTTAGGCACCATCTTAGCTTCTCCATGATGTCACATGTAAACAATGGGTAGATAGGTACTCTAGTTGTCTTATATAACTCTGTGGTTCTAATTTATCTGAGATGCATAGATGTAAATATTAAATGATCAGTTACTCAGTACTTGAGTAGTTTTTCATTTTTTTTTACCTAATACTTTCTTACTCTTACTTGAATTATTTCTTGGATGGCTACTTTTTACTTTTACTTGAGTAAAAATATGTTGAAGAAGTGCTACATTTACTTGAGTACTTGAGTACTTGAGTTTTTTACTTGAGTTTTTGGGTACTCTACCCACCTCAGTCTTTTGGACTAATAATTTTGTATTGTTTGTCCCTGTTTTCTACAGGACTACAGCACTGATCATCCTGTTCTCGCAGTATCTCCGTCACATTGCCATACCTTTTCCTACATACAGCAAGGATAAAAAGCTTCACACTTCTCGAGTCTACATTTTTCAAATTCTCCCTGTATGTATAGAATACCTTTGAAAATAACACAAAAAAACATAAATGTATATTAAATATCACATGTATGTATTCTCAGGTTTTACTTGGAATCACTGTCTCTTGGCTCATCTGCTTCATTCTGACCACCTGTAATGTTCTTCCTGCTGATCCAGAACGCTACGGTTACCTCGCACGCACGGATCTAAAAGGAGAAGTTATAGGCAGAGCTCCCTGGTTTACTTTTCCATACCCAGGTAAGATGCTGTGAAGCCATTATGGAGTTAAATGAAAAACATTATGCAAGTTACAGAATTGATCATCAAAAAAACAATAAGAAATTACATTTTTACTATTTAAAGTAATAGATTGTTATGCATGTGTTTAGGACAATGGGGAATGCCGACTGTGAGCCTGGCAGGGGTAGTTGGCATCTTGGCTGGTGTGATTTCCTCCATGATAGAGTCTGTTGGGGATTATCATGCATGTGCAAGGCTATCTGGAGCTCCACCCCCACCCAAACATGCCATCAACAGGGGTATTGGTATCGAGGGACTGGGCTGTCTGCTGGCGGGTGCATGGGGTACTGGAAACGGAACCACTTCTTACAGCGAAAACGTTGGAGCACTTGGGATCACAAAGGTTAGACTTGAAAATTGGGTTTGCCTTCACCCAATATGGATTATGAATTCGACTGAATCTCCATTGTTTTTTGGGTTTTTTTTTTTTTTGCAGGTTGGCAGTCGCATGGTGATTGTGGCCAGCGGCATATTCATGGTTGTGATGGGTATACTTGGGAAAATGGGTGCTATATTTACCACGATCCCCTCTCCAGTGATGGGAGGAATGTTCATGGTCATGTTTGGGGTCATTTGTGCAGCAGGGATTTCAAATCTTCAGGTATGAATCCTTACACATCAATATTTTTATTTTCTTTGATGACAAAATGTAATTATTCCCTGTGGTCATGTTTCAGTATGCAGACATGAATTCATCCAGAAACATCTTCATTTTTGGATTCTCCATGTTTGCTGGTTTGGCTATACCCAACTGGATATTAAAGAACCCTAAAGCTATTGCTACAGGTACATTAGAAGAAAAACTGTTAGCTCTGTTGATGTAAAAACATAAAATGAATGAAAATTCCTATCAATGATTTGAACAAAAAATTATTTTTTCAGGAGTAATTGAAGTAGATCAAATGCTGCAGGTACTTCTGACAACCAGCATGTTTGTAGGAGGCTTCTTTGGGTTCATTTTGGACAACACTATTCCAGGTATTTTTATATATTTTAGCCTTAACCTTATTAATTGCTCATACTCTAAAATACAAGTCATTGGCAGATGCAGATGTATAAAAATGTTCCCTGCCTGACAATCTTGTTATTAATAAATATTGTGTTGAAATGAGAAACATCTTGTACCATCTTGGCTTTTCATTATCCTGATTTCCCCAGCAAAATCAGATTATAAAATAAAAGATGTATTATCTTGGTATTTTGTTAAATAAATCTAGTAAATCACAATATAACTGTGCAATAAATGAGACTAAAAACCATGCAGAGGGTCAAGTGATTTCCACGTTGGTGTCACATTTGTGTGAGAACATGACCATGATTAATTGTTCGGTGATGGATTAAAAAACAGATGCTATTTGACAAAAGCATGGTACTGTTACTTTACAGCAGATGGATAATAATAAAGAAACTCTGAAGGCTAGAGTTGTGAGCTGCTCCTCTTTTATTTCCAACAGGATCCAAACAGGAAAGAGGCATCCTGGCCTGGAACAAGGCTCATGAGGATGACTCCAGTGAAACACTCGAGAGCGGAGAAGTCTACAACCTTCCCTTTGGTATCAGCTCGTACTTGTCCTCAGTCTCCTGGCTGCGGTACGTCCCTTTCTGCCCCCCTGGTCTACCCCAGTCCCACGAGCCAAAGCAGCCTCTGGGAACTCCAGGGTCTGGACAGATCATTATTGGAGTCGGTGTGTGAGTTACTCTAATTTGCCATCCTGTAAAACCCTTCCATCACAGGCAGCTCAGTTTATGCCACATCCTGAAGACATTGTACTGTAACAATACAAGCATTTAAATGATCATTTGAAGTGACGTCTCCCAATAATATCTTGCAGTAACTTCCTTTTTTTGAGTGTTATTTTAGTGCTGAATAAGTCGTGAGTGTAAGCTCAAATAAAATTACATCTTTTGACTTTACTTTAAATTCACTTGAGCTCACTTTAAAATGTTACAAGGTCAAAGTAACGCGGAGAGATAAATCTGAAAGCACTTAGAAAAAGATCACTAGTTTTAAGACAAACCAAATTGACAAACAAATATGCAACAATCAAAGTAAACTCTTCTTTACAACATATTCTGAACATGAACCTCACAAAGAACATGGAGCTAAATTAACATTTTGTTTCATGAAGGCTGCATGAACACCTTAACAAAAGGCAGAATTGTCGTCACATGAATAAATTTTAGTGCCAACTTGAGTAAAAAAAACTTGTGCAACCAGGGCATAACATAAAGACAACAAATGCACCTCTGTGATACCTTTCATATGTTTTAAACCTACTGAAATCAAAGCTTTTGTTGCCAAAAATGCCACCTATTCCTTTTTAATGGAAAGAAAAGTTGTATTTGGTGCATTGCTTCAGATGGATGATCTTATTTCTTAAATAAGTTACAGTAGACACTGTGTTGTAAAAAAACCTCAAAACATTTTGCTTCTTTTACATTAACTCTCCCTGTTTGTTGTATGTTATTTTACTCAACTAGAAACAACTAGAAACCACTTGTCACATGAAATGTATGTTTTATTTGGTTCAAAGTTTTATTTCTGTCGAGGACCTTGTTCAGACTGGTGCTAGAGGACAAAAAACTGCAATAAAAGGCTTTTGAATGTTTCTGAATCTATAATCTTTGATGTCCATAAGAAACAAATTGTACATTCAGTGTTTCAGTAAACTAGTCAATGTATATTTATTTGTTTTAACCTTGAGCAATTACTTCATTTTTTAAATTTTTTGTGCACTTTAATAATTTCTGATGACATTTTCTGAGGTTTCTCATGCTGATTTTTAAAAAAAATTTAACAATTTCTCAATGTACAAACTCAAATTATCTTGTTTGTGAAAATAAATTGAACTTGAACCAACTATGATCATATTTCCTCAGTTTGTAAGTGTCAAGTCCTTCTTTGTATAAACTTTGTATAAACCAACAAAACCACATTTTTCTTTGGACTTCAGCAAAACTGACCAGCTTTTGGGTAGTGTATACCAGAGTCAAAAGGGTACGCTCAAAATTGTCCTGATGCAGCAGACCAATAAGATTTGAACAGTCAATTTCTGTTAGGTTCGTCATAATAATTTTCTCATAGAGGATGTTCAAAGATTTTGTCTTCTGGAGTGAAGACAGTTCAGCGTCTTCAACTGAAAACTTTCCGTTGCGCTCAAAATGTACACCAGCCGTCAGGATCTAATTTGTAAAGAAAGAAAAAATAAAAATAAAATAACTAAAAGAGAAGAATAAAATAAGAGAAATATTACATTCTCAATAATCTGAGCATCTTGTTTGTTGGTTTTGTTGGTACCTCAAAAAGCAGATGGGCGTCATAAAGAGACCGGTGGAACGTTGGGTTCACAGCTGTTGTCATTCTTCTTTTTACTCTGATTGCACCTGGAAACAGGGCTTTAGAGAAGAAAAAAGTAACAAGGTTTTTGGGTTACAAAGCAAAATTTTACTTTCAGATAAATACATTTATTTGTGTTTGTCTTGCTGTGAAAACTCTGGTAGTTACATGAACATCAACATGTGTGAGACAAGTGGACATTCTGACTGTAATCCATGATGTGCTCCCTGCATTTTAAACTCCACAACAAATCCTTTAGCTTACTGCCCTCAGTGTGTGAATGTGTGTGTGAATGGGTGTCAAGCGCCTTGGGGTCCATGTGGACTTAATAAGGCGCTATATAAGTTCAAGCCATTTACCATTTACCTTTCTAATTGTATAATAAGGTTATCTAATGACTCAATTAATAATCTTTTACCAGGGTTATAAAAGTGAATAATATTTTCATTATTTATCCATATTTAAATAAGTATAAACTCTAAATCTTTTCCTTTTGTTATTATTCTATTATTAATTCCTTCTTTTATTAATATAATACACCCTCCTCCTTTACCCCCTTCTCTATCTCTTCTTTCGTACCTTTTAATTACAAAATCTGAGAATTGAGACATGTTTTCTGAATGCAAATTATATCTGGTTTATTTATGCTTTTTTGAATGAATCTTTTAAATTCCTGACCATTTGCTATTAAATGTCTGGCATTCCACTGTAAAATGATCAAATGATCTTTCTTACTTCACATCCCGCAAATGTCACCATATGTTGTCCTCCACAGTTACTGCTTTAGTTTTGTGTGACTGGTGATCCATCTTTTGTAGAAAGTGTATATGATCAAATACAAAACAAAAATTTAATTACAGAATTGAGCAAAATTTCAAAAGACTTGTTTCAAATATATTAAAAACTATGATATTGTTTTTGGAAGAGATTATAATATGGTAATAGATGATTGGCTTGACAGATGTCCCTCGAAATTTCAGTCATCATTATTTGGCTTTTTTGTAAAAAAAATAAAAAAAAAAACCTCTGTAAATCTAACAGTTAATGCCATGGTTAATCTAGTTAAGTTTTTTTATACAAAAGAAAATACTTCTTAAATCTAAACCAAACTTTGTTGCTTTTCACAAAGAACTGTGCCTTTTCTCTTCATCGCTGAAACATATGAAGGGGATAAAACGCTACTCCTCACGATGGAAAACCCCTATTACTTGCTAAAGAACTGGATGAACTTGTTATTTTTTTAATTAATTAGTTAATTTTATTATTTAATTTATGTATTTATTTTATTCTTTTCTTCTTAACATTTCCATTATTTGTTGTGCGTTCCTTTTTTACTTGTTTGTACTTGTAGTTGTTAGATTTGTATTGTTCACGATCACAAATAAAGTTTTGACAAAAAAAAGCTTCGACCCCCTCATTTACGTCACTTTCCAGCGACGATCAAATAACGAAAGTCAAGTTTGCTAAATTTACCTACAAAAATAAACGTCTCATTTTCCATCGATCATATTTAGTATACTTTATGTCGGCGAAAAAAAAATCTAGATTTTAACCCGAATACTTCTAATAAAAATTATTCTACATAGTGCTGATGTTCATAGCATTACTGAATTTGACAAACGATGCAACACATTCTAAATTATTTTTATTTTGAAAAATAAAAACCGGAAACTCTCTTCATTTGCCTACGTGACTTTTTAACAACCACCAAGACAGCAGGTGAGTCATTGAGAACATTTGTTTAAGATGTGTTTTATATAAGTTACAAAGCTTGTCAGAGGGACTTTAAGATATTAATGTGGGAAATGTAGTTTATTTATGTTTACGGACAGTTGTTTACCAGGATTTACATAGTAAACAACTTGTTTAAGAGCCTAAAAGTGTCGCTAAAGGTTACAACTCACTGCGTCACGGTGTCTGTCTCCCCTTCCAAGACAAAACGTAACACTAGTGTGTATGTAATTAACTACCTCATCATTCTTTGTGCTTATTTGAATATCCAAGGTTTAAAGGTTTGAACCGTGACCCAGAGTGTTTTTCTGCAATATCTGCAAACTTAAAGCCTACATGGTCACTTAAGTACAGGTTTCTGATCTTTTATGTAGTTTGCACCTCGCTTTTTATGTACTAATTTTAACCAGACTGGGCAGTAATCTCAATAAAAGTTGTCAAATGATTTAGGATGAAGTTAAGTGTGTAAAGATTGAAGAGCTCAAGGTTACCTCAAACCTATTACTGGTGCTGAAAGTATTTGGATGTATATAACTCGCAAGTTGTGTCCCAATATCAATGTACAGAAAATGCTTCAATGTTTTCATTTTTGAAAATGAAATATTTTTCTTTGTTCTTGAAGCTTTCAGATATTACCAGTGCCAGTTGAAGTGATTTGAGCCATGCAATGTGATACTGGTCTTTTATCTGTGCTTACATTGTTGACACACTAATATCTATCGTGTTATTTACTCTCCCAGCATTTTTATTTTGTTGACATATAAATACTGCCTACCTTTGGGTTTATTTAGCTCCCTAGATGGTTATAATTAAAGGAGCAGCAGCATTATGAACACGTAAACAAAAGTATAGACTTACATATTGGGCTGCATAATATATCAAAAATTTATCATCATCGTAGTAGCAGATTGTACAATATGGATATTGCAAAAAACTGCATAAACTGCAATAAATGGTTGGCTCAAGTGTTTGAATTAATGAGTTTTGTCACACAGACGGAAGCTTGAAGTAATTCACCAATCAAATGGAGCCCTTCATGTATTTGGCCAATTAGCTGGATCTCTTCATGTATTTAAAAAATTCATGCTGGAATGGAAATATATATATATATACACTCACCGGCCACTTTATTAGGTACACCATGCTAGTAACGGGTTGGACCCCCTTTTGCCTT
>JARVJO010000002.1:12845538-12860905 GCA_031762555.1 Cynodonichthys magdalenae | reverse complement strand
TGATCACAGGTGAGAGTAATTAGTGTGGGAAAACCAGAACAGCCAATGGTGCAGCAGAACCGAGTCCAATCCTCACATCGTATCAAATTCCTCCCTCCTTCTGCACTCATCCTCAAAATTTAACTGCAAATCTCAATTGTATGTGGATCACTTTAATTTCGTGTGTGAAAGGAAAAACTGTAAGCAAACATTCAGCAGGTTTTTCAATATTTTTTTTGGCTGAGATCATTTAGAAACACATGTTTGAAATACAGTATCAAATGTAAAACCCAGTATTTGATCAGTTCTTACTGCAGTACCTCTCTGAGCTGCAGCTGTTTGTGACTTGTTGGTGAACTGCATTCACAGGAGAGTAAGGACGTTTTAGTAAGGGGTTTAGAAAATGGACTGCCTGATGGTTACAACAAGCAGTTCAGTTCCAGTTTATACTCGGCTATAAACAAATATCATTTTGCCAAATATTTAAGCATTTCACAACTGAGGTCAAAATCCACCAAAATAACACAAAGTACTAAATTCACTCATGTGATGACTGATTTGTTGAAAAAAAACAAAGACTCATCTAAACTTTTGAGCTTGTGACATAAAAAAAATGACAATGGAGGAAGATAAAAAGTTTCTAGCCCAACATTATGATACATTATCCTCACAGGAACTATATTCTGTTAACAATGTGGTAGTAACTGTTTATGCACTTCTATTGCACCACAACCATTTGTCTTCAGAAACAACGCCCCGTGAATCTAAATCTCTTGCAGTAAATAACCATTATGTTCAGCGTTTGGTTGTTATAAATCAGTCGGGACAGTGGAGGATGTTCATGGGATGTTTAAGGGATTTCTGCTCTTATGATGCGGTCTTTGAGTTCAAGTTTCTTGGATTGCTGCAAAAGATTAACTTAAAAAAGTTAAACTTGCTTACTTTTACGTGAAGGTAACTTACTCCCCTTGAGGATTGTTTTGTAAAGTCATGAATATATTCAAGAGATTTTGTATCTTAGTGCAGAGGTTCTCAAACTTTTCATGCCAGGGCCTCCAAAAAGCACTTAGCTTCTGGCCAGGGACCCCTTGGTCAACTGCTTTATTGATATGTTGGTGATTTATTCAGTCTAACAAATATTATGAGTTTAATCATTGGTAATTGTAAAATTTAACTCACAACACATTGATTTCTGTCAAAAGTGTTTACAGCTAGGAAAAGATACACATTTTAATTTTCAGTTGAATGAAAGCTGACATTTAGTGCTGATCTCTAATTTCTGAGTCAAATATAGTAATCAGCAAAAGCTGCAAGATGGTTTCAAAAACTGTTTCATAATGTTTCTATCAAATGTTTCAGCCTCTATGATTTTCCTGAAGCTCAGTCAAACCATTTGGTAACATTCCAAAACCACAGCTTTGAGACAATTTCCACTGGAATGTATATCAAACCTGTCATGAAGCTGAAACCCTGGTGTTTAGCACCCTGAAGCCAAGCTTCCTCCTTTACAAGCTGAGTGTGGAATAATACAGTAGCCTCCAGTCTGTCAAGTAGATCTTGAGGTCAGTTAATGCTCAGAGAAAAGGTATGGGGTGGAACCAGGGAGTGTCAAACTCAGCTACTCAAACCCCTCTAATACGAGACCTGTTACTCTCTCCTCACTCGCCCACCAGTGTCTCGTTTCAGTTGTTATGGAAGTTTTTGAAAGGAAGTGTCCAGTGCTGTTAACAGCAGACCTTTTTACTGGCTTCTGACATCTGGGTATAGTAAAGCTGATCACGGCAGGCTTGAGCGTGGTGTCCGGGTTCTAGATTTGCATGATGGATAGTTGCAGTGGTTGAGGAGGACAGTTTGCCTGCCCTAATGGGTCCCTGAGGAACGCAATCAGCCATTCTCACTGCGTTACGGATAAATAAAAAGCTGAGCAAACTCAGCTATGAAACAGCTGACTTAAGGCACTTATACAAAAAATAAAAAATGAAACAAACAACAAAACCCTGAAAAAAATTCTAAAAGTATCAGGTCATAGAAAGTTTTGAAAGAGCACAAAGCGCATTATGAGACACCTAATTCTAAGAGCACACTTGGGTTTTCTTTAAGAACTTATTAATTTTTCAATAGAGTGAAGACAGAATCAGAGCAACAGCTGAAAATGATTATTTTGCTGTGTGTCCAGTTCAAATAAATACTTAGAATCAAAACTATTAATATTAAAACTGACAGTCTGGAAGGTTCCCTCCTACAGATATGTGGCAAAATGAATAAAGAATACATCTAATTTTTGTTTAGCACAGATATTGATTTTACAGTAGATGAACATCAATTCATTTGTCTGTTAAATTGTTTCCCAACATTTGTAATAATATAGTTCATTCTCTGCTGTGTTTATGTACATGGTTTTGTTACCTGGTAGGGATGATGGAATATATGTAGAAACCTGTGTGGTTAGTTTTACTTTAGGTTAAGCATGAATCTGTGTGATTAGTTTTAGGTAATGGGGTGAAGGTTAGGCATGAATCTGTGTGATTAGTTTTAGGTAATGGGGTGAAGGTTAGGCATGTATTGGTGTGGTTAATGTAAGGTTGGGGTTAGGGTTGGACATTAGGGTTAGGGTTGGGGTTGGGTTGCAGAAGTAAATTCGAATACATAATAAATTATTAATCAAGCATTGTGCAGATTTTATTTCCTAATTTATAGCCGTACTTAGAAACTTTATGCTAGTTAAATGACAGCTTTATTTTATACATACAGTAAGAACAATAGGACCACAGTTCTTTCTTCCAGTTTTCCTCTGTTCTTCTCTTGTTTTGAGCACCATTGTGCATCACTCATGCTGTATGTTTTGTGTCGTATACTCTTGCTGAATGCACGCATAACTAATCAGACAACTATGCTTTACATTTAACATCTAAAGTGACAAAACATTCTGCACAGTTCTGTTTACATAAAACTGAAAACAAGAGAGCAAAAATCCCATAACATGTCAAATTCAAGCTGTTTTTCACAAAACCTCTTGGAGATAAACAGTGAATTGCGAGCACACGGTAAACAGCCATTACTGTAAATATAAACACTTCATGGGCTTACATTTTCTGTTTGATTTGCAGTCTAGCTTTAAGATCAACAGTTTCTGCTCCAAACAATATTTCAGACTCAGACTCAGAGCTAAGATGTGAGGGATTTGAAAACAAGTCTGAAGTGTTACACGTTGTTTACACATTGGGTTTACTGAACTTATGGCTCTGCTTTTTAACAGTGACAATTCAAAGTAAAAAATCATTTTTAAATGTTTTTGCTTAATGTGTTTACAAAGGATTTTTATTTTCTTTGTACTTTTAAAATAGTTTACTAGGCTCTGCATTTGTTCTGTATTACTGTTTTAACAAATATGATATTAAACAATTCAACTGCCGGTCCGTGGGCCTCGTGCAACCCTTGGGTGACTTCCGTACGGCCCAATGTGGCCGATGTAAAAAAAATTAAGTTTTTAAATTTTCTTTTTTTTAATTAGATATAAAAATACATTGTAAATCAACTGTAAATGTAAAATGTATGATTCAATGGAATAATAAAAAAAATAAGATAAACGATAGTACTTGTTCTGTTACATACTGCAGTGTTTCACCTAACTTTGTTTGGCAAATCAAGAAATACAGTTTGATTTATCTTAAATATATTCTGATAAATATTCTTGTTGCGACAATTCAAGAAAAGAACATATAAACAATTGGATTAATCCCTGACAGAGTGTGCAAGAGATGTAAACAAACCCTGCATACAAACAGAACAAAGCCTAATCAGGTAGAGGCTGAAGCTTCTGGCAGCTGCGGCAGCAGCTCCTGTGAGACCTCAGGAAATCATCTGAACTCAGATGGGAGTAAGGAGAGCTTCAAGTGTCACCAAAACCACTGAAATATAATGTGATGGCTGCGCTGGGCCAGCTGTCACCTAAAACGCCACACAGATTGTCTCTACGTTGCTGAACCTAAAATACAATACTGTGATTTCAGCTGTGGGGTCTCAGCTGAACCAATATGCTAAAATTTATTGATAAAACCAAGTTGTAAAAAAAAATGCAGTTTGCTCTCAATTAGTACAAATGCCTAAATTGTTGGGGACACGCTGGGGACAAAAACAAAAGAACTAGACTTCTATACTTCACATTTTGAAATGAGAAAGCTTCCTGGATGAGAAGCGATAAATCTTCAGCTTCAGAACAGAAGTCCAGTTGTTTTGTTTTTAACTTTTTCTGGGGGGATTTAGTTAGGGATATCTTCTATAGCTGTCAGCATGTGTTAAATTACTACAAATCACTTCTTGGGGGAGGTCATCTGAATAGTAGTCATCAGTTATTTTCTGGAGACAGCCTGAATAAAGTGGAAGCAAATATGGGCTCTCACACGTGGTAACTTCCAATATTTTCCTCTGGAGTCTGTTCCATCTAAGCATGCAAACAGAACATGTTATGGTCTGAACAGAAATCCATCTGTCTTGAAAAGAGTCCATTGTTTTGACATTACACCACTAATCTCCGCATCTTGTCTCTGAAACTAATCAATTGTAGTGTCTCAATATGCGCAGACGACACCTGCTTCCTCTGGCTCCACATACATCCATGTGTATGCTTTGTGTATTTTACACACATACTGCTCTGTTCCAGTTTACTGCTTCTCCACATCATCAAAAAAAGGAAGACAAAGTGCATTCTGTCAGTTTATGGACAGAAAAAAAACTGTAGTTTTGTGAAACGGGTAGGTTTATTCAGTAAACCCCTGGGGTCCAGCTGTTAATAGTGCTCTGTAAATCCTCAGAGGTGGCCATTTTCAGGACAGAGGGATCTGGGCTGTGTCTCTAACAACATTTTTTTAATGCTGACAAAAGACACCTGTGTAAGCACACAAGAATGATCACACGCAGGTAAGAATGTGTGTTGATTACAGTAGCTGGTTTATGTGGTGATAAAGTCAACCTACAGAAGATTTTAGTGATTTCTTTAAAAACCTGGCATCTGAGCTCTTTTAAAGACATCTGCAACTTCACCTTTCTCACTAGATGTTTTCCAAACATGAATTAAATATGACACTTTAACAAGGGGTTAAGAAAGCATCGATACACTTAAATATTGCGATATTTTATTTTTTCTGAGACTGTATCAATTCTCAAAACCACTGCTTCGGTTTTTAATTAAGACGATGGATGGATGTTCCAAGAAGAAATGTTGTTCAGTGTTCTTTTGAATGCATTAAATAAACAGATTTTATGCATGTAATGCTGGCTGTGCTCTTTTTTTTTTTTTTTAATTAGAAGCGTTTGGAGAAAAAAATGGCAATACATCACCTTGTTTATAGTATTGCAATATATCGCGATATATCATATCGTGATCCGTGTCATGAAATGCATTGTGTCACCAAATTCTTGCCAATACATGGCCCTAATGAGACCTAAAGAGGTAAAAAACAAACAAGTAATAGAAAACTATGATTTATAAAACTGTACTAACGTATTCATTGAGAATCTGCCTGTCATAGTGTTTTATCTGGCAAACAGATAAAAGGAAGTATGACATTTGTTGAATTATCCAGAACATTAAAGTTACTTTTTATCCCTCTTTGATCACTTTGTTGTGTCAGTGATGTGGTGAAACTGGAGGAGTTCACAAATAAATAAAACTGACAGTTTACATCTCATACCAGAAGATCTGCACAAACAATGTCTGGAGAATAAAAAAAAGACAAACCAAAACACTGAAATACTCTGTTTAGGAAGTCGGGATTAATTTGAGTGGTTTTAGCAAATGCTGATACTAAAAAAATCTAACAAAAAGACACGTATTTGTTCCAGAGTGAGTCAAATCATCAATAAATTGACTTAAATTTTAAATTATAATATTTTTTTTCTTTTATAAATTAACATTTTGGGGCAGCATCTCCCGTCTGCAGCAGAACAAACTGCACTTCAACACGATGCCAAAAAAACTCAATTTCCTTTCTTGACATCAAACAACTTCAATAATAAAAGGCAGAATTGGTGTTTCGTACAGAAGCTTTATCTTAATGCTTTTTCTATCAAATAATAACATCGTGTATTGGCTCCAGCAGGGAGGACTTTCCGCATCACGCACAGCAAACCATTTTACTGAAGCAGGTCTGGAGCCGTGTGCGCCAGGCTCAGGCACGGGAGATGAAAGTAGTGATAGTTCATAAGCACATACCGCAAAGTATTTGCTTGTAGCAGGCAGATTTTCTGGATCACAGCATAGTAAGATTTTTTTTTTTGCAGTTTGAAATGTTTTGGAGAGATCAAAAGGGTCAAAAAGCAATAAAACACGTTGAAATGATAAAAATGGAGGAACGCTTTTTATTTTTCGAGGTGTGGATTTGTTTTTATTATTATTCAGCTGTACCCTTCTGCAGGGGTCACCTCACACAGAAGACTTGGCAAGTGTTTTACACCTCATGCCCTTTCTGATATAACCTGGACCTGATCCAACAGCCTCAGCAAGACCACAGAACTGACCACTGAGCAACTCTGGCCTCAGGAAGGTGTGAGACTTTTATTAAATAATAAAAAAACGTTACTTGCATGAGGTGTAGTTACCTAAAAATAGGTGATTGTTACCATAAAATGCAACTTAAATTTGTGAAAGTACTACAGTGAAATGATGTTTGTTGTGAAACTGGATTGAACTGAACTGTATGAGTCTACCCCATTTGACTGTTAGCAAAATATCTTATAACCTGATGAATGAATTTTAATAAAACATAGAAACCAATCGCTGGATGTACATTTAAAGCTGACTAATTTTGGAAGTCAGCCAGATTAAAGATTGCTGCCAAAGCTAACTGACATCAACAAACATGAAACATTACAAATATTGAGCTTAAATTAGACATGTTAGCAGCTGCGAATCATTCAAAACACAGATTACTATATAAGACAGGCTATTCAACTGGAGGCTCATGCATGACCAATGAGCCCCACCTAAAAAACAAACCAACAAAAACAACTTAATTTAGCATAAAATAGGTTTTAAATCAATTTCAAATATAACATTTATTATTCAATGCAACAAAGTAAATTTAAAAGATAAAACATAATACTTGTTCTGTTACATACTGCAATATTTACCATTGATGGGCAACACCCATTTTCAACACAAGATGATTTTAGTTTAAAGTTCTGGCATAAAAGGGAACAGGTGATTTAGATTTGTTTAGGAAAAGCAAAACCTTTACTTTAAAACATCCAATAATCATTCATAATGTTACCGTTATCTGTATGTAAAAAATAAAATGCTGTATTGTTTTGTATTGCAAATAATAACATTGCATTATGATTCCACATCCCCACAGAGCAGTTTTTTTTTCCATTTTCAAAAGGTGCATCTGTGTGAAGATGAGTCAAAGTGGACAAGACAGTGCGGGCAGAGTGTGAGCATTCCAGTGCAATAAGAAAAGCTGGGCGCCACGGTGAGCTCAGATCATGGGAGCAGAGCTTTCACAAAGACATGTGAGAAACATCACAAGGCAGGCTTGTTGTGTTCACGGGGACTGGCCCTTTGCTTCTCAGCAGGGTCTGAACTGTGGGGGTGGATGGAATCGAAAACCCACCAGCCATGTGCACACACTGTGCTACCCCTTCCATATGGGAATATTTACATGTGTGCTTTGTTGTTCAAGCATCAAAAGGAAGAGAGATTTATTTGACCTGTTTTTATGACACTTTTTAGCAAATTTGCATGGGAGGACTTAAAATGCCCTGTAAAAGCTGTTCCGGACCACCCCATTAAGTCTAATAACCTACATGAACACAGCAGAAAAATCACTTAGAAGTGAGGCTTTTGCTTCAAATTTTATCACTCTGCAAATTATTGCCACAAATGTGTTTTTAAATGTCAGGAAGTGTTAAAAGTTTATTTGAGATCTGCAACAAAAAGAAGCTCCATCGAAACGAGACGAGAATCCTTCGGTTTACTGGAAAACAAAGCGACAATCGAAGGAAAAGTTTGTTCTGGCAAGTTCATTTTTATTTTACAAAAAGGAGAGAAGAGGGCTACAAATCTGGACAATTTATACAAATACAACAACTTTCAAAAATAAATTTTAATTTAGTAGACACTCTGTGATCAAGTTTCTGCAATAGCTCACTGTTTGAGATCCCTGAGCAGAGACACAGAGCCAAACACTTTTTAAAACTTTCTTTTAAACACAAAAACCTGGATGCTTCTCCGTGAACACTTTATATTTACACAGAAAAAAAAAAAGGTTTTGTCGGTTAGTGTGTGAAATATGGGCAACTGTTTGTTTTTCACTATCATAGTGACAACAGCACAGTGTTAACAGCATTATGACAGTCACAAGTAACATACTGTAGATTAAAATCTTCACCTGGAGGTGAAGCTCTGTAAACAGGTACAGTATGCTCATAACACGAGTGGGTTTTTAAGATTTTACTCCAGAATGATAACAAACAAAGACAAAAATGTTCTGTTAGCCAACTTCCTTCAATTTACATGGAAAAACACAGTGCCAGCTGGTTCTCTTACCAACACAGGAATAATTTACAATGTAATGAACCCAAGACAAATAAGGTGAAGCGTGGCCAACAAACAATCACAAATACTTTACAAACTTTTACTTTCATAAAGGTGCCGTTTCACTTTTTAATGTTGAAAAAAATTAAATGAGAACAAACATTATGTACAAATCAGACCTAAAAAAGTGTTTTGAAAACACTGAAAATTCTTGCGCTGTATTGAAACTTGCTCAGTAACTGAGCTTTTATTATTTTTTTCCTGCATGGTTTTCAATATACTATACATGTGGTATATATTAAGATTCATTAATACAAACAAAAAGGAAAAAAAAGGTTTCTGTTAAAAGGCATTAAATATTTCCCTCAAAAGCACTGCAAACTGTGTTTTATGACTAAAAGCTGGGCATCAACATAGCTTTTGTGTTTTAGATAAAAGAATTCATCCGACTCGTGTCTTAATCTGAAATCTGAGAAAGATGTGTAGCTGAAACCTTTTGTTAGAAAGATGGCTTCATAATTACATTAATAGATTTTTGTTTCTGTAGATCAACACGTTGCCATGGCGACCTTTTAAGCAGTGCGCAACAAGAAGTGACGATTATTAGGACATGACTACTACATAACACTGAAAATATAATCAGACTGAACTTTCTTGTTTTTGCTCATCGGCTAAAATATGCTGTTTCAGAGGCCATCATTGTGCTGCATAAATAAATTTCCCTTTTTTTCAAGTTTTCACAGATTATCTGACACGAATGGTTTTCAGTAATGGTGCTACTTTACTGTAAAATGTGATTTCGTGAGCAAATCAAAAAGATCCTTTAAGAATAAGAAACAACACAACAAGGAATAATTTAGAATTCAAGATGACAATTTGTCTTTTATATCAGCTTTTTTTTCCCATTCCATTAAAAACAAAAACATCTCATCAGGAGGAGATCTGACAGAAAGATTCCTTAATGCTTCACTCAAAACTCTTTTCACTCTTTAATTTTATCTCATGCTGCTGGAGTTCAAGTGCTCTAAAAGAAAAAACAGAAAAAAAAAAGATTACTGTGAAAGAAATAAATCTGAAGAAGGTTTTAAGAGTCCAAATCCCACACAGTGCCTGACTAACTGTAGGTAATATTGTGGAAAGCTGCTGGCCAGAGGTGTTTGCAGAGCTCAGCAGTGATTAGGAGAGCCTGTGCGGCTCAGTCGTTGTGTCTCTGCAAATATCCTCCCTCAGTCTCTTCTATCTCTTTTGGATGAGTAAACGGAATGCAGAGCATGTTGGCTGCCCCCCCACCCCGTGTCTGGCATGCAGATGGCGAGTAGGCGGGCAGGGAGAACTAACTCAGGGGTTATTGGTCCTCAGGCCCTGTTTCTCCATGATGTTCCACAGCTTACGCAGATTTGACTGGGTGATGGTATCGTCCGGTTTCAGCTGAAGCGCCCGGAGGTAATTGGCTTCAGCGTCTTGCAGTTTCCCGTTGAGGTGCAGGATCGCACCGAGGTTCATCAGGGCTGCGGGGTACTGAAACAAACACATCGAAACACAAACAGTTTGATACACAAAGATGTAGAAAAAGTTTTGTTCAAGAATAAAATTACAGTAACTCATTCCTTGGTTAAGAGAAGCAGTCACAGCAGGGATAAACACAGAGATTCAGTTTTCTGGGACACAGCTTGATGATAGTTAATTACTGAACAGAAATAAAACAAAATCACAGCTGATGACTAAAACAAGCTCTATAATTAACTGTAATGGAACATTGGGTCATCATGAAACCTTAAGATGGTACTGGATCCTCTTTGTTGGATCACCCAAACTGTATGGAGTTTGGTAACCAAGCTGTTTTGCACGTCCCCGTGTCTGGTCTGTGGCCATAGATGTCAGTGGGAGCAAACGCCACTTTGAAGTGGGTTGAGATGTTTATTCTTGCTGGTGCCAATGGGTAAAAATTGTAATCAGTGAGACGAGTGAGTCATGGGGACATAAGTACAGAAGAAGCGCCTGGGGTGCAATCATGTCAAGACCATGAAGTATGCAGGCCAAGGGAGGGGCAACATCTGATCATCATTTTGGTTTAAAATGTAAAAAACAAGTGCTGCTATCCTGTAGAGGAGGTACTGCCATACAACTAAAGATTTTAGTAATTTTCTGAATTGTAGTTTTTTTTAATAAAACTGTTTCAGGAAAACAAGCTCATCAGGCTTTTTTGCCATTTTTGTTACTTTGGTAGCATTTTATAATAACTACACCTTATTTAGCTTTACTTAGTCATTAATAAATGGTTATTTAGCCTTGAAAATGTCATTAATTAAGGATGATTCATACGTTATAAGCTAAAAATGTATTTTTTAAATGTTTTACCCATAAAGGTTAATTACTTTCAAAACCAACATGCTCATTATTTATTCATGCTTAATAACTCATTAATTAACTATTATATATAATGTGTGTATAAGTAAATGTACTTTCACACCCTGTGTTAGACATGTAATAATGGTTAGAGAATGGTTGAAATGATCTACTACACCTGCAGTGCATAACTAAGGCAGTTGCTGGTAGTTAGGTCTTTTTGTCAACCCTTCTAAAGTAAAGACTAATTATGCTTTTTATGTATTTGTTAATGTAGAAAGTAAAAAAGAGCCACAAGTTCTTTTTCACCTATGGAAATAAAATCTAAATCTTAGTCAATTCAAACATTCTCCATCTATGAATACTTGTCTAACACACGGTGAGAATGTATATTTATATGAGCATTTACATACATATACACACAGTGTAGTACAATACAGTACAATAACTGTTAATTCATGCATTATTAAGCATGAATAAACAATGAGCATGTTGGTTTTGGAAGCAATAAGCCTTTATATGGGTAAAACATTAATAAATGTGTTTATTTATAGCTTATTATGTATAAATCACCCTTAACTTATAACTAACCATTTATTATTGATAAAGTAATGTGTAGTTTTTATAGAGTGTAACTGTTACTTTTACGGTCATTTATGATGTGTTTTGCTGTAATCAAATACAATTTTACTAATATTTTGTGACACAAGTCAACTATTTAGAATTGGATCTATTCTAGATGCTATAGACAATGAATGGATGGATAGAAATTTCCTTTTTGCCTTCCCACTGTGACAAAATGTGTATAGAGAAACAAAAGAATGACTTGATTATAAAGCAACTTTAAGTGTATCAACTATGAGTGTTTTACAAGAAGAAATGTTGAAGAGTAACTCGGCTGTAATAACTTAAGGGAATAATTTATGCAAAATTTTCCTTTCGGATTTGAAAACTTTGAAAGGACAAATGTTTTATGGTGCAGAAAGCAACCAAGTCCAACCAAGAATCAACCGGGATTTGGCTTGTATAGAAAGAGCAAATTGAAGGACTAAGGGAATAAATTCCTTAAATGGAAGAAAAGGTTGTCTGTCAGGCACAGCTGACATATGTGCTTAATGTAAAACAGCAGTGTGTTGCAGAGTTAGGAGTCAATCTGCTGTAAGGTATAAACTAACAAAGATAGGGAGTGTACACAATCACATCAAACAGAGCAGAAGATAAAAGTAAGTAAGATGCATGAAGACCTTACATTATCTCCGAGGTAAGATACAAATGGTAAAAAAACACAGAAACAGATGAAAGAATCTCAGTGTTTGGATGTGGACATCAGTGTGTCTGTGGCCATCATGAGATATCATTTTACGAAAAATACGCTTCAGAAAATTAAGCTGTGGAAACACCTCGTTTGTATTTTACAAAATGTCTTTTAAATGATGACATAAACATTGTGCAAAAAAAGAAACATGGCATCTCTTAAAAAAACACATCTCTAAACAGGTTGGTGCACTAACTAAAAGGTAAAAAAAGATTTGAAAAAACTGTATATTTAGACCATCTCATTATTATTAACTTTTCCTTTACATTCTATAATTAATTGTAGCTCCTCCACATCATCATGAAAGGCATTGAAGTGTGTGGTGATAAAATAAACATCTCTTCTCTTAACCTGGTAAACATATTAACCATTTTGGACAGCTAAAAAAACAATTCAAACCACCTGACAGCTTTTAGCATCACTTCAATTCAAGCTAATAGAGACAGGGTTGGAATAAAGCATAAATGAAGGTTTTTTTTAAACTTTGCATGGAAACACTTTAAATTGCATTTGTACACAAAGGGACGGACTGTGCTCGCTCAAAGTGGTTCTCAGAAATATTTCTGAGTCTGTGCAGGGATTTTCTCTGCAGAATCATGTCTGTTTTTAATGCAGTGCTGCCTGAAGGCCTGATGATCAAAGTTATTCAGGACAACTCTTTAGTTTGTTGCACATAAAGAACTCTCTTTATGTCCCTAATATTTTAATAGTATAATGCATTGCAGGAAATGCACATTTTAAGAGTTTGTGAGTTAACGAGCATCAAACTAGACATTACACAAACAATTATTTTTTGTAAAGCACAGCTTTAGTTGTTTTTTATGTTGAGACTTTACTTTTGCACAGTTATTAGCATAGTTTAAGACAATACATTGTTATATTAAATTACATTATAAGATGCATAATTGCAGTTCATTTGTATTATATTGATTTTAGCAGCTGCAACAAGAGAAATATTCTTTTATTTTCTATTTGGTTTAGTTAGATGTTAATAATACATGATACTTTGCAAAACTTTGATTCCATACAGGTATTTTAAACAACCATGGATTCAGGGATCAGCTTCATGGCTTTGTTGGAAATGTGAAGTCTTAACCTCAGTAATCCACAAGCTTGAGTTGGTTTTGTTTGTCATTTATAGTAAATATTATTCTAGTGTTTTGGTATAAAATGCCAAACTATGGTTTCTGTATAACAAAGCCAAGCTGAATCAGTACCCGTCTGTTTTGTAATGAAGACACACGAACAAACAGGATGCCCACATGTTTACATACTTCCACCCTCTGAGACCCTCTCCTAAATACCTTGACCCATCCTGTCAGAGCTCTTACAGACTCAATCCCATTCATTTTCAAGATGTCACAGTCTCCTGACTGAGTGTTATTACCATTAATCTTTCCAATCTGCTTACCCTGGCCTCTCATTTGAAGTTGCTGATGGATGTTGCACAAGCAAACTTCTGAGCTCTGTAAAAACCTAGGCCTCATTATTCTGAGCTCCAATGACAAGGAATCCTATTGTGAGGAGGCAGAGTAGCCAGTAATGATATTGGAAAGCCACCCAGTCGGTGATTGCACTCTGTCCATCAAAGTAAATAGTAATGAGGAAGAATAGTAGGTCAAACTTTTACTCACATTTGGTCTCAGGCTTGCTGCTTGTCCGTAATACTTCTCGGCTGCCTCATTAAGGTTGGCTTGTCTGAAAAGGGAAAACAGAGAGAAGCAATCATTACTCATTTTTATTGCTCCTGGCTTCGGCTGAGGCCTTGAACCCGGTGTGTTTACTGGTTCCCAGGGGTTAGTGAGAAAATAACATGAGGAAACAACAAGAGGGATGTGAAAAGCTGATCCAGTGGTCTGCAGGTTTCTCATTCAATAGCATCTTTCACTTGAGAACATCTGTGCTGAGTAGTGCACAACAAACATTTTCTGCTCTAATGGAATCTTAAGGTCAGGAAATTTGTTTTCAGTTTATCACTGAAAACATACAGGGAAGGTGTTCACTTGCAAATTTACAGTTTCTTTGTTACGAAACACTCACCCTGATGATTTAGGGATCTCAAACATATTTATAACCCACAAATACAGTCTCTTACTGATGGTAACAATTGCTGAATTCAAATTATTTGAAGTCAAAGACATGGTCATTGATGGCAGGGTGAGGAGCCACATAAACTGCCTAGATCAACGACTACAAAGCTACTGAGACCAGTTTCATTTAGGATGTCAGAGCCTATTACAAGATCACTGGGTGTATAGTTTCAGATCAAAGTGACCGCAAAATATAGTAGATTTATGTTTGATTTAAAACCCTTTCCTTAGACATCAAAACGTTTGATTCATCACTGACCAAAGAGAGGTTTGATTTATCTTACAATAACTTTGTGGTAGAAAAATGTAACATAAAATACATACAGAACTGACTGGAACTTTCATACAAATTTTGGGTTAACTGTGTCAAAGCTTAGCAAATATGGGCATTTAATCAGTCTACGGTACTTTTAATCTTTTCATTAAGTTGGGTTGTGATGAGCTGGCAAAGGGTATTCTTGAGGATATCGTTTGAAACTTTTGTGCAACAAATTTTCTCTCAAAAAAATAAGAGTCACTGCAGATGTCACAAACCCATCTTGAACCCATGATTGTTTTTTTTTTTAAAGGGGGGTGTTATGTATTTTCCAGGCACGTGGTTCAATTCTAAACTACAATCAAGTAACTATATTACCTACAGTTGTTATCAAAAATCCATTTGACTAATTTAAACGCCTTAAAATTGGCCTTTGTCTCTTTAAGATCTTCCTACCAATCCTGACACTCCCACTTCAGCACGTCTTCTCAACAATGCTTCATGTCATTTGCAACCTTTCGTAAGAGAAAAGTCCAACCATTTTTGATGAACTGAGTCATTCTTAGGAATCGTAAAAGAAGACAGTAGTCTCCTTGGCATCCAAAAATACCTTTCCTTGGACTGAGAAGTAGTTAGTATTACAAGTTCAACAGACATGCAGTTCCACCAGGTTTAGTGGAGCAGTGTGGAGAAGGCGCAGGGGAAGGGTGGGAGGTTCGGGACTATGATCCTGGGAGGTGCTTTGGATAAATAGGCGGTGCTTTGTACCAGCAAGCCACAAGAGATTGAAGGATTTCTCAAACATGCATGACTGAGTCAAATCAACACTCTGGGTCTTTTTGTGATGA
>JARVJO010000002.1:12809988-12839208 GCA_031762555.1 Cynodonichthys magdalenae | reverse complement strand
TAACAAACAACCTAATACCACATAAAAAAGTAGATTGATAAACATTAAATTTTCTGTTCCAAAACAATTAAATAATTAATAATAATCTGAAATAATTAAATCTAAAGCAACAATACATTTATACCAGTAGGTGTGATTTTTAATGCTCCACATGCCGCAGGGTTCAACTATGTCTCATCTGTGATCATAAACATACAGCACTCCTGCTTTGGGGTTGTAATATTGATTGTCTTGTAATTTTCAAATTGTATCTGCAAAATAGGAGATTCATTAACCTTTGGAAACAGCCTCTGTTTGTTAATGATCACAGCTATTGCTAATCTGGTGCACAGAAAAAAAAAGCAGGCTAGAAAGACTGGAGAAACTGCTGTGAAAACACTATAAAAACTATTTTATCATCTTATTACAACAGAAAGTACAGAACAGAAGAGTGGTATTCTTGAGAAGAATTACTACTGGTATATATATTTTTTGTTCAAATTTTAAATTTGAGAACACCAATTAAAAAAAAAGGTCAGGTCTGTCAAAACCTTCAGGGAAGACCTGACAACAGCCTGCTGTGATTCAGTATTTCGTGGAGATGTGCCAGAATGTCACGGCTGAAGCTGTTCACATGAATGAAACAATGACCTTTTGTTGCCAATCTAGATCAGTATTTCTCATTAATTCCAGCAACAGCAGGAGCTATCATGGTCAGCTTCCTGTGAAAACAAAAGGAAAATAATAGCTAAAGATAAACAAATATGGAAAAAAAGAGATGCTTTGAAAAGAAGCTAAATCTTAAAATATTACAACAGTTTTGCAAGGACATGAGTGAAGTATACTGTCTGTTCTGTTATTTCAAGGCGCCTTTCTGGCACTCAAGGACACCGTACAAAGCAGAAATAAGAAAAACAAATAAATGTAACAATTAAAAAAGATAAAATAAATACAAAACAATGTATCTAGATAAAATCAATGTAAAAATCTATATAAAATCTATACAAAAATATAATAGTAACAAAAATGTGATTTATCTGTTGTATTACAAAAATGCCACTCCTGTATAAAACTAATTAGTCTAGTGCACCCTAAATTAAAGAGACCTTGTTGCTACTTTTTAAAAAAACAAAATTAAAACTACTCTACTGCTACATGGTAGTAATTATATAAGGGGCTGCACTTTGTACAGACTTTGCCAGAGGTTTATGGGGCAGTGTTAGTACTCCTCAGTCACTGCTTGAGGAATATCCAGCTCAGATTCCTGAAGATTTTCAACAGGGATTCAAGACAAGTGGCTGCTTCAAAACACAAGCCTACATATACTAACACAGTGGTTCGTTACTTCAGTTTAAGAAAGTAAATCGAATATACAAACTTTCTGGTTACTAAAATGACAATACCCTGTGTTTCATGACCTATGCATTCTGTCCTTTAAATTTAACAAACAACTTTGTCTCATGCTGTGATTAAAAGAAAAATAATCAGAAAGACAATGATGTGGTGTTTTTGTTTTGTGCATTCGCTTTTGAGAACCTGAACATAGTTGCCATCAGTAATAATGTAGAACTGCTTCCAAACATTCAAACCTGGCGCAGTGACAAACAAATATGTCATCTTGACTCTTTGCAGACTCAGCACAAACTCATATCCTAACTACATCCATATGTCAGTGCTGATGACTGAGGGAGTTGTCACTTTACTGCTGCACTTGTATACCTCCTTTTTTTTAATTTTGATCAAGAGACATTTTCTGTGTGGTACTAAATAATGTGAGTCTTTTGATTGCATTCATCTACATACTTCTCAAATCTTATTTAAGTCATTTTTCCGACTTTCCAACAATGATAAGTTGATGGCAAAGAAACAGGAATCAGTTTTGGAGTCACACCAGGGGGCACAGATTACAGAGACAAACAAAGATGTGCATCCTTCAGAGGATGGTTCTAGTTAAATACAAAAGCATATGCTCAATTACTATCTGTCCAATAGCTGTCCAAATCCTGGGGCCCTATTTTACTGGAAACCCAAAGCCTTCCAGCTTTGTGTCTTTTGCTAATAATCCAGCTTATTCTGAAATAAGTGGTTTACCACAACCCTGAGGGAGACAAGTGGGTTGGTTTTATCTATTTTTTTTGTATTTGAGGAGCAATCAGCCCTCAACTGCAATTTAGGCTTTTTAAATCACACATGTAAATAAATTAAATATCCTTGGAGATGAGTTACGAAGCAGGCTAATTGGGAAACTTTCGTTTTGTGTCTGTTATTGGATTGTTCGTTGTGACTGTTGTTGCTTTTCATTGTTTAATAATGTGGTTTGTGAGAGCAAAGGTTTGTAAATAAATAAATTGAAAGGAGCTCAGAGAGAGATTTAATTAGCTCGGAGAAAATATTTTAGGCACATGAAGGCTTTTCCATATAATTGGCTGATGTGCACCATATATCTAAGATTTTTCCAAATCACTCCAAGAACAATCTATCGCACGGAACATCTAACAAGCCCAACAAAGGGCAAAGCCAGGATTGGCTCACACTCTAGCAGCAACCTGAGAAAAAAATCCTGTGAAAGAAGTGGCACGTCTGACCTATTCCCTCCTCTTCATCATTACTGAGATCAATTGTCTGCAGAGGGCCTTTCATCAAGATCCTACCTTACACTGATAGACTTGTAATGGAAGTGAAAATCAGCTCAGGGAACCAATCTAAGTGTTACCACCTTCAAAGCCTTCAGACACAGGCACAAACACAAAGAAAGCTCACATTTAGTAAGCACACCACATCCTCATGAAAGCCAGCAAAAATCTATCTATGGGTTTGATGGATGGATAAACGTTAGACTTTAAATACTGGAACAACTAATCAAGCCTGAACCGCAACTTCACTCTCCCTTCTCTTTCTTATCAGCTCCAGCTGTTGTGATTCTCCGAGACGGCGCAGAACCTTTGGGTGTAAAACCTGATTCTAAGCAAGCGAGACAAGATAAGAGCCTAATTATTCATTTCCCAACATGTGCTATGGATTAGCAACAGCTGGCACATGACAGCGCAACGCAAATAAGCCTTTACGATTTATTCATGTTATAGGTTGCATTTTGTTATTGACGTTTTTCATATATTCCATTTTTTTCTACTCATATATTTTTCACATTAATTCCCTTCATAACATATATTGCAGATTTCCATAAAATCTGCAATAGGAGTAATAAAACACACATGCAGATACAACTCTGTTTGCAAAGCATAAATTATACACTCATGAAGAGACACACACCTACAATTATTCATTCATGTTTCTATTTTATCAATGCATTATTGTAAATAGGTTTTGTTTATTTTAAAAGGAACAAAACTCAGTTGATACCTACAGTATATTACAAAGAGTGCAACTCAAACACAGTAAGCTATTTCAGGTTTCATGTTTCTGAAATCTAACACCAGATTTAAACTTTTAGTGTTTATTTCATTTTATGTTTTTGAGCCCTGTGAGCTCCTCGCTCTATAAATGTGCAGAGGAGGAAGTAAACAGGCAACAATTTTTATCGGCACAAAGACTGGTTAAAAGTATGCAGCAGCACAACATGGATACAACCATGATAAGAGGCAGGTTATTATGGAACTTAAAACCTTAAAAAGATGCATGCACCATGTTTTGATCTCTGCAATATAATAAATCTCATCAACAGACTGAGTGACGGCAACACGTTACTCTCAATCCTGCACTGAATAATGTCATCTGAACGAGCCCAGTAATACTAAATAAGCAGTTGCCTGAAATGCAAACAGCCTATGTTTAGGTACTTAATGTGTCAGCAAATGCTCAAGTCATTCACTTAGGTAAAAAAAACAAAAATCAAAACAGGTTTCCCTTTAGTCAAGTCAGCCACTGCTGGATTGAGAGTGAAAGGTCATGACTTCACAGCAAACCCTCATGAGTGAACTCTAATGCTCATGATCGAAGCTTTAACTCCCACCAACGTATCAGAAAACCTCAAGAGTCAGCTCATCTGGTTGGCGGATACCCAGAGCCCAAAATGAGAGAAGATCCACTTCAGAAAAGCAACAAACCCTGGAAGCCATTGATGACCAATAATTTGTTAAAAATTAAAACCCTTTTATTAACTGATGAGCATCAAAGATGAAATAATGTAAAACATGGAACATGCAGCTCTCAATAAAAAGGGAGCGAGGTAAACAAACATCAGATCGACGTACAACACTGCAGGGTGTAGATCAACCAGCAGTGATGGGATGAATGTGAAAACAGAATGCTTGATACTGTACTTCTGCCAAACACTACAGGCCCACAGTGGAAAAAAAAAGAAGAGCTGAGATCTACATGACGAAAGCGAATAAATCTAAGCGGGGAAATTTCCAACCAAGATGATGTAAAACAGGCCAACTCATGCTGTCTTGGTCAACTTTTATTAACCATAATCATGGAACCAACATGGGATTCATTTCTTTTAAAACCTTCACTCAACATTCCAGCTTCTCTCTATACATCACTGAAACTCAAGCTCCTAAAACACACTTATTTTAAATAATACTAGTCATCCTACAAAATATCATCTTTTCATGAGCCAGCTGACCCTAAGGGGTTGGACGGGGCTTTTTCTAATGTGCTTTAAACAAAAGTACTTATTTTCCATATTTGGTCTCTATAGGCATTAACAGATTTATAACAGAAGAAAGAAAAACACATCTTTGTTCAGACAGACAATGTCTGAGGGACTGAATGTCTGGTTGAACGTTAAAGGAGAAATGGTTTATAGGTAGACCTCAGGGGGATGATTTGGGGGCCTGAGAAAAAGAACAAGATTGGATGAATAATGGAAAATTCTCCATGTTGCAAAATTTTCAAAGACTCGTGAAACGTGAGCTTAAAAATTACGGAAAAAAGTAGCAAAAACTGATTAACTTCTCTGAAAATAAAGGCAGTTGTACAAGCTTACTTACTTACTGATTCAAAATGTCATGTTTGTTTCTATTTTACTTCATCCATAAATAAAAAAAAACTAAAAAGAATATATTAAAAGAATTCTGTTGGGCCATATAGCTAGCATGAAAGTCAAACAAGAACATCAATCAATTGAAAAACAGAAAATGAAACAAATCAAAATCAACTTTATAAAATATCCCTTTACAAACTATACTCATATTCTGTAAAACCAAAAAGGTCAAGCAGGCCTAACAATATGAACATAATGACCACAGAAAACCAAAACCAAAGCAGACTTCATAACATTTTAGAGGAGATATTTATTGAGTGAAACCACAGTAATGGTTTGAAAAATAAACCTATGGGCTCTTGATTTCCAGTCTTTCATTTCCCCTATTTATTTGAACTGTAAGGGTCAACTACACTCTGTGACCACTGCAGCAAATTTACTGTGACAAGATGCTGATCCAAGCTTCAGGAGCGAGGTGAACTATTTTGTGCTGCATGCATAAAACACATATTATAGAATAAAGTGTATCAAACATCTAAAATGTGGTGCTAGAATTGTCCTAAATGCACAGATTCTCAGCTCATTTATATGTATTTGGAAGCTTAAAATGATTGTAGTAAAGAGTTCCAGGAGGCAGTAAGCTCCATTCAAATGGATGAATGACACAAAAACCAGAGCTGTGTCCAAAACTAAGCAGATGGGCTGTCTGAGGGACGTCAAATGCTGGATGAAGAAAATTGCTCCAACAGCATTTTTCTTCTCTGAACCACTTTTTGAAAATAGCCCTCTGGAGCGTCATGTTACAGTGGAGCACCACAACTCAGTGACACCATAATATTTGTTGCTGTTTATACTGGCAATCGACGAGCACGAGAGAAACTCTGCGAATGTTCAGCAAAATAATAAAAAAATAAATAAAAGGATGACTTGTGGTGTGATATGATGATTTACAATGGCTGCCAAAGCCTTAAATATTTCTTCACAGAAAAACAGTGCAAGTTGTGCTTTTGAGAGGAACAAGATATACGACAATGTGAAAAACAGGAATATTGTAAAGTGTGTAAGCTTGGTGATAAGCACACAGGGAACAACTACTCAAAGCTGCAGCTCTTCATCATAGAGGTTGGGGGGGGGGGGGTCAAGTCACAGTTTAGCTGTTGCAAAACCGATAAAAACAAAACTACGACATAAAATGATTACAGAATCATAAAAGTCATTTAAGAACGTTTTCCGTTGCTTTCAGCACAGACTGTAAATCAAAGATAGCCACAGAGAGGAGGAACTCAAACCAGGAAATGACTTTTAAGAAAGAAGAAAGGAAACGTTGTAGGAGATCAAACAAAACCTGAGAAACCTTTAATGTTGTGGGAGTATTCTGGGCACACCCCACACGTTTGTGGAAGGCTCCACATGTCCCCTTGCAGGGTTGAATTCACACAAGGGCGTAATAACTCAATTATTATGCCCTCCTGGCATGCCCTCAGATTACAAATGAGTCTGAAAACTGAATTCCCAGATGTCCTTGCTCAGAAATGAGCGATAATATATACAATTCATTTTTAAAACGCCTATCTAGTTAGATTCAGTTTGTACTGATTTTGATTTTACACTATAAGCTTAGATCCCTGTTGATGTGATGCTCTGAGAAATCAGCTTTGATCACACAGTATCAAGAGATTTAATCAATTTTAGTCTCACCACAGCTGGAATGCTCTTTGTAGGATCTGTCGACAAGGATTCTTACCAAAATCTGCATCCGTGTTTACAAGTGTAGGATTGTCCCGTGTGGTTTGGCTTTAGTGCTGCTGTAATTATTCCAACATGTCACCAAAGAGAAATTAGATCTGGGCTACGGCCAGTGTCCATTTAGTGTATACAGTTGAGTCAATGTTTGAGGACAAAAACTGCAACTCAGCAACTAAACAAGAGAGAATGGAAAACAATTGGGGAGTACTATGAGAGGGAAAAAAAATAAAAATAAAAACTCCGGGGAATACTGCCAAAGAGCAACACTTGGCTGCAAAAGAACTTCCAAAAATCTGCTTGTGCTTATTCATAAAAGTTACTGAGTTTCAGCTCATTGCACGGCTGCTTATGAATCACTCCTTCTTTAAATACCAACTAAGCATGAGATATGAGACGACAACAGCAGATTTGAAGCAACATGGAGAAACTTTCAAATATGATCAATACAAGTGAGATTAAACTAAGTGATAATTCATGGCTAGGCTTTTCAAAGTAGTTTAGGAAAAAAAGGCGACTCAGTGTTTTTGGGAATTGTACTTCTGAATACTTCTTTATTAAGACCATATCCTAAATTATATAGTATTTCAGTTTTGCAACAAGGGCTTTTCTTTCTTAACTTTTAGAAATCTTCTAGCAGGAGAAAAGAAATCCTTATCAGATTTGATTTTCTTTAGCGTTTTTTTTTTTTCATGTTTTTTGTGTCAGTATCAATGCGAGACGTGATGTGGTGTCACTGAATATATTAACAGAAACTGACAAACAAATCTGGATAAATAGGCAAATGTGTGCACATTCTTCCTCACTTTTATATCTTGCAAATAATCTCATTATAAAACACTTTGTTGTATTGTCTATTGTTCACAGCTCATGGGGAGCAACACAAACTTACTGAAAATCTCTACAGATGTCTCTTCCTTTGTCTTTGTCCACTGCCTGCACCATGCACTGATACAGTTTATTCACTATTATAAATTATTTTAAACACATTTTTTTATCTTTTGCAGATATTAATTTCAGTCTTTATCAACTCAACCCATGCACATACGCCACAGTGATCTTACAGGACATTGGCGCTTTGGGATCTTTCATTCCATTACTGAAGTCTTGCATAACGTGTCCCTACTGATTTTTTTATATAAATTCTGTGTGGAGTAAAACAAAGGACATTGTGAATAAATTTCAAATCTACCATAGTGCATAACATCTTTCAAACCAACCAATGTTTTTTATGTTTTTTTCATTCCTTCTCCTGGTTTCCATCTTCACTGAAAGGGAAACTAAGGTCTTCTGTACTTGTACAGGAAAGATGCCTGTCAGCTTCACTCAGGCCTGATGAACGGTATGCCGAAGTGAACCCAGCTCAAGTCACTTTCTATCACTGTGACTGCACTTGCCCTATTTTACCCCAACGTGAAGACATACAGGCACAGAAAGACCTGTTCAGTCCTCTCTGTGAGATACGTCTCCTATTATAGCTGCTGCTTTTCAGAGATAAAACAATAAGTTATCAAAAATCTTTCACCGACTCAAAAACAAATGACTTTGAGTTCAATGTTTCAGCCGTCCTGATCTTAAAAATTATATTTAAAAAACATTATAAAATCATACACTGCTTTATTTTCTAATTGAACAGAACTGACAACAGCTATATTAAAATACAATTAAGTTAAGGTACAGGTTCAAATAATTAAAGCAGTTCCTCAATTGTACAACTATGGCTGACATTTATAAGACCATGCATGGTTCTAACTGCCCATTTCCTTATCCTTACCAAAGGCAGTCAGTATCCTCATGTGAGAAGCAGGTGGGTGAGGGCAGGGGGCACTGGCTGAGCCCACCAGGCTCAATCTATCACGCAGTGACAGGAGCCATTAGAGCATGGAGGAGCATCTGTGGAGCCCCAAGTAAGAATGCATGAGGTGGGTTTCCTTTTACCTCATCTAATACGCTGCAAGGGTACGTATGAATGTCACATTTTGTATGCTGGCTTTGCTTGCAGCTCACACACATGCATTACCCATGGCTTATAAGCGTACATGTGTTTGCACAGACCTCCCGTCTCACATCTGCCATTCCCATTAACTCCATCCCTGACATTCTTGAGGTCAGGCCTGCTGGCCAAACAAGCTCCACGGCACCTGAGTTCTCGGCCCACGTAAGCCCCGTCAGGTCCGCCTCGCAACACACACCTGAAGCAGTGACCTTGAACTGACAGGGGATGTGTGAACCGAAAACAGGAGGTGAGAAAAGATAAAACGTGTTCGTGCAACATTCACAAAGGGCCAGATGGGTCTCGTCCCAGATTTAGAAATGATTTTCTTGTTACCCTGTTGGATGCTGGATGGAAACAGAAGTGATCAAAGAGAGAATGTTTCTCTGAAGATAAAGCTGAAGCCTTTTGTGTTTAGGAGGTACTGATGGATGCAAGAAACTGACATGACATCACTAAGATAAATCTTTTTTTTTTTAACCTAGGATACGCTTTCAAAGCACTGGCTTTGAGTATCGTATTTTCAAAAGACTTTTATCACCATGGTCACATAAGAAGCGTCATCCCTGAAGGGATTTGGGCTCATATAGTGATCTAAAAGGTGAAAAAAGAATCACAAACATTTTCTTTTTCTTATTAAGGATGTGAACAAGAAGTGTAACACTGCATGGCCAAGACAAAACAGACAAACTAAAGAAATAGGAAACAATTTACAAAGAATTCTATGACCAAATAGGTATTATTTTCAATTACAGAGCTTGTTTTTGGGGAAGTCTCTGTCCTTTTTATTTATTAAACTAGTAAGCAAAGTTACAATACAGAACTCTAGCAAACAATTTACTGCTCTATCCTACGGAGTAAACACTGTCTTATTACAATAAATAGCATTCCTCCCTGAAGTGAATTAGAAGCTCTAATTGTCTTTTAGTATCTCTTATTAAAAATGAGCCTATTAACTAACGCTGTGCAGGAAACAGTCTTGTAAAACGCATGTTTTTTTCCACATAAACAGTCATTAGATTGTACAAACATCACTGCCAGGAGTGCAACATTTGACTGCTATCAACTCTTTGCCTCGACAGAACAACACATGGTTGCAACGGCTTTAATCAGGCGCAAAGCAACTGGAGAAGATCAGCACCGTAAAGGTCAGTCTGAGTAAACAGTTTAATGGCAGTTCGTTTTTTTTTTCTCCACTTTTCAACACAGCACATAACTTGGAAAGAGCTAATTAGAACACATTGTAAACTAAAGCTTTGCACTCGCACCAATTATCAACACAATAGGAGCTGCTGGATTCAGAACTAAACAAACAGACTAATGACTGGAGAAAGAAAATGAAATGAGTTGGAAAGGATGTAGGTTATTTTAGGTCATAAAAAATCGTCAACATAATGTACAATGTTATATAAAATATGGCTTTTTTAAATGTCAGACAACATTTTAAATTACTGGTGAGTGAATGATGTGTCTAATGGTTTTAGAGAAAGGTTATTTCTATTTACAGCCAAAAAGATGTTAAGAACTTTGATAAACTCCTATAAAAACTTCAGAAATTGTTAAATTATGCCATTTCTCTATTTTATTTTTAACCTAAAGGGTTTTGACATTGTACAGTTAAAATAAATAATGTGGTTGTTACTTCAGTATCGACATATTTGAACTTTATTTGATTCCTTTAAAACCTTTAATAATAATCAATAACAGTTAATTTTGATAAGTGGAGTGGAACTGGATGGATCAAAGTTTAAGAAGAAATATGCTTTACAATCCTTCTGTTTCACATTTCAATCATTCAGTTGGGGTCTATATAAAGTAGAACTGCAATCATTTGGTCTGAATTCCTCCTTGTTGTAACTCCACAAGCCCCTTTTTCACCCCTTTTTGGACATGGGTCTCAGATCAACTCATTTTGATGCTGTCTCTTTAAATCCAAACGAAACGCTTCACACCCCGCCCCTCTCTAGCATCCAGCGCAGTCCATTCTAGTTTGATTGAGGAGTTTACGGCTATGTAAGTCCAGACCTCATTTTAAAGTTCTGTCGCACATTCTGTGAAGTAATAGTTTGGAAAATGTCACAGAAAATAGAGAAAACTGAACGGGTTGAAAAATATGACACAAACATAATATAAAGATATCTACGCAGCACCGGGAGAAACTCAATTCATATTTTCTGCACTCCTGGAGACTCAGAGTACACCACAAAATACATTTAATAGCTAAAAAATGCATTTTGCATGATATGTCCCCTTTTGACTAAGAAAACATGCATATTACAAAACAATAGTTGATTAAAATGTAGTTATTGTAAGATATTTTTAAATGCACACTCTATGCAGTTTATATCAGGTTAGTAAGAAAACCTAGTATTTATGCAATTTATTCTGAAATATTCTTAATAAATTTCTTGGAAGACACAAAAAGCAAGATCGTACCAACAAATCACCTCTTTCTTTTGATTTGCATGCAGAGCCTGGAGTCAAAAATCTTGATGAATGAGTTATTACCCAGTGGAGCTCCACCGCCTGCCCGCACCCTTCTATCAACACTCAGAAGCCATTATGGCACAAAGGCAGATTTGCAGTGGATATAAAGCTACTGTAATTGACTGTGTGCCGCAATCAGATAAGCAGGTCCATTTTACCATTTCCAGCGTTAAATGTCAAATGGTCTGAGCCGAGTGGAAAGCTCAGTGATAAAACACAGTGCCAGCACATTACAGCTCGACAGTCATGCAACAAGCCTCGAAATTCCAACCACAGGATGGGTTTGAGCTTCTCAAACAGTGAAAAACAAAAACATGTTGGGTGTATATGCTAACGAATCTTTCAGCAAGATTTGTTTTTAGTTTAGTTAGAATTGTTTTCTAATTTTGATGCAGCTCATTAGGAGGGATGCTCTAAAATCAAATGCTGGCAATAAAATTCACATCACAAAATTTAACTGTTCAATGTTGCAATACTGACCTGCTTACCCTTTTGGAAACACATTGGATGACAAAATGCAAACATACAAGATTCACTCTTTTGTGTCTAAAAATAATCCTCTGAAGTTAGCATGTCTGAAGTTCCAACAACTCTCTGCGTGTTGGGTTGTAGATTGCCTGCAGAGTGAATAAATGACAGGCTGCTATAATGAATGCTGTCAGCTATAGTTGCAAGTTGGGAAAATAAAGGCATGTTGCTGTTTTATAGTCCCTCTTATGGCAGTTAGTACATTTCTTAAAGGGCATTTCAACCCACACAGTGCCTTATTTGTCACTTTAATGCGAAACAGTCTGCTTTAATTGAGCTCCGTTTAGGTTAAAATGTTTGCGACTTTAAATTGTTGGTTGTCTTTGTGTACAACGTTGAGACAGTCTGCTCGGGTGTAGTGTGTAATTTTACGTACTTTAAGTTTGGACAGTCTGAATTTGGTTTACAAAGTTGATGCTTTGCTGTTGACAGTTCTCTAAATTATCTACCCTCCAAAGCACAAAAACTACAATTAGGCTGGATTTTTCTGAAGCTTTTGTTGAGCACCTATGAAAGTTCAACATAGAGAGTTGAACTGAAAAAAAATATCTGAATAAATAAACCTCTCAAGGATTGGTACGTATGTGGTAATTTGTTTCAATTTAAAACTCTAATCCTTAAATAATGAGGAATAAACACATTTAGGATATATACGTAAATTCTTTCAGTTGAGTAAACTATGATGGAAAAAGAAAAAAGAAAAACATGCTTTGTGCCAGCACTGTATCTGGCTTCGTGTTCTTTCTTTTCCAAAGACAGTTGGATCAGCAGGGTGTGTGAACTTTTAATTAAAGAGTTGAAAAACTGTCAGCTTTGAAGCATCATTTCCTTCAGCCCTTTTGGCCCCATTTCCTTGTACTTTGGCCAAGGCTGACAAGCATGGGGGGTCGTTTTCCAGCGGTAAGAGATGGGCCACACATGACAAGACAGGAGTCAGATAAAGCCTAAATTATGAGAGGAAAGCATGGAGTAGATGTCAGCAGAGCCTTCTACTCTTCATTACCACCCGACACTGAGCACTGAAAAGAAAAGTATAAAGCTGGTATCATTTTTTTCTGTATTTATTTTTGCCTCCTTCCAATTTTGTCTCTTTTCTTGGATCCAGTTTTCTTGTCATAACATTTTTAAAATCCTTTGTTGTTCTCATTATCTCCTTTCTCAAAACACCTTAAAGTGTTCATTATACTGAAGTTGAACAGTTGATGCACGGTCACGTGGTCGTTTGACGTTCGTATTATAGCTCCAGGGACACCGCATCGAGCTTCAAAGCCCCCCGCTGTGGTACACGTCACTGGTTTCTTCTCGCTGGAGTTTACACTCCGAAAATAAAAAAACATTGATGTTGGACATTATTTGTTCTTTAATCTGTCCTGGTTAAAACACCACATTTTTTTAGACAGATTCCTCCATAAAAAACATCTCTTATCTGCATCCATGAGCTTTGGCCATTTGACTATCTTTATAAATGTCTATTTCTGGGTACAACTGTCGGTTTCTGGAAGAGAGTAGTTTTTATTTTTTTTTGGAAGTGAGTAGTTGCACACAAACTTCTGACCTATCAGACACTAAGTTCTTACACAGTTTGTAATAAGAAGGAGAAGAAGACTTGTCGCTGCAAACTGATTTATGTGATTTTTGTCATGCGACTGCGACAATGAGAGTCAATTTCAGCAGTTCGGATGGAGTCTGGATGCCTTAAGATGGGCCTGAGGTCATCTTGGTGAGATTTATGAAAGCATAGAGGCCTTGTGGTGGGTTGAGGTCAGTTCAGTTTTGTCACATATTGGACACTCTATTGATCAACATACAAAAAGGTAAATCAGTTCTGCGGCTTGATAATGCGATGTAGTGATGATGAATAGTTTGTGCTCCCAGCCAGTCAAAGGATTTGAAATGGGAGATATCTGACGCACATTTTATGCAGCTCCGTTACACTCCATGCCTTTTTTGGTTCTGCAATGCTTCATTAATAAAAACTCACATATTTGCAGGACATGGCAAGCTTAATGTGTAATTTATGAACCAACAGGTGCGGCTTATAGGGTGACTTGTTTGTTGACCGTATCACAGAACTGAAATCTTGGTGGATTTAGTTCGATGTGAAGAGTCGTGCATAGCTCACTGAGTAGTCATGAAATCGATAAAAGCTTCTGACAGGTGCTGCTGGGGAAAACAAGATGTTATAAAATAGTCATCATGATTTGTTATTTCAGCCATTAGTTGTTTATTTTTTCTTCTACCGTTTTTTTTTCATTTAGCTTTGTTTTGTTTGTTCAGTCCTTTTTGCACAGCATATAACTAATAGAAACAACATGCCTAAAGGACACAGCTGTTCATACATTGCGATACTTTCTTTTTGCTGTGATGAATGGCTAACAATTAAAAACACCAACATGTAACTTTTGTGTCGTTTAACTTTTCAATGTCATTAGTGTCATTCTTCATATAAGAACAGAGGGTTTACCTTGTAGAGGAGCATAATGACTTGTCGCAGTTTGAACCTGTGGAAAACACAGACATCGTACAATGCTGATACAGCCAGAACGGTCACTCCCAGCTCCTTCCACAGCATACTGCATGCTGCGCAGCCCAAACTACTCAAGAACCAAGCAGCAAGTCGCAAGGACCCTGCGTGCCCCCGCAGTCTACAGTGATGAATGTAACACAGCAAGGACAGCAGGAAGAACAGGGCAGCACCTTCATCGGCCCGTCCAACAACGCCCGCCACTGCCTCAGTGTGGATAGGGTGAGAAGCAAATATTAGGCCAGCTAGTAGGCTCCACAGTCCTCCCCCAAGCAACAGGCGGGCCAGAGAGGTAAACAGGATGGTCACAGCACCGTGGAGGGCTACATTAACCAGGTGGTAACCCCAAGGCTCCAGCCCACCCACCAAATAGTTAAGGCGGAAGGAGAGGGTGCAGAGGGGTCTGTAAGACTTATGGCTACCACTGTGTGTGAGTAAGGTGCCCCAGAAGTCATCGTAAAAGATGTTTGTCCAGGGGGTCTCTGGAAGCAGGTCCTGATTGGTCTTGATTGCACGGCTGTAAAGAGAAAAAAAAACAAAAGTTAGAAAAAAACATATCTGTAAAAGTGTAGCCTATGATTCTCTCTTTAGCTTCTCCACTTCTAAACAAAATCACAAAAAGAAAATGTAAAAATGTAAAATCGAACCAAATTCATTTAATTTGAGTTTTGCTTCAGCCATCTAAATCCAAAATAAAATATATGTTTTAAAATATGTAGCGATACTGGAAATGACAGAAGTTGCCAAATAATTTATAGTGGCTGCTGAAACATTGATATATCAGTGGGTTGGAAGACAAAATGAAAAATATTCCTAAAGATACTGGTAATGTCTGCACTCGAACCCTGTTCTGCACAACTTGGAAAATTAAAGCAGTTTTGTTCAGCTCTCAATGACACAAATCAACTCTCTAAATAAAATAAACATGTCCATGGTGAGAAGTGAAAATGTAACAAACCAGGAGTTCAGGCCATGATTTTTATTTCCAACAGAAAGTCCTAAATAGTACACTAACAAAATATAAAGCTTGTGTTTCCTTTAATCATTAGAATGAAAAAAACGTAGCCTATTCTGTTTTGCAACTGACATTTTTCTAATTTACTTTGAAAACTAAAAAAAACACCCCATTTGTTTTTTTCTTATTTTATTTTGAAATGAAAAACCCAAGAAGCAAACTATACACAGATTTAAAAATCTAAACTAATTTATTTTGAAGCTAAAGCGTTTTAAATTACAATAGTCTACCTTCTCTCTATGACCACTGCAATAAATTGTTGTTTAGAATAAATTATTAGCCTAGTGTGACAATCTTATTTGGCCGCTCAAATAGGAAAAATACCATAAGGGCAAAAGTAAATAATATGATTATGTTGAGGGGTAGTTAAAAACACCAAAAGTGTTACTTAACTTTATTTTTGCAAGTGTCGAACCTAATTAAGGGAACAATTTGACTTCTCTTTTGTCAAAGATGAACCAGTCTGACCTAATCTAATCAGCCGCAGGCTGTGAGTGTCAGTGGATGGTGGGACAGGCACCAGGGCTTAAAGAAGGAGGAAAATAAAGGCCTGTTCTCTCCAGGAGTCCTTACATAGATGTTAAAGGCTTTTCCTATGTTTTGTCTTTCATACAAGATTTCTGACAGAGCAACACGCCTATGCGCGTATCCACCCTTATACAATTTGCTTAATGAGCGTCTCAAGAGAGAAGGTGGTGGCAAAAGCAGAGCAGAGGTGTTGTAATTGCAAGTGTGATAAATGATACATGACAAGTGATAACGAACCATGCGCACCAATTGTAATTTGTCCCCATGGTAGTCACAATTTACACGCATAATTAGCTGAAGGAGAGATAGGTGGAGACATGGTGGTGGGAGGTGTTTTATTTGAAAATAATAAAAAAAAAATTTGATGCAAGAAATGTAAATTGGAACACTGTTAAGACAGCGTTCTCATTTTTTCCAAGGCTCTCAAGTGTAACATGTTATACTAGAAAACTTGTGGGAGGTCTGGTGAAAAACATAATCGCAGCATTCAATAAATCATAAAATTTCTGCTCCTGCAAAAAGTGTTGAGTAGAAATAATGCATTTTATGGTTGATCTAAGGAAAACGCAGGCCTGAAAGGGCTTGGTAATAATCAGAATTGTTTTAAAAATGCCTTGGAGGCACACAAGTGACTGGGTTTCTCCTGTTTTATTTGGTCAGATTAATGAAAGTTCTAACTCTCCAACAGCAAGCTACCCAGACAGTAGTTCGACTCTTCTCTTTATGACTCACATGTGCCTGTTTATTTTCTCTAACCCATTTGTCAAGTGGGATCTTTACTCTAACCCAAGATGCTCTCATATGAGACATTATGGTACTGCAAACTCTCAAAGCCATTTTGGAGACAAGTGTGCTCTTTTTCCATTGCACAATGTGGTGAAACCAGTGAGGCTAGATACATTATATATTGCTCCAAAACCACACCAGGTCCGTTTGGCAGCAAAGCTCAAAGAAATTTCAATATGAGACACTCATACGCTTGCTGCACTAACAATCTTGGCTTTATGAGCTGTCATGCACACTTTTCACTTCTTAGATTGTCTTTCGTTCGTATGCTGCGAATGCAACCGAGCACCTGACAGAGTGTGGATAACAAGGCTGTAATTGGGGAATGCAGGGAAAAAAGTGGAAGTAACCTTTTAAAGTCACTCAGCAGACGAATGAGACACAGCTGAAGTAAAACATTGGTTCATCTATGGGCAAATCATTAATCCACTGTGGGTGTTCATCATCATCAACTCCTACTCCTCTACTAGCAAAGAGGCCAGCTGGAGAGGAAGATTGAGTTTCTCTTTCGCTGGCTGGGCTCAATTTCTAAGCAGAGTTGGCAGCAAGAAGGAACTCCCTGTGCACTGCGAGCCTTTTCCAGGCTGGAGCACATTCCTCCCCCATTTGCCACCCTGAACACCAACTCCCAGAGGAGTGACAGGATCATGTGTTCTCAAACAAGAGAAGCCCCTGGAAAACTTTTCTACCTACCATGACTCTTTCTTCATAGTCTACCTCAGGCAACCCTCAGTCCCTTCATAACTGGTCTGGGATTCATTCATAATCTGTCACTCTTTGTGTCTTAAGTTGAGGCTTAGCGCAGAAACCACAGATTTATCTGCAAAAAATTGATGTTCATATGTTAGCAATGTTTTTATTAAAGGTTGGTTTATTAATGAAGTATTAAATTTGTTTTTAAAAAGTGAATTTCTCTTTTCATATTACAAATCTAAGATTCTGCAATTATAAACTGAAAATTTAAAAGCAAAATAATCATGTAATCCCTTAACCACTCAAGCTGTTTTCCTTACAATGTAAATGCAGCATTAAGACAAAAGGATAAAGACCCAATCTACTGAGTACAAGATTCTGTGCACCATCAACAATTGAAGACTGATTCCATCCAGAGATCCACCGGTCAGAGCAAATGAGAGATGAAGCAGGATAAAATAAAGACAAGTCATCATGATTTATTCCCAATACAATGACTCAAAATGGAAATAAAGTTCTGAGGGAAGCCGAGCTGCACGGCCAGACTAAACCGTTAATGTCCTGTAAACCGGGGAGGAAAATTCCATAAAAACAGCCAAAACTTCCCAACAAAAGAATGCTGCTGGGCATGGGTATCATTTTATGTAAGAAATTATTTACATGACTGTAAAGTCAGAAGCAAACTGAGAGGCATTTAAGAACGAAACTGAAACTATATCACAATATATAAACAATCCAGTTCTAAAAACCAATTTCAAAGTGAGTAATGATAAGAACTCATTTTTACTTTGGGTATTAAAACACTGAGTACAGGGTCAGCTCTTTAAAATACACGGCAAATAAAGATTTCTATTTGTGACAGTGTGCGAAAAAAAATGAAGTCTGGTGGGAGTTTGGGGAAAGTGATCGAAGGTCTGCCAACTATATGTCATCACCCAGATTCAATATCTCAAAGAAGCGCTGTGGTATTTTAAGACTGCATACAGAGACACAGAGCAGCCCGACTCAGTGTTTCAGAAAAACTATTTTTTCTAATGTTTCTTCTCATGAGAATACTAGCATGTTACTAATGGAATACCTTAAAAGCACTTCAAGCATCTAATCAAGGACAAATTTTCCCATTAGAGCAAGAGCGGGAGTTCAGAGTCATGTCTTCAAACTAAATAAGATGTTAACATGCTTCTTCTCTTAATTTCATAATTTCTGTACTTGTTGTGCAATGATTGTTGTACACATCAGACATGACAACTCCCTTAAAGCTCACTAAATGTGTTTAAAAAAAGTCCAACTAGAAATGAAAACAAAACAAACAAAAAAAAAACAAGGTGTGGAGCAAAGAATCAAATCCTGTTTGTGAGCTATCAGCAAATTGGAGCCTCTTCTTCATGTCACATTTAACTACAAATCACAAAACTGCAGGCAGTGTTAACTGGAGTCATAAAAGTCCAAATACGAAGGGACAACAGACTCTTTTTGGCACAGCATTCCAAAATGAACACAACTTGAACAAAGTATTTTCTTCGCAATGTTCAAATCATCATCATAAACACCAAGCACAAACACATGCATGTAAACTGTTGTGTTGTTGGCTCTGATGTGCTTAGAGATGAAGTTATGACATCATCATTTTTGGAAGAATGTGTTTTTTAATAATGTTGTATTGTCATCATGTTCCAATACAATGACTAAATTTGTTTTCTAACCCATCACTTGTAAAATACACCCAACTAAAACAGCAGGCAGCTCTATAGGAGCATTTAGAGATTGGGTGTCTTGCTCGAGAACACCACGACATGTGGGTATGGCAGGGAGTTGAACCTATGAGTTTCTGGTTCCAGGTCATCTCCCCTACTACGGCTCATATTGTGGCACAGTAGGAGGAGCAGCAGTGGTTTGGGCTGTGTACACAAAAACTCAAGCATGGGAGCCCAAAATACTGATTTAGGGTTCTTATTAAAAATTTTATTTTTTTACTAATTAAAGTGGTTTTAGTGTGCAGCATGCAACACTGTGCTCGATTCTCCAAGCAGCACTAGATCTTCTCCCCAAAGAGCAGCTAAGCTTTGCTCCATTGGCACAATCACAAACCCTTACTCCATTTCACGGCACAATCGACAAGCAAACACTGAGATTCTCTGTCTGGAGCTGGGTAGGTCTGTCCAGTATAGCAGAGAGTTTGGTGAATACCCGAAGCTTGCCGTCCAGCATCCCAGATCAGCCCTTTGTGCTGTACAAGATGGGCCCAGTAGTTTGTGACTTGAATGTTAATCACCAGAGCTAACCAGCCATCTGGCCAGCAAACCAACCAGTGAGCGACATCACCATCAAACTAATCAGACTGGCAGGGCAGGAATTCTGGCAGGACTGCAATGAAGTAAAGTTGCTATGAACTTTCACCAACAATCTGAAACCAAACAGGGTCTGATTCACAACCCTTTTTATAAAGCTATTTATCTGCTATTTATTAGCTGCCCATAAATAACTCCATGCATGAGGATAAAATATTTTAGTTCACTTAAGACTGCTAACAATACTTTTCTAAAAGGACAAAAAGCATCCTTAATCACTATCTAAAGCCTGAGTGCTCTAAGAAATATAACTCAAACGTTGTTTTTTTGTTTGTTTCACTTGTTAGGTAGTGTGGTTTCTATACGTGTCAGAGCCAATCACAACAGCAGGAGAACAGAGTAGATCAGAGGGATATACAATCCCATTGCATCCAATAAATCAAAGCAGACTGGCTCACCAGTATAGGCTTTTCTCTAAGACACTATTCTCCCTTTCTTATCTTGTGTCTGAAAATAATGTATTTTAAATTGTTAAACATTAGTAGATGGCATCACATGACAATTGTCATATTCAACAAGTCATCATGCAGCATTTGAAATCTGTTCTCTGCATTTCCTGTAACTGTATTCACTCCTATTCTCACTCCTATTTATTTTAAATTATTATATTTAGTTAGTTTGGTTTATTTTAAACATGCTAACTATATGCAATCATTTTAAATGAACAAAAAAAAAACAAAGCTAAAGAAGAACTTACAAAAAATGAATGGTAAAAAAGTGAACAAGAGACGCTACAATTTTTTGTACAGCTCACATCAAAAAGGAGTGGGGAGAAGTACAAACGTATTTAATCCCACCCCTTCACCATTAGTTATAAATTTATACTGATCTAATTCTGTGCTTTTATATAATATAGGCTTTTGTCATATTTTTACATATCATTATAATGCATGAAAATAATTTTCTTATCTTTTCTTTTAAACAATTGTCACAAAGGTAAAAAGTTCCCATTATGACTGTGAAGTGACAAAAACGATAAGGAGATTCACATCGTTCTATAAAAAGAAGGCGTTATCATTTGTTGATTTATTTTTTATTATTGGTTACATAATAGAAATTGTAAAATAATGATAATACAAAAAGGAAATAGTAAAAAAGCTAAAAAATCTAACCAAACAGATTTCATTAACTGAATGTCACATTCCAACAAGAATGAAGGTTTTTGTTCCCAGACTGGTTCTCCTCCCAGCCTGACCCATGTGTAATGTCGAGGTGGTCATGTAGGCCTTGCTAGGAGGGGGCCACTCCACAGCACTCCTTCTCACAACAGGAGGCTTTTGTCACGCTCTGACCTTTTTGGCCACATGGTAATAAATTTGTTTGATTCGTTCCTCCTCTCGTGTTCAGAGTGCTTCGCTTCACATGGAGAAGCAGATGAAGCGGGACACTCTATCTGGGCTGGTGTTTGTGTTTCATTCAAGACCCATCCAGCCAGCCCTACCACTGGGCCATTCTGGTAAAGGTTCAGAGGATGTTGACCTGTAGAGGGGTTCAATAAGACCTGTACCAGACAGATACATGCACACAACGAGATGGAAAAACTTGGTGTATGCCAGGGATAATACAGCTTTGCAAAGAAGAAACGTGTGCAACAAGCTGATCTATTCTGCATTTTGCCATTGTTCTACCCAACGCTTTTTGCATGGAACAGGTTTACGAGACACAGCAGCACTGAACCATAAGCCTGAGTCATTGGACGTCATTGGAGAGGGCCTCTGCACATCGATGTTTATTGCAGAAGGGCTTAAGTGCAGGGAAGGCTTTTGAAAATGCCAGTAGTGCAAAAAAAAAAAGACATGTTTAGTGGTCCTAATATCTTATAGCTTAGGCATTTGAAACAGCTGTGTCGCAACTCATTCTCTACAACTATATGACCTTTTTAAACATCAAACATCTGAAATTCTGACAATATGTCCTATGTTTACCCTGCCCTTCATCTAATGACTTCTGAAGGTAGGCTTCAGCTTGTCACAGCCCTGAGCAGGAACAAACTTGTATAGAGAATATATGTATGGGAGGAATTTCAAGGACTGAAAGTGGATCAAAGCTTATAAAAGCAGACCAGGTTTTCAAACTTCTCTCGACCCAATCTATAACTCTCCTCTTTTGGCTCCTTAGTTTTAGGATCTAATTGAAATCACATGCAGCTTTGTCACAAAGATTGAGAGCCCATATTGACAGCCACGAGTCTATGATGGCTGTCTATCCTGGAGGGACGGGGCAATGGTGTTGCTTCAGACCTCCAAACAAACCTTCTGACAGACAGGATTCTAATAGCTGATGTTGCTGCTTGAAATGCTACTAATGTAGATATATCATGCTTTTAAATCCTTCTTTTTCCCATTTAAATTATTCATTTGGGGTCTATATAAAGTGGAACTGCAATGCTATCATCTGAATTCCTTCTTATTGTAACTCCACAAGACCCTCTTACACCTCTTCTCTGAGGTGTGTCTCAGATCAACTCGTTTTGAGGCTGTATCTTTAAATCTAAATGAGACGCTTCACACTCCACCCCCTCCCAGCTTCCAGAGTGGTCCATTGAACTTTGATAGAGTGGGGTATGGCTATTTAGCGGTGCAGAAACATTGTTTTTTTTTTTTTACAAATTAATTAAAAGATGTTAACAAGAGAAGACTTGTCCATCCAGCCTTACATGTTGGAGCCAGAGTCTGGCCCAGAGCCAGAGGAGAACGAAGACCACCAACCTGTAGTCAGTATTCAGACCTTATTTGGCAGTTCCATTGCAAATACTGTGACATAATAGTTCAGAAAATGCCATAGAGAATAGAGAAAACTGTATGGGTTGAAAAATAGGACTCAAACAGAATATAAAGATATCTACGCAGCACCTGGACTGACTAAATAAAAATTTTCTGCACTCCAAGAGACTCCAGGTACACAACAAAATGTATTTATCAGCAAAAAAGGGGGATTTTGCATATGTCCCCTTTAATCCTACAGGGTTTTAGAAGTACTATCTCCTTTAGTTCTCCTTTGGGCCATGTTCAGGGCCCATCAGGCTTAATAGGTTAAAGTTGTTGCAAAATGAGCAAAAATGTCAGTAGATACAGCAAGTAGTCTGGATTTTAGACTAAACAGTCTTCTTGGAGTTAAAGCCTTTGTATGTAATATACTGTATAATAAAAGGACTGAGCGCATGCATCCATTTGTTCCACAATGTTTAAACATGCAACTGAACTGAGAAGAAAAAACTACATAAAAAGAGAATACAAATAGCTACAGAAGAAACTCAAAGGCTCATTTTAAATAATGTAATTTACGAAATTGACCTAAATAGTTCTGGTGCTGCTTGTTGTTGCGTGAGACTCTAGTGTCTTGTAAATCTATAAACATGTCCAAAGAGGGATACAAATAACCTCTTATGTGCTTCTAAATGCTTTGTCTTCCACATGGTGTCAATTTAGATTTTTTTCAAAACAGCTCATTTACTCATTTGAAATTTTACAGCCACCAAAAAAAAAAATCACACAAACCACATCAACTCTGTAACCAGAGGCTGTGCTTTTTACAGATTTAGTATTTCCTCACCAAATTTTCCATCCAGGAAGAGTAGCATTTGTCAGTTATAAATCAACACAAACAAACACACGGGTCTGAGAAGTTGACTCCATGTGCTGAGATCATTACTGAATTCCCTGTTTTGTGCAGACTTCATTACATCAACATTTAAATAAAATCACTCAGAATGACAAGGTATAAACACAAAACCAAAGATTCTAACGGATACTTCTTGTTCAATCACATCATGTTTTACTTTTATAGATGAACGATCAATACTCATGAAGAGAGGAGGAAACTAGTTTAGCATAAACTGTTTTTCTGCAGTGTCTTCCACTCGTCTCGCATGTATTGTGTTGTCACTTTCGTCGCTGCATCACAAAAGACTTCGCTCACGGCTAATCTTTTTTTCTCTAAGTCAATAACATTCAGAGGCAATTTTCTTCTTTTCGCATTGTAGAGCTAAATTGAATTTCAAACTAAAATGCACCATAGCACTGGAACAGTCAGCACTATTGGATTTTCTAAAACCAGTCAGTAAAACAGTCCTGATTTAAAAAAACTTCTTTCTGCAGTTCAAAAGTAACAGAAATACTGAAGTAATGAGTCTGTATCATTAGCTTCAAATTACTCTGGCGTTTACTCAACTGAATAAACTGGAAAATGGAAGAAATAGATTTGTTTGTCTCTTAAAGAAGGTATCAAACAAAAGTAATCTATAGAGGCTCTGTCTTCAGGGAAGATCTGATTGTTTTAGACAGGTGCTTGCTTTCTTGTTCTTAAGCAGCAAGTTTAAATAACTAAAGTCACGTGACGATGTAAGGAAGGCAGATTGATTTTAGGTCAGAGATGTGTGGAAACTCAAAAACAGTCTGTGGCTTAACATTTACTTACATACTCAAACAGAGAATGCAAAATTACAGGACGCATTTCTGTTGTTCAAATAAAAACTTTACTGCAGGCAGTGAAACATATTTCAAAATTGTATTTTGCTGTGGATGCAAGTTAGACAATTTTTTTATTTAAAAAGAAACATCTAACCAAACCCAAAAACTGTTGTATTTGTTAAAACTGTCAATCACTGCAGGAGCAATGGTGAATTAAATGAGTGAAGCAAAAGGTAGTTGGTACACTTTGATGTTTTTTTTTTTTTTACTGTATCCATGGCTAGAAGCAGAACAACAAAGCACCATGTGGTGCAAACCTCTGGTCAACCAGCACAACTTAATGTGCAGACTTTGTTCATGCACTATTATACTGATAGCACTGAAATAAAACCAAATATCTTCTGTTTATAATAAAAAAATCATAATATGAAATTATAAAATGAAAGGTCCTTCAGTTAAAAATGAATGCCTTGTAAAAAATCTATATTTTAATAACCTGACATTAACCTCCTGTTTATGTTGTAAAAGTGTGAGGGTGGTACCACAAGTTAAATAGGGGTTTTATTCGGAAGACCTTCAATTTAATGAATGACAGAAACCTTGCAGAAACATGCTTCAAACTTCCCACAACCTCCAACAACAAAGACTGAAAGAAGAAAACTTAATAAACCTTGCATACAATTGGCAAGAGCTGGTTGGAAAACAAGATAGTTAGACATGAGATACATTTAATTTTGTTTTTTTTAATTCACTTCAATAAGACATTAGCAAAATGTTGAAGACTGACATTGCTGAATGAAAAGAAAGCATTGAAGCATTTTTTAAAACAAGAAGTCCCAGAAATTTTAAACTTGAAGCAGCAATTCAATAATAATAATAATAATAATAATATTAATAACAATAATAATAATACATGCACTTTTCATTAGCAAAAATCTCAAAGTGCTCCAAACAGCAAAACACACAGTAAATGATAAAACTAGTAAAATTCAAAAAGGTACAAATAGAAACAACAGCCAGAGCTGGAAAAAGGCTCAATTTTAAACCCTTTTAAAAACATCTCAAATCAATGATGCCTTTAAACAGCACCAGAACAGAAGAAGACTTTAAGCCTTTTTCAAAGTCAACCAGTAATTGTGGATCCCTCCAAAAGTCAGGATAAATAAAAATAAATAAATAAAAACAATTTCTTCAACTAATTTGAGCAGATCCGTGATCATCTTAGTAGCTTTTCAGCAACACCTTCATAGAAACCAACAACATCATCAGTTCAACAAAAAGGCCTGCGTCATTACATTAGTAGAATACTTGTTGGTGGCATATTGTAGGTGGAGCAAACAAAGATGAGGGAGTGGACGCAGAAGCACTGGGCCCCCAGATAGAGGGACAAAGAGCCCAGCGGAGCTCAAGCACAGTGAAAGGGCACAAACAAAAGGCTCAGAAGAGTTCTTCATTGGCTGGTAAAGGAAGCTGAGCTGGGGACTCTTGTGCTTGTGCCCACAGACACAGGGTCCAGGTTTTGCTCCGACCCTGTGTGGTCCACAATCACACCCGGCAAAGCAGAGAGAACCACGCCTCCTTCAATGGGAAGACGAATGCGCTCATGCTAGCTGCTCCAAAACCTGGTAAGAAAAGCTTGAGGAACAAAGGCATCTTTCTCCTCAGGAGATGGCCATTGAAAAGGTCACGGAAGCTTGCCTGTGTGGGTTTACTCCTTTTTCTGTGGAAGACAATATGTTTGACAGGTGCAGGGGGACATAAAGACAAGAGGACAGAGTCAGAGAAAGGAGACGGATGGGCTTGAGTGCGGAAGTGGACAAGTAGTTGAAAGAAAATGAAAAAACCCTCCTGAGAAAGAAATGGCTTCCTGAGGGAGTACAACAAATAGGTATACCATGCATTTTCAATTGGCATGTTTATTGATTAAACAAACAATGAAATCCTGCTAAGTGAATGCAGCAATGTGGGACTGGTAATGAACAGACATGTCTGTGACAATGTCTGCTACTACGAGGCTTTGTCTGACACACCGGTCACCCTGAAAATTGTTTAACAAATGTGTAAATATTTCCAGCCTCGTGCGCTCAAGCAGAAACCCGTGACTTAAAGCCGTGATTCATCCTCCTGTTTATTTATTTGGCTTCATCAAATGTGACTGAATGCTGCAGCCTTTGGAGAAGGAAGCAGATGGAGCCGTGTCCGCCATCAGATCAAAAAAAAAAAGGAGGGGTACTTCCTGCACTCCAGCGCCTCCTCTACAGTCTGCGTGTGCGTCACCTGCTCTCTGCACCGTTTCCAGGTCAGCTTAAAACAAAACGGGATGTGTGTGTGAACAGACGTCTTTTCTCAGGAAACCTTTCCTTAAAGGAATTAAGGTCAAAGGAGCGACGCAGCTGACCTCCCAAGTGTCCAGGATCAGAAAATCAGGAAGGAATTGAGGGAAGGATGAATAGACACTTGCGTCATTCCTCATCTCGTCCTGCCCTGCCTTTGTTGACAAGGTTTCTTACACAAGAGGATTTATAGATCCATTATCTGCTACTAACCATAGAAACACAGGGATTCTGTGAGGATGAGCCTGTTGAGTCTGCTCATAAGATACTACACTTCATGTCTCAGATGTCTAACAGGCCATATTTCAAAGCTGTCACTTCGCATCTGTCAGCACGGAGCACAAACAGCAAATAAACATGCACATTTCAAGCAACACTCAGCGGCTTGTTACAGAGTGTGACAGATGTCTGGAAGTGGCCTGGATGTGCTTAGGAAGCTAACAAGACTCTTGTTTCTACGCAGAAAACCATTTGACTTCATCAAGTTAAATAAACCACAACATAGAGGGACGTGTTTTGCTCTTCGATTGTGTCTCAAATCTAAGATTTCTCCATATTGGTTTGCTGTTGTCTTCATGGTTGCGTTTCAGCATCAAAATGAACAACATGCAGCAAGAGGTGGGAATCTTTGGGCACTTCTCAATTTGATTTGGTACGATTTAGAGGGCTGGCTGTGTTATTATCTTCAACATACCTTGAGATGATCATGTTCTATTGTGTTTCCAAAGTGCAACATAAACAACTAAATATGGAGTTAAATTTTTAGCAATAAATGTTGCAATGAACTTTGCATTTTGCTTTTCTGAGATACATGTAAACTTTGACATTGATTGTTGGTCAGTCCTCTGGTTAGCATTAGCAGCGACCAGTAGCTATTATTTATGTGTACAACCCCCCCCCCCCCACACACACACACACACACACATTATCCATGTCCTCTCTAACTGCAGTTTCTGTCTGCATCATGATGCATTATAAATTGTATAAATATCCCATCTTTACTTACAACAAAACATCCCATTTATGTAAATTTATGAGCCTATTGTAGATGTAGCACTAGGCAAAGGGACCATCCTGAGTTCATCTTTAAAAAAATGTACCTCTAACAATTTTGTGCAGGGGTGCCCAAACCTTTCCCAGAGAGGAGCAAAATAAAAATCTATCTGAGGGCTGCGGGCCCAATGGAATAATATATCACATAAAATACAAATTCTTTTTAAGTAAAGACCTTTCATTTATTTATTTATTTATTATGATTAGGCAAGCAGCCTGTGCGGTGGCCCAATCTTTCCCTGTTTGTTTATTTTAGCCCGTGCACTTGGGGAAAGTTTGACGTACGCTCGGGCAGCAAAGGCTCATGGGACATTTCATGAATTGATAAAATATAAACAGAGTATGTGTGGTCTTATAAAGTGTTAAAATCTACGTGTGCTTTTATATTATCTAAATGTCTCTTGTAGTTACTTGCATTTCATGTTTACTCTTAATATACTTGAAAGTTAAAGTCAGCACCATGAGTGAAAACTATCTGCACTACACTGGGTCAATGGATGGAACAACTGTAAGTAGAAATAGTTTCTACACAGGATGACAGGAGATTACAACCTAATAACCAGGGTAACTGCAGGCAGGCCAAATCAAATGTGTTGGTGGGACAACTTTGGCCTGTGAGCCCCACTTTGGGCACCTCTACTTCAGTAATATAGTTTGATCAACTGCAATGTTAAAAAAAAAATCAGTAAATGTTTCATAAGAATATGACCACACATTTACATTTTATGAAATCAGGTCTGTAAATGAGTCAAACATTTGAAAAAAAAAATTAAATAAAAAACACCCACATGTTCCGAATCACAGTTGTTCACTCTAAATTATTTACAATGCAACAGAATAAAATAAAAAAATCTTTTATCATCGTGCCAAAAGTGGAGAGAAAATAATTGGAGTTTTTGCAGAAGATGTAATCTAACTTCCAAGTGTCTGGGGACGTCTGAGGAAGAATAAACCAGTAAACACAGCCAAGAAGCAGTTACCAGATCTGTTTCCAGTCACCCCTGTGTGTTAACCTTTACTGCAGAAAATCCCCCAGTTTATTTCCTTCTAGACTGTCTAAATTAGCCTGGAGGATGCCATATCACACCATCAGGACAGGACTATTTACACAAGCAGGAGAGAGCCAACTATGGTGAAACCGTCCACCCAAACTGTTTGACTTTGGACATGGTGATAAGTTTATCTTCCTTCGGCCTTATTCCCTCGCCATCACTTCACTCCCACCTCCGTCTCAGATAAAGACTCGACATCCAAATATAAACTAAAAGAAAAGATCAAAGATGTTTGAAATAGAGCTGGCCAGAAATACCATTCTGAGGCAAAAAGTTACTCTACAAGCATTTGTTCAAGTAACAAACTGTCATTTTTGGTAAGTGCTACTGAAAATAATTATCTTGGAAGCCTTTCACAGGTATATTTTTCATCCTGCAACACCCCCCAGTTTTATTTCAAGCAGAACCCTCAGACTTGTGCAGAATATTAATAAATCAAGAGAAAATCATCCAGAGAGCTGTTTTTGGAGGTTTCCTGGACACTGGGGAGTAATTTGTTTTTGCAGGTGGCCTCTTACGAGCCTTGTGTTCCTTCTCAAGTATCCCAAAAAAAGAAAGCAAAGACTCTCAGATTGAAGCTTCGGCACTTTCTTTCGCTGACCTGCACATGGAGTACACACAAAAGTGCATCTTTCTTTGTTTTTCTTCATCAAAACCATGCCAAGGTTTGTGTAACAAACACTTTGCATAAGTAAACTCGCATTATTAGATTAGCCAGATTTCTCCGTAATCCCCCTGTTGCCTAAAGGAAGGGATTTGTGGGTCAAGCTTGGGGGGGGGGGGGGGGGGGTTGTTATTTAA
>JARVJO010000002.1:12792909-12809978 GCA_031762555.1 Cynodonichthys magdalenae | reverse complement strand
GGGTGTTCACACTGAGTCCACATGAGAGGCTACGATGCTGCAACGAGACAAGATGGAAGCCCCCACCGCTTTTCTGCGTCCCCTCCCCCACCCTCACACAGACGAGCGTTCAGACGCATGCATTTATCCTGCCACCGACAGACCAGGAACAAACCATGATGGTACAATGACCTACAAACCACACACCCATGGGAATTATTCCCAAGCTTTCAAATCAGATTTTATTAAAAGTCCTCTCCAGCAGCAACAGAACAGAATGTGGGGTGAGGTTCTAACAAAATATCATTTAATGATCCGCGCTATAAACCAAATGTCCTGTTAGACATTTTCACCTCTGATTTTGCATTACCTCATCAACATATTAATAGAAAGAATCTAAAAAACACAAAAAATTAAAAGGAGATACATATTTGAGACTGTAGTTTAAATAATTCATTTTATAAATATTTAAAAGTTCTAAAAGCTGCAAGTAAATTGAAAATATCATTCATTCATGCATTGGTCACTATGGATATAGTTGTTTTGTCTGCAGGGTCCTATCTAGCTTTCAGGGAGTCAGAGGACATTTCTGTGAGCTCGCCAATTAATTACAGCCAATTATAATTATAACTGAGATCCACAGGCTTTGCTCTGGTGAGAACTCAGCAGGTTTGACTCCAAAACCTAACTACTGTGAGAACCACAAAAGCACCGTGTTTACACTATAATCTCACCAGTTCGCTTTATTTCTTTGTTTGTTTGATCACCAACAGCACAGACTACTGACAGACACCAACAGAGATTCAGGAAATGCTATATATTTATTTTCTGCACTGGATAGAGCTGATTTGCTCACCACAGAGCAAATAATCATTAACAGCCCAGCTCCTCTGCAGGTCTCCCTGCTCTTATGGACCACCTGTTAGACGTGATGCTCATTAGGCCTGAAACTGCAGTGGGGCTTTTCAATCAAAAGTCAGACTCATCCTGGAGGAATCTGGCTGTAAAACACACGCTCACTGGGAAACTGCTCAAATGTGCTCGTAAAAAAGCAAGCCCGAGCTTTTCCTCACGCAAGCTCAAGGAACAACCCACAGTACGACACACAAATGTATTCAAAACAAACATTCTTTTTGCTTTCCAATAAATGAAATCACCACTTCTATTTGATGCAAATGTCTGCTTTTTAATTGCCCACTGCTGAAAGTGAGGGCATAATGTTTCAGCCTGTGTGTGTTTGTCTGTTCAGCAACCAAAATTTCTCATAAACCACCAAACAAACATGAATGAAACTTTCTGAAAATGATTATTGGATGTACATTTACAAGTGATGGGTTCACCTCTAATCAAGATGGCTGCCACAGTTAATCAATAATAATCAATGTAAAAAAGACAAGAACTCAGTCAGTTTCCCAGATATGAAACTAATATTTGATGCAGTAGTAGCACTATCCAATGCACAATACTTTTGCTTGAAGCTACTGTTTTACACACTGCCTGTTAGCAAATATCTCATGACCCACTGGACAAGTTTTGATGAAATTTTCAAAAAGTAATCCCCAAATGTACACCTACAACTGATTGATATTTAGAGTCATCCCTTTACAAGACATAGCTTTAACTCATTCAAAATGACAAATAATGAGGTAAGGTTTGGGTGGTCCGTGATGGTCTTCTGACCTGTCCAGAGTGTACCCTGCCCCTCGCACTGTGACTGCACCAGTAACCCCCATGAAAGGAAGAAGCAGGTATAGATAATGGATGAATGGATGCATTTTTTGGGTGGTAGTAGCTGAAAGTCATTTTCATGTATTCTGAGAAGTAATGCCTTTAATCAAGATTTGGATGGATGGATGGATGGATGGATGGATGGATGGATGGATGGATGCTGATTAAAATAGACTAACCTACCAGAAAATCCAAGATAATTTATCTCTGTACATAATATTTTATACACACGTCACATTCTGTGCACTCTTTTGAATGGTCACATCCTAAATATCTCAAATCTTGTTCAAAACCTAAATTTCCATTTTTGTTTGTGTTTATTCATTTGTCAGAATTTTGTTTTTCCTTTTAAATACATCAAATATTTTAATGAGCCTCTCAATTTGCTTTACTGGATGACAAAAAAAGATTACAGTTTCACTACCTACTGGACCATTTTCATATGATGAAAAAAAATAAGAAAAGCAAAATCACCTCAACCAGAGATCAATCAACCTAAAGCAGTTTAGAGTTACACTGTTTTACATGAACACATAATGTTTTTTTTCTTTTACAGTGGTAATGAGAATCTGTGCCAGCCCAGAAGCCCAGAGAAAAAGTGCAGAGCTTAGTCAGTAGGCCCGGGGGCAGACAAAACAACATTAACTATTAAGGTTGCTTAAATGGAAAGAAATCCTCTGTGTCAACCCAATTTCCTTACGCGAAGCAAGGAATTCATAATCTCAAAAATAACACGTTGACACAAAGGGAACATTCTTCTTCTGATCGGTATAGTTGTGATGTCCAAAACTGGGAGGTTTGGTGTAATTGTAGTCACCCTGGTTTTATTTCTCTGCTTCAAGTAGAGCAAAAAGAAATATTCAAGCATTCTATGGGTGTAGAGAAACTATCATTCTAAAGTATTTGATTGAGAGTTTATCATTTATGTTGAGTAGAAATTTACTGTATAAAATAAGATGAATGCTTATGATTGTCAGGCTGACAAAAAGGAATATATTTGTAAAGATCATTAAAACTGACTGAGTTACAACCATGTGTTTTCCACTGTCAGCTCGCTGTTGGCATAAGTTATTTAAAATGTTGTGTGACAGGGCCTTTAGGAATGCATCTCAGCCATTACCACAACAAATTTTAGATCAGTATCTGCAAAACTGCCTGATTTAAAGCCAGTTTGAACCCTTGTGGTTTGTAAAGGTCAGCTGGCCGTAGCAGCCATCTTGAGTTGGGTTGACTCCAAATGGTAATCATTTGTAGATAAATGTACATCTAATGAATATTTTCAGCTAACAGACACACGCATGCACACAAATATGGGTAAAAACATTTTTAATAATTTAAAATGCATTTTAGTTGTCTATACTGTATATACAGAAAGAAAGAAGTCTGCTGTTTGAAATGTTCATAAAAACTGCTATGGTTTAGAACAGTTACACAAAAAAATGTATACTGTACAAGTTTTTTTTTTTTTTGGGGGGGGGGGGGGGATGTAGGAGGAGGTGTTTTTCACTGTGTTGTGACATATAATATTTTGACTGGAAACATATGCACGACCTCTCTGTGTTCTTGTCTCCCAATTTGACTAAACCCTGGTGTTCCGCTGATCCTCCACTGTTGATCTAACAGGGTTCAAAAAGGTGCATGGCCTTTTTGTATTTACATACTGTGTGCTGTATGTTTATGACAGGAAGGAACGATGCCACAGACACCAAAACATGTGGAAAAGAAAACAAGACAGACGCAGACCTTGTAAGACCCAGCTGCCTGCAGCTGTTGGAGGATTTAATCACATGAACCTGCGAGCATGTGAGATCCTTGATAACGGAGTTCAGAGAGGGACAGACTTTCTCAGGGGAAAAACATATTATGCCTGGTTGACGTGAAATAAGTTAGTAAATTAGGAGTGGGAGTATGAATTCCTTTCAGCCTCAGAGCAATTTATATCACAGAGTTACAGCCAAACTGTTTTTGGCTGCGTGTTGGATCATCTCACTCTGGACTCTAACTTACAACCCAGGTGCAAAAAACATAATAAAAATTAACAATTGTTCCACACACGGGTCAGTTGCCTGTAATATCAGCAACATCAGCTGTTTCATTCGCCCACTATTTTGGTTTAATTTTTTTTTCACCATGATCCATATATTTTGCCCGTGTCTGTGTGTGGATTGGTTTGACTGTCCCATGAGATTACCAGGTTTGACCAAAATGATTCTAACTCTGTTCTTTCTCATTATAAGACAATTCTAGCTTAAAACTCTGGCATTAAAGGCAGCTGGCAATATGCATTCCTCTTTATTTTCTATATGAATGAGTGATTAACAGGCTGAAGACTTGTTGAAGAGCAGGGAAACAACTAAAACATGCAGGAAATAAAACAAAACTGATAGTATTCATAGAGCAGAAAGACATCAACACATCATACTTAAGTATTTCTTCATTTATCACAAGACACATCGTCATCGCAATTTTAAGCACAGTCATCGCAGGTTTTCCTGATATCCTGCAACCCGACTAGGCTTTTAGTTGACATTTGTTGTTTCCTGAGAAGGATGCTTTGCCACACTTAAACCATTGCTTCATTAAAGTGTCACTCTATAGATTTATAATTGAGCTTTATTCTGGTCTCTAATGTTCACCACAACTCAATCAAAAGAGCTTTTTCCATCAGCTCTGTCCGTTAAACAAAGAACTGACCAGAGAGCTCTAATTTGTTAACTACTGTTAGAAGCAAGAACAAAACAAAGTTTGTTTATGGACTCAAAATTTATGAACTGAACTTTAAGTTCATGCAGCTAATTGTTGTAATGAGTGTTTCTGAAATCTTCACCAGCTCTTTTAGTCTGTCTTTTTTTTTCTTTCTGCACAACTGTAAAACATTCAAGGTATGTAAACTGGGTTAAAAATGCTCCGCAACAAACATATTAAGTTTAACTTAGTAGCCAGGAGTTCATGCCAAACTCTGAGAAATGCAGTTTTTAGTACTAAAATCAGCAGATCTGGACATTTAGCCAAAAGGGAGTTGCAGCCACATGTTCACTCAGGAAATGAAGGGATGAAGATGATGACTCTGTGTTTGTTTTGAGGGCAAAACAGAACAATTTTAAAGGCAGTTAGCATCTTCTTAACTTCCCTATTTTTCACTTCTTAAATCTTGAAGTTTCCTTCACGGTGTCATTTGAAAGATCTTCACTGAAAGGTCGTTAGCAGCAGCAGCACTCGAGGTAAACTCACTGATCTTTACGAGGTGCAAAGTGAAATATTTTTCCCTGAAACCCTTCAGCTGCATTTCTTGAGGAAGAGCCATTCTTTCTAAACCACAATGAAAATACTTGTCTATGGATTTTTTATGATTTTAAAGGACTATTGCAATTGACCTTTTGCCTCTGTTGGCAGAACATTGCTGACTTGGAAACTGATGTTGCCAAAAACTACAATAGATGGTAGGGCTGCTGGTTTCAAAGCTGAAGACAGAATACAGGCCTCAAAAAGACAACATAGTCACTGTGGTCTGTCGTATTGTTATTTTAAAGTATAATTTATGTTATACCAACAGAATTTTTAACCCTTATCCCAAGCGGATGTTGATGTGTGATGAATTTAATACGCAATGTCTTACGTACACATAATCTACTACTGAATGTAAACTCTAAAAAAAACTGAACTCTTCCTAATGCAGCAGGATTTTCAGGAAAAAAAATTCACATTTTATGCCTTTTTTTTACTGTGTTTAAAGTGAAATTTCTTGTCATATAATTGGAAAGCTAAAAATCCATGTTGTATTTTATGTCACCTATGAGTAGGTCAAAAAATTATTTTTAGCCTGAGGAGAAACAAAGAAAATGTATGAAGTTGACCATAGCATCAGTAAAAACAAATGGCCCCCTGTCGGTTTTAGTGCAACCATTGAAAGTTTAGTGTGGAAAACATGTTGGTTGATAGAGGTCACATGAGAACAAAGAGCTACAGAACAATTTCCACAGCCTTGTCATGTCGTATTGATCTTTCTGTGTCCCACAGACCATTTATTTCCCTCCTTGTCTCCTTTAACTCTACGCCTCGAGCCTGTACCTGTCGTTTCATCTCATGCAGCCAGAAGGGGTGCTGAAACAAATCAATTATCGTTTTCAGACAGGTTGACTCATTTTAAAGTCACCAGTGGTCCTGGATGTCAGGACAGACATGCTGTTTCATTTAGCTAAAAATTAGCTTTGCTCTTATTATTTGAACTCACAAAGCTGCACACATTCACCAACACAAAGCACCTCTTAACGCAATAAACTGACTAAGCACATAACAATATTGTCTTTTTAAAAAATCCCTTAAAAATAAAGGTACCAAAACCTTTAACTGTAAAGAGGGATAGAGCAACATGTTCCAGCTTTACTATTTGAATGGGATACTAACTGGGAGTTAAACCTTCTTCAGGAACATGATCAAATGGTTCAAATTTTTAGTCTGAAAAAGAAACACAAAAAAAGAGAATATTTCATTCTATTTTTATCAAGAATATACTTCTATAGCTGGCCAATTTGATTCTTTTTTTCAACTTACATTCAAACCAATCAAAGGAAATATAACTGGATCATTCCAGTTTACCCATTCTATGACAATGTGGTAAAATGTATTGTTTTTTGTACTTTTTAATTAGGCAGGTAATCTCATTGACACGTGTAGTCTCATTTACAAGAGAGACCTGTGACACATACGATTACACAGAGGTCATGGGAGTTGAACATATTAAGAGCAAGAGCAGGTTTGAAATGATATTTTTTCCATTTTCTTTAAGATGTGTTTAAAATGTCCCGGTGGGATCAAACTGGACAGTTTCTTCTCTTGCTACAGTGAATTCCAGGAAGATGGAGCAGAATGGAGAAGGTCTTATTTATATGCCGTATACCAGGGATGCCCAAACATTTTTCCCAAAAGCGCCAACATGAAAATCTATCTGAGGGCTGCAGGCCAAATGCAGTAATATAGGACATGAAATGCAAATACTGTGTAAGTTAAGTCCTTTTATCTTTTTATGATTAAGCTACCAGACAGTATGGTAGCTACGTTTTCTCCCTTTCTTTTAGCATGTGAACTTGGAGAAATTGTGACGTACGCTCAGGCAGCAAAGGCTCATGGGTGATTTCATAAATGGATAAAATATGATTTTTTGTGGTCTTATAAAGTGTGCAAATATATATGTGTGCTTAAATCTAATCTAAATGTTATAATCTTAAAATAATTCACAAAAAAAACTACCATGAGTGAAGACTATCTGTATTACAGCTCCTTATAGTCATTGGGTCAATGGATGAAATGACTAAGTGTAAATACAGTTTCTACATAGGATGACAGCACAACCTAGTAACCAGGGCAACTGTTGCTGGGCCAAATTAAATGGCCAGGTGGGCCAATTTCAGCCATCTCTGCTGTATACCAAAGATCTTGAGTTAAACACTTCTGTAATCAGCCAATATTCTGTTTGACTCGTGGACCCACTGCACACTGCAGAAAGTGGTGCCAAAAACACATCGCCAGCTGAGCCACAAACCATGACTGTAGAACTGCACAGCAAATACGTGCTTTAATCTTACAAACATACAATATGTTACCTCTATATGAGGAAGTGATGCTTTGGTTGTCTAATTACAGTCTGTCCTTTAACAACACTGAGAAAACACTAGTTGTTTTTTTTCCTGCATCATTTCAGGAAACTCCTCGACATTAAGCCTGATTTCCTCATTTTAAAGTACACAATAATCAATGTGCTCTCCTCTAATAGAAGGATCAACCTTCTAAGTATTTTCTAATGAGGGAGTTAAGAGTGCACATCAGTTTTTATAGAGGAAAGCAGCTCAGTACATTAAATGTTTATAAAGTCTTGTGATAAGCTAAGGTAAATTTCTTTGGCTGCTGCACAAAGCTGGGAAGGAGATAAGAGTCATGAATCAGACAGAGGTTGCACCTCACACAGTTGATCACAGCAGTCTTCTAGGGACAAGGTGAAAGCACTCAGCTGTGTCTAATCTGGAATTCTAGTTTTGTCACGCTGCACTGATTGCTTTTGATGGATCATGTTTACAGCGTTGGACACAATACGATGCACAATGTACCATGATGCTTTTGTCGACGTTTGTCCTCAACATGATTATAACCACACAATAATGTATATCTGCACACTCATTTAAAGGTCAACACCTGACATTTCTAAAAAATACCAGTGATTTCTGATCAAGCTTTAAAGCTGTCAGACATAAAGGTGGAGCTGCTGTTTTAGGTACATTTTTTATTTGGATCGAAATGTTGTTGGAATTTCTTATCTTTAATTAGAAATTTTTATACGCTTCGAATTCAGTCGTCAGTTTCATGATGAAACATTAAAGGTTGGTTTAAAATTTTAAAAACCTTTCTCTTCATCTAAAAGAATACTTAAACAATATGTGTTAAAAACATACAAGACGTGTTCAAATTCACATTGTAGGGTTTACCAGAACCAAAAAACATCTAGATTTCAACATTGCTCAGGTTTAGACAGTAATTGTGTGCTGGTGAATCAGCTGACTCACCATAGGAGGCAACAAACAAATAAACAGTATACACAAAAGTCTTCAGAATCACACAAATATACAAAAAGAAAAAAAACACAGTTGTGGGAAAAAAAATGACTCTCATACAAAATCTATTTTGAGGATCCAGCTGTTGAGATGACAAAAAATGTGCAGTTTCATCCATCTGCTTTCTGGTTTTAAAAGAAGCCAAATGTAAGAAGACGTCTCTTTGCCAATGTTTTTGCTACAAAGATATCTGAGGGGTTCAGATCAAGTATCCTGCAGACAAATACAAGTCTGTTTTGGATTATTGTAAACAGAGGGAGAGTAGTACACATGTTCAGCCAGGCAACTCAATAGTGATGTTTTTACTTAGAGCAATACTCTAACAATGAACTGATTGTTAATAAGACATTTCAATGAAACTGTTTACTTAAGTTCCATTTAGGCCACTTCATCCAACATTTATGTTACAGAACAAAGTCCAAATACTGACTATGTCCACATTTAGTCCACTTGTTCCACTTGATCTCATTCAAATTCATAATTACCCCCATATTCTTGAAAACATGAACTTTTACTTACTTCCAGCCACAAGATTGTTTTCTCTTTATCTGCATCTATTGTCTGCTAATGAACTGTTTCATGTTGTCAAACTTTTAGACAGAAACAAGCCAATCTTTTTTTAAAAATCCAAAATGAATGTCGTTCTTCAAGTTCTTAATCTCACAAAGAATTATGCATATAAAAAATCATGTCACACAAGTTGCACAATGCACTTTTGCATTGTTTCAGCTCCTAATCTTGTAGCGTGCCACACAAGACAAGGTGCCACTTAATAAAAGAAGTGGAGGAGCAGAGAAAAGTCTGTAATTAAGTTTATTACTAATGCTAACTGCAATAGATGTATGAGTAAAAAACAAAAAAGCTAAAACTGTTTTAAAATGTACTACAGAATACAAATAGAATAACCTGATCATGTGCTTTCTCTTAAAAATTTCACTATTAGTGTTAAAATGACAAACTAGAATTTAAATGACTGTTTTATTCTAAGAAAAGTTCTAAATGTAGCCATTGAATCTGTAACTCTTTCACTGTTATAATAATTCACCAAACAATACCTTACATTCATACTGGTGGTTGAATATATTTGAACAAGTGACATTCAACACAGAAATGAAAAACTGCAGAACATAAATCTTCAAACTGCTAATTTCTCAATCAGATAGATTCCAGAGATCATGACAGCACAGCCTGTTGAAGAAAACCAGAGTTTTTTTATGAATGCAATGAGATCATTCCTAATGATAATTATGTGATATTGGCACAAGTTTGCATGTCTCCGTTTAAACAATGGAATGATTCAGATGATGTATTGAAAAGCTATTATGCCTCCACACAATGACAAAAAACTTGAGCAATGTATTGAGAAAGTACATATGTTCCCAATTTTTTTGTTAAATATTCACATTTTATTAAAAAAAATATAGATTTTGAATTAGTACACAAATAAGGCCTGTTTTTTAATAGTCTGTAGAGACCAAACTTAGCTTGATCACAACTTGCATAAATAGTTGTAATTACAAAGAGTTGAGGCCAAGTTTGCAATTTAGTGTAAAACACAAAGTGCCGGTGAAAACAAGTCAATTACACTGAAAAAACAACAAATGCAGACCCATAGCCAAAATGTGAATGAGAGATAATTACTGTATGTGTTACAAAAGGAAACAAAGGAAATCTTTTTAAATGAACCACGGAGTCTATTGAAAACTATCCAATAATAGTGAATTTATAAAACAGTTTTTTCTTGTTTTTTGTTGAGTAATCACCTTAAAACAACATGTTCTTTGTTTTGCTTTTGTGCCATAAGTATCTTTTTTAGGACAAGAAGGGTAAAAGTATTTTCCAGTAGCTGCATTCACCCAGAATTGAGGCCTGTAAACTCCCTTTTTGCCTTTGCTTAGAAAGAGTTGCACAAAACAATTTGTTGTCTAAAGCATTTTTAAAAAAGTCTTTCTCTAGATTCTTTACAAAAATGAGATTTTCTGCTTTTAAAATAATGCTAATTTGTTTATGTCTACCTCTTACTGCAAATTAAAAGCCCATTAACAGGAGAAAATGCCACCGTGTCACCTGCCAACTCATCTGTTCATGGTGACAACCAACATCCATCATTCATGCACATTATTCAGAGCCAGCCATCACCAACACTGCAGACATGCTCCAAAAGTAACTGCAGAAATTTTTACTATTTCAACACTACAAATGAAAGTCCTTAATTTCCCATCATAATGCTATGTCATTGCATAAATAGATGGCATCTGTTATAGTTGAACACAGAAAAAAAATAAATCTTAATCATCTCACTAAGGCATCTCTGTTTTTACATTGGTTAGTGGATTTTAAAAAAGAAATGCAGAAAAAGAAGAAAAAAAACAACCAAACAAAAGATCAATAATTTTTCAATGAGCTACTGATTGGGTACAAGCTCCTGAGGAGAATGACAAGTCTTTTAGGAGCTGAAGCACCAGTCAGTCAACCAATCAGGCTCTATTCTCCCAGAAGAAACAAGCTAGATTTCCAGAAAGTGGACAAGATGTCAAGGGTGATACATGCTGCTGGCTGAACTGCCCAAACCAGGAGTCACCAGCTTCATCAATCAAGTAGACTGATGGTGACGCTGCATTAGCAAATGTTTCACTAAATAAGCAGCGCAGGCAAGAGTGCAAGTCAAGTCATTTAATCTAGTGTTTAGTGCTGATGTGTATTTTCTTTGACACATGTAAAGAAACTCTGCCAACGAGATATGATCCTCTCACTTCTTCTCAGAGGGAAACGGTTTGCCTCAAGAAGTGTATTTTTACACAACTGTCCTTCTCAAGAGAGTCATTTGTCTTTTTTTAAAGATAGTAGAGCTTATTTTTAAGTGAAAACATTAAACTTGGCCATGAAGCAGAAAGAGGTTAACATTTTTCGATGGATAAGAAAAAGTTGTTAGGTGTTTAAATGACAGCCTGCTTGCATAAAGATAGCTCAGGGTTAAAGTTTTCATCTGGGACCCCACCGTTCACTAAAACAAATGAGAATAAAGTTCTTGAAATAGTATTGCTGGAAATGGATTTTCCTTTAAACTCTTTCATAATTAAAGCAGCTGCTGATGTTTCTGCCATGTGGTGCTGAGAAATGTGTTGAATGTAAATGCAGAACATGTTTGGAGGAGCCACTCGGGGGATCTGGTCAGGGTTTTGGACCTTTCTTACATTTTGTCAGGTAAAGGTTGTAGGGCTGAAAGCAGCAAGAGTTCATAGTCAGGACAACATGTGCACAAAGACTCAAACAGGCTTTTAAAGGAGTTGTGCTCACTTTCTCCTGACCAACATTTCTTTTGAAGGCCAAAAGTCTACTTGGGTCAATTGTGCAACTCCATCCCCTGACATTCCCTGCTCCACTTTTCAAAAAAATCTAGAAGCAAATGTCAGGCATGTAAAAGGTTAGAGATACTGAAAAACATCACAGACACTGAAGGTCAGTGCTCTGCCAAAAGAACCACTAAATCAACCGTGTCAACAATCACAATCCAGTCAGTAAATTGTATTATTTTCTTGATGACATGGTCAAATAAAAAAAAAGTGAATGACAGAGACCTGGACAAAATGAGCTAATCTCCATCTGGAGATGTCAGACTCCTCTGCTTCACCAAGCTTTGACAGTTTACATTACAGTCAGTTTACCCTACATTTAACTGACTCTATGCACAGCTTCAAACACAAGTAATGTGCTATAATTTGTTTAGAATAAAATAATACATTAAAAATAGGGATGAAACGATTCACTCAAGCCCCGATTCATTTATTGATTTTAAGTTCACGATTATGACTATTTTCCATTTCTTTTCCCAACAAGCTATTTTATAACCAAATAAGTTTATTTCTGAAAGCATTCCAGTTTCCAGCAACACCATTTTTGTCCTTGTATCAAACTGTGTCAGTTGTCTTAATAACAAAATAAAACTTCAAAATGAATAAAATTGTCATCAAAATTCTTTTGTGACCAAAAGTTATCAAGTATCAAACTGAATTTGTATTAAGGACATAACTTAAAGTTAAACAAAAATAAGGAAATTGATGAATTCATTTTTATTAATCAATTCACATTTTAAGCAGTTATATTCAATTATTAATCAATTATTGATTAATTATTACATCCTTAATTAAAAACATCCCTGAAAAACCTCCAGTAAGCTGATGAAGACATGAAGATTATTAATAGGAACAGTAGCAAAAAAACAGTACAGCCACATTTATGTACACATAAATTTGTTGTCACTATTTTATATCTACCACAAAATTGAGTAAAAATCCCTTAAGGATGAGATTACAGTTTTGGATGAGATTCAACTTTTGCAGCTATAGGGATTGCATCCAAGTACAGTGAATTTTTATTTTTGTTTTTGTTTTTTTTTCCTCCAAATTCACTTAAACGAAGAACCTGGACCAGACTGGTCGTCTGGCTGTAAATAACCTGTGGTGTCCCAGAGGGTGGCAAGCTGTTGTGCTTTGCACGCATTTTGCAGAGTACTAAAACCACTCTCTATGTTCCCAGGGCTCAGCAGTATCAATTAGAGGCAGCTTGTGAAAAGATGTGCTTCCGCTGTTGCTGTGGTCTGGTAAGAGGTAGGAAATAAGAGAGTACAGGAGGAAGAGGCAACTCCGACAGTTGTGGCCCCAAAAGGTTTGGTTTTCAATTTACTTTGCTGGCCATGGCCACGGATGTAAAAAAAAAAAAAGTGAGCAGCTATGCACAAGCAACCAGTCTCCCTCCTTTCTTCAATCACCTTCTCTTGTTTGAAGTGGATGGTAATAATCCCAAACAAATTTACAGCACCGGAGTATATGCCTCAAAGGGTATATCTTTATTTATGACTGTGTTAGAGGTCCAGTGGGAGCAGAAAGGTATTCATCCTTGCTGAATTGGCCAAACCACAGGTTCTACTGTGCTGTGTCTGACTCACTGACCACACTGATGAAATACTAGATACTGCTATCATACGTGAAAACCACTCAAACCATGACAACACAAACCACAGTATCTTTGACACTGGTTTCTTTTAAGAAATTAATTGGATATGAAAGGTAAATTAAAGTAACAGAACACTGTACAGTACAAATGCTTTTTTTTTCTTTCTCCACTTGAGATCAACCAAAGGATTTTTCCACATTTTACCGAGTCAAATAGAGTGCTCTGTGTTTTCATCAGTGAAGATTCTTCTACATAGTTACTTTTATTGCCGCTGAATGAAGAACATAAATGTAAAAACATTTGATGCATTGCACCAGATTTAACCTTATGCTAATTTGTATCTGTAGTCGTCTGTATACCTTTTAAATAAACTGAAATGAGAAAAGTAGAGGCATCCGATTTAAAAAACAACCCAGCTAAATTGCACTGTCAGACAACACCAAACTTCAGATTATGATCTCAGCAAATCAGGTTATTTAAAGATTTTTAATTCATTGAAAAAAGAACTTTGAGAGCATGACATGTCATGGAGTGGGTAGTGGAGTTAATTATGCGCTCCAGTTGAAGTCGGACTGACATCAGTTCTGACTTGAAAGCATTCCAGTTTCCAGGTTGTCAAAATGTCGGAAAAAAAGTGTTTGTTTCCTGCACTGATGGAATAATGCTACAATAACACAATAGCACTCCACGCCGCATTTTGAGTGTACAAACAGTGTTAAAACATATTGCCTAATAATCGCCATGAAGTATTACAAGTACTATTCAATTAATGTAAAGTAAACACAGAGCTCCTAAAGTTGATGAGAGGAGCAGCCATGTTGAAATGATGACATCAAGAATGCTTTTTTAAGGTTAGGGGGTCATTCCAATTGATATTTCTGACTCGGAAGTCAGAAATTCCAACCTCCCAATACAACTGGAATATAGCATAACTCTGAAGACAATCTGGACTAGAGTGGTTTGGGCAATGAACCTTTATGGAACTCGCAACTACTTCAAACTAAAACATGGAAAACCAGTTTTAGTTATATGTAAAGAAAACCTTTGATATCAACCATTCTCCTGGTTTTGGTAACCTTAGGCGTCTGTCTAATGTTTGGTCTGGAAACAGTCAAGTGCTTTAACTGACACAACATGTTCTCACCAATAAAACCAAGTCAACTGAAATTAACAAAAAGAGTTGGCATTTTTGTGGCACAACTTAACGTTTGTGAACTCATCAATTGTGAACGCTTTGTCTTTCTTTCTCTATAACAGAGCCAGAGCCTTTAGGAGAATGTGTACCAGAGCACGTACGACTGTAATGAGTTTACCCGACTGGTTCTGACAGGGCTGGCACTTAACACTGCATTAGTTTTCTGCTCTGTTCAACCAGTAAACACTGGGGTCCTGCTTTTTTTGTCCTAATAAACAACGCGGCAACACAACAAGGGATTAATTCTCTTCTATTTGGCGACAAATGGCCTCGTTTTCAGAGCCCAGGGAGAACAGAAGGACCACACAACCCCCTTCTACTTACAATAGACAAAAGGCAAAGCCTTTAAACAGGCCAACTTGTGTTATAACCTTATCGAAATGAGCCAGCATTCCCTGATAGGGAGCAATGCCTCAGAGATGGAGGGGCAAAGTGAGAAGGTTTTTTCTTTCTTTTTTCCACTTCTATAGTAAAAAGGGCAAACTATAGCATCCCTGCTGAATATTGGGGACAAGGGAGTTTTTGTTTCTAATGGTTTAGGGTTCTCTGCTTACAAGTCGTGCTCCCTCTCATCAACAGTCCTGGTAATCCCATTAATATGAAGAGGGCCAGGAGCCTGAGAGTGGCCACAGCTTAAAAGCCATCAGCCAGCATGAGCTCCAAAAATCCAAACCTTTGTCGAGACCCATTAAGAACTTAGCCCAACCGAGTCAGACTATTTAAAACTCATGTCTAATGACAACAGCCTATTCTAAACCAAGCATTTCATAATTGGTGTATTGTTTAAAAACACTGAATTAGGAGTGCAGTTATCTGAAACATCACATGTATATAGTTATTCAGTCATACATTTGGCCATTTATTTACTGTTTAACTGTCCAATCCATTTGTCATTAAACTCACTGACAGCTTGAATGCTTTTGTTGCATCATTTATGTTTTTCTTGGATATTCGCCACCAAAAAGCAAAATTTCTTCCAAATTATTACTATTTAAGGTAATTATTATTTGTAGGTACTTCAGGTTGACTGCATCATAAAGTCTGTGAGTTGTACTATCCCGCATTGTGTTTTTAGTGACATAATCTGTTGGCTTTTAATTAAATAATTAGACTCTATACCAAGAGAGCAATGACTATACTCAACGAGGGCCAAGGTTAATGTCTCATGCGGTGCAGAGAAGGCAGCCTCTAATGCGCCAATCAACCAGCAGGCAGCTCACCCGACAGCTACATATGGCTAGTTTCTCATCCCACTGCAAACCAGTCGGGTGATTACAAAGAGTCAGAGCCTGATTAATGCAGCTTTAAAGCAGCTTGCCCTGGCCTTGCAGGAAGACAGAGAGGGCTTTAAAGAAGCCGTGAGCATGGTGGCTGCTCATGTCCAGCTTGAAAACCCATCTTTAAATTATTGCTTTTCTGCTGTATCATATCACAAAATCTAGCCATTTGAGGCGGCTGTTCACTCAAGCGATTCCGCTCTTTGTTCTCCTCTGTGCAGTCTCAGGATCACCCAAAAGCTAAACACCATGGAATTACCTGCAAATCAGTTATCACAGGTTATTTCAGAATTGTTGTTTCTCCAAAGTCTAGACACCATCTGGACCTGAAGCTTAGGAGTGTCCAGCAGTGTGGAAGGACCAAATACCATGTCTTAAATGTTTTTAAGGATTACTGTAATGAAGTGACAAAAGTTAGGGTACCAACAGTACTGCCATACTCAAAGCCTGCAACTGTTCACAATAGAGATGTAACGATTCATTCAAGCCCTGATTTAATTACTGAGTATCAAACTGAGTTTGTCTTAAAGACATAATGTCCTTTTATACAATAACAATAAAATTGATTCATTCATTTTTAGGAACTGAGTCACATTTTAAGCAGTTATAATCAATTATTAGTCAATTCTCACTTAATTGTTACATCACTAGTTCACACACAAAACATGTTTATACAATCAATTTTTGCTCTCATAAAGTATTTTGTCTGCACTGGAATATGACTGTTTTGTTAAGCCTCTACCTGTTGGTTTTCTGACTGTTATCTGCACAATATTTTGATTAACTTAAAGCCATCTTAAGGGAAGATTGTCTTCACTTGTTGACTCCATCATGGCAAATATACAACAAACTTTTATTTAACATGACCTTGTCTCACAGCACATGTTTTTGAACCCACAAGACTCCAATATCAAAGTATTCCCTTACCTTTAACCACACATATTGGCACCTGATGGCACAAGAGGGGTCAGGAATGTGAGCAAGGTTTAATCTCAGGGGAAAGCAGACATGTTTTAATCTGTTCAACAGTCAATTAAAAATGTAATTAAATCCATAGATCCAGAATTGAGAGGTAAAGAACAGAAGCCCTCAATAGGCCCACAAGTATGCAGTGTTCTTGCATGGTAGAAAGTGCACTCATAAAACAGATGCTAAATTTTAAATTTCACTGTGGAATATCCAGATGTGTAGATATTTTAAACTTTTCCTTTCTGGCCACCACAGAAAGAATACAGCACAAAGACCAATATTTCTAAAATGTACTAAAGAAGGTAAATACAGTAACAAAGTCACAGAATAAATTAGTTTTTTCCTGACGACAGTAAGGGGGGGTGG
>JARVJO010000002.1:12726092-12785723 GCA_031762555.1 Cynodonichthys magdalenae | reverse complement strand
TCAGAACCGGTTCAGAACTTATGACAGGAGACTTGATACAGAGGATGTGCGTCTCATTCCAAAACACAGAGGGGTTGGTGCGCTCGATTTAATGGACTGGGACAATTTACACAGGTGGTGCACAGACATAAAAAAACGCTGTTTGCATTAGGATACAAGTACAGTACTGTACAATATTGATAGGTTTTAATTTGTTTGAAATGTGTTTTTTAAACTGCATGAGTTGAGCGAGAGAGAACAATATGAACCAGAACAAATGACAGTTTTTGTCACAGTACAGCAAAAACTTCTTCACCTCTGGATACGTGACAAAACTGAGTGAGAATGGGCTGCAGTAAGTCGAGAAAATATGGGAAAAAATATAATAGAATGAAGAAAAAAGAGCACACAAAACGTTTTGGGAGTTTTTGTTGACTGTACTGTCATTTTGCTGCTACATATGCAAAATGCATTTTTCTATGATAAGAGATTAAAAGTATACGTTATTAAAATAATTTAAGTTATTCAAACAATTAAAGTTTTTCATTTTTATGGTATTTTTTAATCATAATTTTGCTGTTGCTTATGTATAATGCAATAATAAATGTATACATTTAAACAATACTGTTAAAATCAACCTCTGTTTTACACAATGTGGTGGGTTGACAGTTTGGCTTGTTTTCATAGAGGTGGTTGCTTGTTTCTCTCGCAAGATCTGGCAACGGCGGTGGGGTGTGCTACAAAATGCAGAGACCCTTTGATATAAGGGTCGAAGAGTTTTCTCCAGTTAAAATTTGGTGTTTTTCCTCCTACTTATCACTGTGCTGATGTTTTGTGAAAAACTAATGCATCTTTTAGAACATTTTCTACCACTGAAGCATCTTATCTTATTTTATTTTATCTTATCTTATCTTATCTTATCTTATCTTATCTTATCTTATCTTATCTTATCTTATCTTATCTTATCTTATCTATTTGGTAAATATGTTTTATTTAGTTACACTAACATTGCAGAACAAAATCAGCTAACATTTGGGATAATTAACGCTACCACTTTCTTAATGTTTCATATAAGGTCTACGACTTAACTGTCTACCTAAACTGGAAATCTAAATGGAGTCTATAGTACCAGTTTGGAAAAAAAATCATTATTAAAATCCTTATTTTTAGTTTATAAACTACGTGTTCAGTTTTGCAATCTGCAATTGTGTTTTTATAAACCAGACATGTTTCTGTAAACTGTGGTCTCTGCTTGATAAACTACATGCACTTGTTTCCAAATCAGCAATAGACAAATGTTTTTTTTTCAGTAAAGGTAGATTTATACAGATTTGTGCTTCCAGGTATGATTATAAGCATCGCAAAATCACAAACTTTATGTTTTACAACAAATAAGATCAGCCTTAACTCTGTCCCACATACTGACATGTAGACTTTCATTAGGCAAAAACTTTCAATTAAATCAATTTTGATGAGCTGTAAGGCTATTATTAAATTCATGTCTATTTTTTTTTATCATTTTATAGCAACATTTGCTTGCTTTTCCTTTTTCTCTGTAATAATATTATCAGACAGTCTCGTATCTTGGCTCACAGCAACAAGGAAAAACGTGCGAGCAATCGTGTGAGATGTTATTTTCTGAATATTCATCCTAATGCTGCTTAGTCAGCAATACAGAGATGCCAGCAAATTACTTTTTGCTTCAGAGATAATGATGCCATTGGACAAAATGTAATGCTGACAAACAAATTGAGTGGAGGCAACACAGCAGAAGAAAGTGTCCATCCGACATGAAGCTGTGACATTTCATTAATATTGTTTGAAGCTCTCGTCTTATGCAGAGTTAGGGTTGTTCATCTGCCACCTCCAATAAATGTGAGTTTTGATAAATCTGTTCAAATGCCTGCTTTTTTTAATTTAGAAACAGTATCAAACATATCTCTGTACATACAGTTCCTGTACATCCTCAGCTGACCAAATCTCTGTGAGCATTGGTGCGTACAGAAAAACCTCCCAATTTAAAAAGCAATTAGGCTCTGATCAGAGGAGGAGGCAGATAATTCTTGTTTTCAAGCAAAATTGTCATATTGAGAATTTTATTCAAATGATCTTGCTCTTTTTATTATTTCAATCCACACTCTTTGTCTTGCTTTGAACCTGATGCCTTTGCAGGAGCAATCACATTTTTCATGTCACTTTAAAACCTGAGCAACAGAGATTTTTTGTTTTCATCTTGGCAAGAATGAATGAATGAATGAAAGTCTTATTTTTGGCAAGGAACACTGAAAGCAAGCTGAATATGCGAGGCATATAAATAACCAAGATGTTACTCTTTCATCACCAGCCCTGGTAAATAAAATATAAATACCTGGAGAGATCAAGTAAATGATTTTTCTTTAAGAAGCATAAATGGTTTAGTTTAAACCATTAGCAGTAAAAAGTAGAAATATGACATAACTGAGAAGAGAAGAGTCTAATAAAAATTATTACACAAATAGAGCCAGACAAACCAACAAAGTCGAGATCTGTTTGTGGTGTTTTTAAGTCTTTGTGTGAAATTTGTTACTTTACTCTCATTTTGATCATTTACAAAGGAGCAGTCAGTGACTTTTAGTTCATTCAATTTGAAAATAACACAGCAGCAAACTGTTCCACAAAAATAAAAAAAAAATTACAAAAACATACAATAGATCTTAACCTACTGTTTAGCTGCAGCTCAGCCAAAAGCTTCCATCTGTTTATACTATACAGACACATGCATTGTCAAAAGAATGCTGTGGCTTTTTTTTCTGAGTGCCATGTTTTCCTCTTAACTCAACCCAAGGAAAGATGATAACTGCGTCTGATCAAGAGATCACTGTTGTGGTGTCTGGATGACTGGGCCATATGTGTCCTGCCAGCCGCATGCCGCCTGTGTCCTTCTCAGCTCAGCCACAGGGGCCGCTCATACTTATCTGCATAATGAAATTACCCACAGCAGGGTCTTTCCATGGATGAATCAACTTCTCCACTTCTGGGGCAATCACCGAGACTACTATTATTTTTAACCTTTGCCTCTATAACTGGACTAGATCTGCTGGAGAATATAGCTGAGTGGACTCATACTGGATCCTGTTATAACCTTTAAAAGCTGCATAAATAAGCAAAAGACACTTAGCTGACTGCTCCACAGCCTAAAGTTTAACCTCTGTTGTATATTTTGCTTTTCGTGCATAATAATTTATCTTACTTATTCAGCCAGATGTGATTTTCTTGGAAGCGAATTTGAAACAACGTAATTGACTTTGAATCTGAAAAGGTTTGGTCTGGTCGGTTATAATTACAGAGTGTCTCATGCATATGCTAATTTTAATGGCACACACAGATTCACTGAAGATGGATACTTGGTGTACCGAAGAATAATTACAGGATGGCACAATAATTCAGATGAACACACTATATTTCCTGAATTTGGCCCACTGTGAATCTCAGCGGCGTCGTTGCACCAGTGAGACAGGTTGTGCGCTTCCAAATGATTTGATAGTGCACTTAAACCAGTGTGTCAGTTTATGAGAGAGTGTGTTTTTACACTAATCTCAGTTGTTTTCCAAGTGTAACAGTTGTACCTCTGATCCAAGAGTCTGTGATGAGAAGCACAGCTGATCTGAGTTGATGCATTCAGCAGAAAACTGAAGAGTCAAAGGATCTGCTAAACCAGACCTCGTCTCTCTTCTGCTTGATCCCTCTGTTTTCTGTGTCTGGAAAAGACAGATGAGGGTTAACTATATATAAAAGTCTTAAAGATGTTAACGGATTGTGTGTATTTTGATGTCATGTCTCTGCATCCATCTAGAATTACACAGCTGCCTGTTATGAGTTTCTACGGTGGTTAGACACATGTTTGAATCAGCAAATATGTTTGCAGCTGACCCAGAAACCAGACACAATAGAAAAAAGGAAAAAACATGCATGAATACCACTGTCTCTGAGCAATTACTAGTAAATCACAAACAAGCCTGAATTCATAAAACACACCATAAACATTAGGACTTGATGTGTCATGACAGAGTCCCATAGCTGTACATTACATTTCATCCTAAGTGTCAAAATATAATAATAATAATAATAATAATAATAATAATAATAATAATAATAATATCAAAATAAGAACAATGCTTTTGATGAGAGACAATAATTTTCAGCCTGTTTGCCTGCAACTCAAGATTTGTAAATTAAATGCTTTGTGATTGAATTTTTTTTCTTATGACTTTAGCTCTTAAAAAACAAACTAAAAAAAAAACATACATTCCAGTTGATCCTGTTTATTTTCTGCTGTTGTAATGTAGTTATGAAGGCAAACTGAACCCCAGATTTTTCCTTTTGTTACCTCAGCCACTTCCTGCAGCATACCTGTCGTGGTTCTCGGTTCTGGAGATGATATTGGAAATTTCCCACTAAATTTTTCTGTCAGCTCATAGAATCAGTTCAGAATTTAAACAGTAAGTTTATCATCTCTCTTTCTGGGAATGAGTGGCCACAAACACAGTCAGAAAGACTGCATTACAAAGGCATTTGTTACCAATTCTCAGAACATAAGTCAGATGAGTCTCAGAGGACAGTTCGGGGGAAATAAGTTTTGTTGTTTGCTGCACATTTGTTGTTAGTTAAGGGGGGGGGGGGGTTATTATGCAAAATCGACTTTATAGACAGAATCAAGCTTTATATCATGTTATATTGCCATTCCCTCATCCAAAACATACACAGAGTTTTGCTTTGGCTCACTCGTGCATGTTTGAGAAATTAGTGAATCTCCTCTAAAGCATTGTTGTGAAGACATGCTGAAGTGGGACTGTCTGAAATGGTAAGAGGTTCTTAAAGAGACAGAGGCCAATTTCAAGGCATTTACCATATTTGTTCATGTATAATACGATCTCAAGAATAATACGATCATTTTTTTGAGCTTAAAAAGCATAAAAAATCTAATCATCATTTATAAAGCCACCACTAATTTCAGACAGACTTCAGGATTTTTCAGCCTCTGGTGGTGAAACATTATTTGGGGAGACACCTTTCTGGTTTTGTGTGTCACAGAAAAAACAATCCACTCCCAGACCAGAGCAGAAGCAGGTTGTTAATTAGCAAGATGGATTTATCAGAACATGCAACTAAAGTCCAAGTCTTTTTTTACATCGCTGCAGTTATCAAGAAAAAGAAAAGTTTTTCCTCCTCTGACTCTGGTGAGTAAACAGCTACGGTTGACATGCTTTGCTATGAGCGACTTACAAAGGGAGTGAGGGGGAATATTTCAATTGTGTACGAGAAAATATTGAAACTTATTGTGGTTGTACATTAAAAAAAATCTGTCAAAATTTACTCCTGTGTATACTACTACTCCACCCCACACTTTATGAACGATTTTTGGGGTTAAATTTCTCGTATTGTTTGCAAATAAATACGGTAGATAGACTATGACGCAACAGTAATTTTATTTTATTTTTTATTTATACAGCATTTTCATAACAATTGAAGGTAACATGTACTTGATTGAGATATAGAATTGAACTATGAGTCTGGAAAATACCTAATACCCCACCTTAAATCATTTTGTCAAGATAACCCTCCAAAAGTCTTTAGCTGAAATGTTCAATTTAAGCTGTAGGATTTACAAAATATAAAGTTAAGCATAAAGCAGTCTCATGGTTTTCCTGTCCATTGGTTCAATGCCGTGCTGTAAACATGCTCTTTGATTTATAGTGGTTTCAGCACATAGTCGAACACAGAATTCTTTGGTGCCAAAGTTGAGCACTGCATACAAATGTCGTCCCCCCGTTGGCACAATGCTCCTACTATTTGTCTTTTTTGTTCTCTTCTGCCTCCGTTATGTTGCTGCCCACTCTCCCGCTCTTCACGTCACTCAGAGTTACTTTCTCAGAAGACAGCGTGGAGCTGACAAACCATCCAAATGCACATATGCTTTCTCTGAAGTGGAATGGTTTAGATTCAGAAGATAACACCCAAAGAGAGCGCAGAAGCTCTGATTCCTCCAAATTCTTCATCTTTCACTCTCCCACAACAACTCTGACAGCCTGAAATTCCCATGGTGCTTCAGTGCTGAAGTGGAGCCACACACCAGGGTATTAGAACAGATTGATGGAAAGGGGACATGCCACAGTTGTTCTGATTTTTTTTTTTTGTACGGCTTCACTAGAACTATAATTATGAGTTATTGCACTAAAACCAACATGTTTGTCAGAACTAAATGTGCCTTCTGAGACAAATAAACGAGATGAAATATTTTAAAAATGTCCAAAAATCTGCTGTTTTTAAATACTTAATGGAATTCATATGCCTTCTGTATAACTCTGAGATTTATTGACAGCGTGTACAGCTTTTGTTTGCTTGATGCTAAAATAAATGCAGGTTGTCAGTGTGATTCAGTGTGAAGACATGCTACATTTGCGTTTGTTGTTGAGGCATTGCAGAACAAAGCTGTCAGTTTTAACTACATGGGAATGACATAAAATATATGCAGCGATGGTGTAGTAGAACTAATTTTACTCAGCTATTGTGCGCCTCAATGAAAGGATCTCAGTCACCATAAAACAAAAGAACAAAAAACAAGGTAGGAGGAGTAAAATGTGACTTTTACAGCTTGACACGTTGAACTGAGTTATGGGTTTGATGTTGCCAGATGCTTATAACAAGAGTTCTTAAGAATGCCTTGGACACTTCAGAGCATGCTGTTTAAATCTATCACAAAGCCTGGTCTGCAGCGCATTTGCTTAGACAAGCAGAGGACAATAACAGATTGGCTTTTATTTCTCCAAAGGATGACAGATACTGTAAAAATGACTGAGTGCCTGAAATATCCCAACACCACAAACAACTTTTACATACTTTCCTTCAACTGAAATTAAACTGAAGTGTTTTGAGAAAATGTGAAGTTGAACTGAAAAAGGATGTGAGGTAAGAAAAAACTGAAAAAGAACATTTTTTTTTCAGAAGAATGTGTGTATGGCTCTTTTCTGGTGAAACCAACAGTTGTTTGTTATTCCTGAACCCTATTTTCCTTTTGAAAAGCAATTTTTTAAAAAGGCATTTCTTTAAAACCCCCGGAGCAGATATCAGAGTGGGATGTTTCTGCATTCAGCATGCTAATGTAATAAATGCGATGACCCATTACTGTAAATCAACACTGAATAAGTGGCATGCAATAACAATGTACAGAGAGAACATCTCTGAGGGGGTGCAATGCGTGCACAGTTTTTCACTGCCAAAAACCTTCATACTGTTTATATCATCAACTAGGATTACGGAGAGCTGCTGCTCTGCAACTCCACCACACTCCTCTGTAATACAGGATACAGTGTCACTGAGTCTTTAATGGGCCCTTTAATCTGCACATCCTGTCAGCACGGGGGCCAGCTGCAGGAGACGTGGTCGGGGACAGATGTAGAGAAGGCTGAAGAAAATATTTTGACGGGTGATAAACAGTGGTTTGATAATGTTTGGTCATTCTTCTCTGCAACATTTCAGTTTGTGGAGTGGATTGTATTGCGCAAGGTTACATGTTTGTTTGAGGTTCCTTCCTGTACATCTTGAAATGATTCACTGAAGAATGTTTGCTTTTGTCACATGCATCGCTCGTGTTTTCAGGTTTTCTTTTTTAAATGGGCATTTTATGGTTTTATATGTGTGAAACGATCAGTTGTGTGTTCCACATATCCAGGTCAGCAGAAGGATTGGACCCAAAATGCAGACAGACTCAAAATATCCAAAGATAAATTGAACTTTTGTGGGAAAAAAATAAACAAAAACAAAAGGTTGTCATTAGAGCAAACAGAATTACAGAAACCTAAGTGCAACTAACTGAGGAACAGGTGAAAAACAACACAAATAAACACAGAGAAGCTGAAAAGATGAACACAAGTTAGTCAAACTCAACACAAGGATCACAAGAGACAGAAAACAAAATATAATGGTGAAAAGGTGAACTAAGCACAAATCATGACATAGATTCTGTAAAATTGATTGTAAAAAATGTCTGGTGCAAATGGATTGCATAAAAGTTCATAAAAAAATTTTAGGATTGAATTTATTTCTTTATTGTCCCTCAGTGGAGAAATTAATTCTCTGCAGTTTTTCTATTGCACATTTCGAGGCCCCTGGGGAGCAACTGAAGGGCTAAGGGCCTTGTTCAAGGGCCCAGAGTGGGACAAATAAGGGTTTCCTACCCACATTTATGCTTTTGGACCAGGGAGCTGAACTGGCAACCTTCTGTTCACAGGTTCACTTTGTATATAATTGTAAACTTTGCTCTTCAGGCTGGTTTGAACTTATTTTTCTGTTTGTTTACCAGCAGAAAGCTGACAGCAGTGTTCTGCAGGTAAGACACTGACAACACATGATTACTTTGACCAACCCACTGTCAGAAATAAATCTCTCTAATAAACGATCATAATATTGTTTCCTTTTTTAAATGTCGACTTTTGAAAAGTTTTTGATTAATTTGACTGATTTTTCATCTTGAGTGGACAACATGACATTTTATTGAAAAGCAAAAAAGTTCAGTTGAATTTAAATCATGCATATAGAAGCACTTCTTTGCCTTACAAAAAATAAATGCAAATGTCGCACATCTGACAGGTGGGCCTTTTTTCTTTCATGCGCAGCGATTGATTAGTGAGATTCTGGAGGTGAGGACTGAATGTTCATGTAAATTTATGTAAAATCAATGCTAATGTAATACACGCCTGAAAAAAGCAGACATTGGACATTCATCTCTATTTGGAACAAACCAACAGGATTAAAAGTTCAGGTATGCGGCTGCAGCGTCCAGACAAAATAGACTCTGTGGATCTTAAAGAGCAGCTGTGTGCCTTCTCAGCAGTAATTTACTCGTTTTAACGACTTCTGTAATTACTGTAAAATGTTTTACTGACAGATGTATTTTCTCTTATCTCTTTTCTGAGTGATTTTTCACCACATAATCCCTCATCACTGTAAATCTTACAGGTCCTCATAATGTTACATAAATGAATCTTGACAAATTGTAGCTTTGTAAAGATAAATTTTTACTTTTAGCTAGTCTTCTGCTACTTTTAGACCTTTAGCAAGCATTTAGGTTTGTTCATCTTTTAGTTGGTGGTCTGCTTCTTTTAGCTTTAACAACTTAGTTTCAGCTTCTTTAACATATTACAGCAGCCAGTTTTCAGCATTCTCACTGCTATTTTGTCTCTAATTAGATTTTGGTCTTATACCTAAAATAAAATGTTTTTAATCAATATCTCCTGTACATTTTTATTTAGAGTGACCAATCATCTGACAGGGGAAGTGAAGCCGTATAAAAACCTCAAATCCCAGGTCATGAGGGAGTTCTAGATATGAAATTGTATCACATCCATAAAAACAGCCACACAGAAGTGAACCGTCTTTCATAGAAATGTGAAATGTAACATAAGGTTTTCATGGATACACAAGGGTCGGTTCAGCTTCTCTCCCACCAAGTTTGGAAACACCGAAACAACAGGCGTGAGTGTTTATAAAACTGTTACGTGAAAAATAAAATACAAGGTGCAGTTTGATCCTGTGGCTTCCAACAGCAGGCGGTGAATCCTAATTGGTTGCAGGTGATGTCTTCTGTTCTCCTGTGATTTGGACACAAGTCAAGGAAGAACTGATGCCCCACGCTTGAACCTATGTATTGCTTTCAATCTAAAGAATGGCTTTAAAAGTTTTGAACTGATTCTGTGCAGCTTAGCTATCTTTACTGCATTACAGGAAATTCCACACAGTAAAATCCATGAGAACAGCCACCATAAAACCGATGGAAAGATACAGAAAACATCTGAGCTGATGATGTGAGGTCCTGCAGAAAGTCGGTCTGCTCTAAATGTACCATACCAATGAAAACAATAAGGTTTATGTTGAGCTGGGAGAACCTACTTTGTAAAACTGATACCTGAAGCAAAAATGTACCGATGACATTTAATATCTGCTGGTTTGTGTTTCTTTGGTTGAGCTGCGAAATTCTTTCACTGACAAGAAATCCAAAAGCAAACAAACCAAACAGTGCCCACGTAACGTGACAAATGCTCTTCAACTCACTAATCTTCCTGCACACAGGACAGACATCTCCTTAAATCATGTATAATGTTTTATTTGATATGTGTTTGAGTGATTTACAGCAGATAAACACCCACATTTTTTCCCATAGCTCCATCTAGAAACCCGATGTAGTGCTGCACAATCAGGATGGCTTTAAAGCATGACATATATAAACACACATGGTTAACACTCACATAATAAACACTGATTTAATTTCTGCTTCATTTAGACTTTGATTTCAGGTTCTGCTGTTGATGCCAGCAGACGCGTTCTGTTTTCATGTTCCTGCATGTGTTGTTCATATGTTATATATTAGAACTTTGAAAGGAAATTGTTCTAAAGCTCATCAGTTCATAGGACTGTGTCAGAGTGCCTATAGATTTTTTATTTTTATTTTCCTTTTTCAATAGTTTATCTCTGGACATGAGTCACTTTAATCTGAATAAAATGTGATTGTCTTAAATGAAACATCAGAAAATTTGTATTTCCTGTAAAAATGCAGTGTGAATGTTTAATCCTGAAATTTTTGGCTGAAAGCTGCTGAAGTCAAGCTGAAACTATTGGATGGCAAAACTGAAATATGTGTTAGATTTGAACAGCCTACATTTGCTGGACAACAAAAATAGAAAAATCAGAAGGAAAAGTTGCAAAAATGTGTGAAAACAGCTGAAAAAAAGGCAGATATGTGGCTAAAAATAGCAGAAAATAGTAAAATATTAGAAACAAAACTGGTGAAATGGGTGTAAAAATATAAAATTACCAAAACCAAAAGTGCAAAAAAGTTATATTTTGTTGTGAAATAGCTAAAACAGTAGAAAAACAGCTAAAATGTAGGTGAAAATGCTAAAACTACCAAAAAGAAGCATGAGCAAATTTGCTGAAGCTAAAAGGCAACCAGTATGTGAATTTAAAAAAAATAGCTTAAAACAGCTAAACAGTAGCCAGAATTGCAGAAAACAGAAGCCAATAGAAACTAAAAGAAGCACAGAGTAGAAATTAGAAGAAGGATGGCAGAAAGGAGCAGAATGTTAGCTAAAATAGCAGAAAAAAGGCACAAACAAGCTAAAATTAGCACAACACAAGAAGAAAAGCAGAACCAGAACAAAAGATGTGAAATGCAAAAAAAAAATAGGGAAAGAAGAAAATGAAAGTGAAACACAAAAACAATGTGAATGCTTATTAAACACACACAATTATGGCACCAGTTGCTTCCACCTTAGAATAGCAGACTGTAAAAAATGACAGCGCTCGTCTTTGACCCGTTACCTTTAAATGAACATAATCTGAACTCAACCACAAATATTTGAAATGTTTGTAAATTAAGTAAAGGCAACAGTTTGTGTATATTTAGTATAGCATTGTGTGACACAACTAATGTCAGTCAGTCGAGGAACTGATGACTGCGCACAAAGAAACCAATGACTCATAATCAGAAGCCCCCTTCGCTCATTAGCTGCACATCACAAGAAGAACTGTGTACATATTTTAAATCCAACCTAAATGGAGCAATTTCCTGTGTTTAGAAAAATAAATGTCTCACTAAACTTTTGCAGGGAACTGCCTTGGGTGTTTATAGTGTTTCTGTGTGTTTTTCCTGGTAAGTGTGCACACACAACCTGAGCGCAGACAGAGTTCATGTGTAAACTTTAAATCTGGGTTGAAGGCAGAGAAATGCTTCCATTTGGAGCATCTACAGTTATTTTAGAGAAAACTACACAAAACAGAAATCGACAGAGAATATTTAATTTTATTAGAGAAATTCATCTTATTATAGAAGATATTGTTTATGAGTAAAAGCTTCTTTAACTTTTCAAAAACACAAGATGTACCTTTTTTCCTTTACTGCTTGCCAAGTTTTATTACATCCCACACCCAGAATATTACATCAGATTCATTCAACATTTATAGTGGTGGTTACTCTTTAACGACTTGCTCAACATAAACTTTGACCATGAAAGATACAAACTTTCATCTGTAATCTGTTATCACAGCTGCTGAACAGCATGTGAAATCATTGATAAGAAGATTTGTATTGATCGCAGAAGGGAATTCAAAAAAGCAAATTATCCATTTTGCTTTGATTTGTTTTGTATTTCATGACTTTTGTTGTTTGGAACGATCAAACATTAGAAATAAAAAGTTGCAACATACATATATTTCTGATCTACACACATCCACTCTGAAATGTGAAAAAAAAAATCACGATTGTTCATTTTCAGTTGCATGTGTTTAAAAACACATTTTGTGTCTTTCTGCTCTTCATATCCTGATGACAAATCATCAAACACCAAACAGATTAAAAGTTAGTACAACAAAGCACAAGTAAAATGAGATGATTTAGTCAGATGTTAATGAAAACCTCAAGTAAAAAAAAGATCCCACACAGATGGTTCACCCACATAAACATCACAGCAGCAAAATAAAAAAAACACAATTTTTCTGTGTCACCATCTGAAAGCCATTAGCCTCTAATTTACGAAGGTTTATCCTTCGATGAGTGGCACCAAAAAAATAAATAAAAACTTCAACCCTCAATTATGTGTTTGAACATTGCTTCAAAATGTTCTCACAGTTAACATTCAGGTCTACTTGAAATTGTCACTTCTGCTTGTAACAATCAACTAAATTAAAATTAGGATAATTAACTGCTATATATTAATAAATGATAAATATGTTCTGTTGAAACTATTAGTTGTTTTTGTACGTAAACAGGTAAAACAGTCAGTTCTGTGTTACAGATATCTGCAGTATTGGAAGCTTCATAATAACACATAAATACTCTTGTTGTTAATAGACGTAATATTATGATAGTGTTCTATCATTTCTACTTTTTCCCACTACTGTCTGTCTGAAGTATGCAAAATCCCCAACAGGAACATATTTCTTGATCCATGTGCACAACTCATTCCATCCCAAAAAGCAAAACAAAGCAATCTCCCACCAACAAATCAACAAGAAATCTGGGAAGAATCTCCTTACTGTAATTGGTTCAGCAGAACAAAAGGTCTTTAAACTATTATACACGTCTCAGGGGATGCATTTTATGTCTCTTTTTTTTTCTTTATGAAATTTGTGAAACAAATCTTATTCCTTCTTCAGTGGTTCTCTGACTGCACGCAGCATCCAGCTTAACCTTTTCATCCAGGTGCATCCAATGGTGAATTTATTGACCATGTGCTGCGCAGGTTTAAACAATACTTAATCACTCAGTACCCTGGAAAGGAAGATCTTTGACTCATGGCTTTTTGTTCAGCTTGACAGTTCTTATCTCTTTCAGAGAACATACTTTATGAACCCAAAACAAAGAAAACTGGAAACACATGGAAAGATGGAAGAAACCCCAGAATGATTTGCTGTGTTGTGGCTCAAACAATGCATGTGTGTGTGTGCAGCATGCTGTTATTTGAACAGTGTAGTAAGTGTGTTGATTGAAGTGGTCCTGATGCAATATTTTTTCAAGAAATGACAGATGGTCCAGCGATTCAAAAAACTGTCATCATGAAGCACAAAATAAATGAAACTGGTTAAAGTAAAGTTTCTTGTAAAGTTTTGCCTTGAGTTTTGTTTGAGAAAGACTTTTGAGACTGCATTGCTGTACTTTTACTTTTAGAAACATTTTAATACCTTTATGCCTTTAATATTGTTATAATCAGGCCATGATGTTGGAACACCAAACAAACTTTTGTTTTTGTTTTGTTTTTGCTATTTGTAGATTATGGTTTGAATTTAGTTTTTTGGAAAAAAGGGGCAGATATTATAAGATTTTTTTCTGCTTTCTGCTGCCTTTCATTTTATTTATGATTTGTATTTTTTATTATTGAATTTATTTTGCTTTTTTAAATGAGTACATTTCTGAAATGAAAAAAAAACTTTCAAAAGATAAAGAGACTCTTAGAGCTCATCAGACAAGATACGGAACTGATGACATAAAAAAAACAACATTTGGAGCCAACTTGTTTGAAATACTTCTGTTGCAGTTGCATTGTGTAATAAATAATTTATCAGATGAAGATTGCTTTGTATATTCAGTTAAGTACTATTTTTGTGCTTCAGTGATTTAATTTGTTGTTATTAAGCAGGAAACAATTCTTCTGAAAATGATACATAAAAGGACAGGACTGAAAATTAGTGAAAATTCAATTCAATAAAACTTTTTTAATCCCAAAGGGGAAAAAATGTAGTAACCCATATTATCCTGGTTTCTATAAAGAGTTGTTATAGATACTGATGGCTGTGGCAGGAAGAATCTCCTGTAGTGGTCCGTCTTACAGCGGACCTGAAGAAGCCTTGACTGAAGACACTCTGTTGTAGAACAGTCTGATAAAGAGGATGCTCGTCCATCGTACGGTCAGAAAGCTTGGCAGGGACACGCTGGAGCCAGGGATAGAATCCTGCAGCCATGTCTCAGTGAAACACATGATACTGCATTCCCGATACTCTGGCTGGGTTTGTGTTAGGGCTTGGATTTCATCCAACTTGCGATCTCACATTGCCCATCATGATCAATGGAAGAGATGGTTTGAACTTCCTCCACCTCTCTCTCCTCTTTCCTCCTGCTCTGCATCTATGGTGCCTCTTTGTCAACTCATCTGGGATTCGGGGCTGTAGTTGAGGCTGTAGATGCAATGTTAATCAGCTGCTCCCAGTTATAACAAACCACCACGTTGCTATGGTTACACATCATAACAAATGTCCAAAAAGCAAAACAGGTGTTAGCAAAAATCCTTCCAGCTGCACAGCATCTAACAGCAGAGGGAATAATCATCCATAAAAACTGATTTTTATCCAGAAAAAGAGGATTAAAAATGTTTAAAAAGTATATCTCAGAATGAATAGAACAGAGTTACTCCAACATGCTGCCACCTTAAGAGGCGCAATTCTAGAAAAGGCAAAAGAAATGATGTATGGTTAAAGACTTTTGCATAGTGCTAAGTATGTTTATAATTACATTTAATGTACGTAATGTCCTGCTGCCTGCATGGTTTATGTGACCCCAAATTTGTTATTTAAAGACGAAAATAAAAGAATGCCATCTGGCTAGTGACAATATCGGTGTGAAGAAAAGCTGTTGAGTGACACAGCACAGCAACTTCACCAACTTTGCATTTAGCTCCAGATTTGCTAAACAAGAATCATCCCTTAATTGAACAATTTTCTTCAAAACTTAAACATTAGAATTTAAAAAAAAGAAAAATACATGATGTGAGTTGAAGCCAAAGCAGCTTCTTTTCCACTAGATTATCAGTCCCAGCAGTGATTTTTTTTCCTGAGTGTTTGCAATCCATCTGCCAGAACTTGAGTTTATTCAAAGCCGGTTCCAAAAGTGTTCCTGTACAAGCAACACTCAGGAATGATTAATTGTCTGTGCACAGAGGAGCCAGCCCAACACTTTCATTAACAAAACTAAAGCCGAAATAAAAGTCAAGCACCTGCAATCCATCATAAATTACAAAATGACTTCATTTTAGATGATTACTTGCAAGGGTGACACGAGTGTGTGCTGTACACAGCTTCATATTACCTATCAGACATTCACACGCTTGTTTTAGTTGTTTTCCTTTCTGTTCCGATGAACGGCGTGTTTACAGCGTGTTTACAGCGTGCCAGATTGGACCTGTGTTAGAGGCTGCAGCGAGTTTCATGATGTGGAATCATAGCAGGGGAAACTGTCAATGTCAGATTACAGTCACATGTCAATTAAATGTGTTTAGGAGATCAATTTCTAATCTAATTTACTGAGTGAGAGTAAGTAAATCACAAATAAAGTGATTCTTACTGTGAACAGGGTTGTAGGGTGAAGTTTTCATTTGTGCTCAATACAGATCTGATAAACTCACTTCACCGACTTCATATTATTTTACCTTCTCAAATAACCTTGAAAGGATTCATTTATGTAGAATGTCTTGAATTTTTTGACTCATATTTAAATTTTGAATGAATTTATTGGTTTATTTGAAGCACCATACTTTTTTTTTTCATTGAAAGATGCTTGATAATTGAAATCGTTTTGCTTTTCTTTTAAGTAACGTTTTCTTCTTGCTGGTTTATTAAACAGAACTGTGAAATTTCTTCATCTTCCAGCTTTAATCTATGAGTTAATACCATTTCAAACGTCTTCAATAAAGCAAAATTCACAAATTTCTTGTGACTTTGAGCAGGAAGATTACGAAACACAATCCCCCTCTGATCTGGGCCAGATCAGTGACCCAGATCAGATGAGTAAAAGTGTGCCACCATCTGCCAACTCTGAAGCAACTGGGCAACATTTAGTTGTAAGGAGTCAGGAGAGCGGCTCGCTGATGATTTAATTAAAAAAAAAACTTTCATGACTTTTAACAGAAAAGCAGTAATTCCCAACGAAAAGGCGTTCTCATCTGTAAACTGCTGTTCATGCTGTGACTGCAGAGATGATCCAAAAACACATTTGAGTTTTGGCCCACCGGTTAAGATTTACTGTTATTTTTCCTGAAACCTTCCAATGCCTTTAGATCATTTTTCAGACTCACAGCTGGACCAAATGGGCAGAAAAATGAATCCTTACTTCTGCAGATAAAAGAATGTTTTTTGGTGACGAGCTGTCTGGAAAATAGACTGACATCGCTGAATGCTGGCATCTGTCAGAGATCTATAAGAGAGGAATTTTATATCACTACAGAGCAGGAAAAACATGCAGAATGGAGATCAGAGAATGTTTTTTGCTCAGCTGCTCAGTTCTGCAGGAATCTGCACTAAAAAGCAAACGTGAAATATTTGGCATTTGTTTTAATGTTGGATGTCCTTCCTGATGCAACCTGGGATGTTGAAGAAATTCCTCCTGCAACAGATTAATTGAATTAAATCCACCCACAGAACAGTTATTTTAAAAACTTGTGTCAGCTGAGGTTGCTTTGGTCTGACCCCCACCCTGACTGAAGCAGAGAAACACGTGGCCGAGACCTCTGTGAACGTCTGCTATTAGATGCACCACCCAGACAGGGGGCAGCGCCCATCCAGCACAGTGATTAGCAGTGGGAGGTCCTGCCTCATTATGTTTTCTCTGACAGCGCCCACACATTCATTTACTGTCTCCGTCATGATAACTGCGGAAAGTTAAACATTTTCTAGAACAGCACATCTTTTGTGGTTGCTGAGCTGAGCATGTTGTGCCTTTCACCAGCAGAGATACTGAATGGAAAGTACCAAAAAGATCCAGAGAAGAATAAAACTTGTTGCTCTAAAACCAAGTTCTAAATGTGATGCAAAGGGAGGAAACAATCTAAAATATTGCACACATAATATCTTTAATATATTGTTTAAGGTTTGAGGTATTAATATTACGCTGTAATGAATGTAAATCTGAACTCATGACCAATCTGTAATTATATAAACAATTATGTAAAATAGTTTTTGTTCATCAGCTAAACCTACTTTTAGTACATAACAGATTTTGACATTGACAAGATGTTCTGAGAAATCTAGTTTATACTTGTTTAATTACCAGATAAAAAAGGTCATAAAAGTCCTTTATTGCTCTATTGCAGTATTTTATTGATACAGCAACATAAACAAACTGTGATTTTAAAATCTTATGTTGACTAAATTAAACAAGTGATCAACCTTTTAAAAGTAGTAACTGCTTTAAAGTTTTGTAAGTCTGAAAAGTGTCCATTTTCTTGCTTCACGGGACAGATTTAGACTTTTCTGGGTTGTAAATTGCAACGCGTTAAAAGCTCAAAGCCAAGGAAAAGGCTGAAAAAAATAGACAATGTTTTTATTTGCACAGATTGTGAAATTGGCCGAGAATAAATCTGTTGGGAGATATTTCGGACATAACATTTTCTAAGTAATGTTCCTGCAAGGCTGAAGTTTTTTTTAACTCACAAAAACATTTAATGATGTGTCAAAAACAGATATTTCCTCCTTCAGATTACATTTCGTCAATCTCAGGATTTGTTCATACCATCTGCTGAGATAAAAATATATATATATAATGTTGAATTAAAGTTTTTGTAACATGGTTGAATAATCCTGTGCAGTTAAAACAATGCTATAGATCGACTTGTTAAAAAATATTTTAAAAGTTTTTCAGAAGCTTTTTAACTTTTTCACAGTTTAAAGTGCAAATATGGCATTTAAAACAAGTTTTTCTGCAGTTGATTCCAGTCAGGCTTATTATTCAGTGGATTCTCAACACTATAGCTTTAGTCAGCTGCAGGAAATCTGTTCATCATAATAAAATCTAAAGAGGTTCTTTGAATCAGTCCTAATGCTGTGTAAAATGAAAAGGTGTGCCTCTCGGTGTATCAGCAGCTTTTCTGTAAATGGAGCGCGTAATAGCTCTTCTTGCACAATAGGACTCTGCGTGATAAGAGCAGATCCTGTCAGAGCGCTGGCTTTACATGCACCAGGCTCACCATCTGAGTCCAACTTGGCAGCAGTACTGTAAGATGCCAGGTTGCCACATGAGTACAAGCCAAACAACACCAAGTTGTTTTTTTTTTTTGAAAAACAAGCCTGCATTTCTTTACAGTAATATAAAAATAACAAGAACAAGAGAAAAACAGCGTTGTAAGCCAAGGGGGTGTTTTGTTGTAAAAGCAAATTAACTTGGCTATAGCTCCCAGACAGCAACTTGTTAAAAACAAATTACATTTACACCTAGATTTACACCCCCACAGCAAAAGACAAAATAACTGTTCTTCTCCAGGTCTCCAGAAATAAACACAAAATTTGCTTTTTGCAAACATTTTCTGAAATTAAAGTGAAAGATCTTAGATTGAGAACTCATAAAATAAAATAATTTATGTTATGCTGCAGTAATCCATCTATAAAAACAACGGTACCACACATGGATGTATTGAGTGACATGATTTGAAGGACACTGCCATCTAGAGGTTCTCTGAGGAAGTTTAAAGAGTGATCAAGCTAAAAGGGAGAAATATAACTAATTTTTTATGTATTTACAAAACTTATGATTCAGTTTTGTTCATATGTAAAATATATTTACAACTGCACTAAAATATAATCAGGTTTGAATTATTTAAGAATAAAAGTTGAAAAAAAGGGTGTTTGGGTGGCAGGAGACACTCAGACTCATTCACAATGTTTATGTGCCAATCCTGGACGTCAACAAAAAGAAAAGTATAATATTGCAAATCACGCATGTCTGGCTATAATAAGCCACTTATGCATGTTTTGTACCATGCGAGGAAACGAGTGTACCAGAGATAATCCATGCAGAATCTGCACACAAAGACCCCATGCAGCAGAAAGTCAACAGGAAGAGCTGTAATATGTGGAGAACTGCATCTCTAATCATCATAGTTATCTGATCCTAATCACTTTCTGTAATCCCACAGACACTGAGACATAATTAAAGCAGTTGAACAGATGACTTTAGGTCCCTACCCACACACTCCCTCATGCTTTGAGATCCTGAGCAGAATTAAACTCTCCAAGTGTGATGTCAGTCCTTCCAAGGCTGTAAGCAATGTGGTGACACTGGCTGCTTCTTTTTATTTGTCTTTCAAATCTGATTGTCCTTTACACTGAAAATGACTTTGAAAATCAGAATAACTATTTCTTTATTTGTGCCTTGAAAAAATCAGCTTCAGTAATTCAAAGTTTACATTACTCAAAATAAGATGTGACTTGTTGTCTTCTTCACTCATGCATGAAGTGTGGTAAATATTTATCTGCACTCAAGTATCCCACAGTAAACACATCTGGCTCTGAAAGTTCATCTGAAGGATCGCCTGCATCTGTTTCCTGCCAACAGCATGACGAAGAGGAACACATGTGGAACATCCATGGAGTTTTATTTTACAAACTTAGACTGAATGTTATGATTTCACTCCTGCCTGACATGGATTTTAACTAAATAATAAGATTCTTCCCCACAAATATATTCACCAGCTCATTATGTAATGTTAGACAACAACTTGAGACTGCAACAATTGCTATCATATGTTGAATTAAATATAATTAGATATACTAATTATTGCAACAAATAGAGAGGATTCAGCTTTAGTCCTGTCTGATTTATAATGAAAAATGTGCTGATAAGAATTTTCATCCCCAGTAAATCAACAAGATATCCTGTACTGCCCTCATCTGTTGCTTATTGGTAGTACAACTATATAGAAATAAATACGTAACCGTGTGTGAATGTTGATTTTTAGTTTATTCTTTATTGGTTTTAGTTTGTTTTTTTATGTTTGTATGTTTAGTTTTATTGTGGGGTGTTGTTTTGTGTATTTTATTTACTTTCTGTAAAATACTTGCAGCTGTTTAAAGTTATTTATAAATAGCATGAAGTTATGTAAAGTAATTTATGTTATGGTACCTACCAAAACAAGTTGGTAAAAAAAAGGTAAAGACTCTGTAAATACACCATAATGAAACTGTTGCATTATTACCGGTTGCAAGTATGTGAGCCGTGCTAAGAACGTGTGACTAGTATTTATTTTTGTTTATGTTAGTTTTATTTATTCTGCAGATATTTGGAAATGTTCAAGTTTGGTTTTTCACATTGCTTCACCCGTAAAACCAGATTTTATCGTGCAATTCTGCTTTAAAATGTGTCGAAATTATTTTGGGGTTATTTCCTCATTCTACAACTAAAGATAAAAATCTTGTTCTTAGGTTTTCCTGAGCAGCGCGTGAAGTTGGATGGACTTCCGTGTCAGCGTTGCTATGGACACCGCCGATGTCCGTTGAAGCTCCGCCCTCCAAAGTTGCCCAGTCACTTCTAGAGTTGTGTGACAAATTCCTGCACTCAGACCTGCGACACCACCTGGAAACAGTAAACTTAATAAGAAGCGGACACAGAGCAAGTCAGTAAACTTCTACAGCTTGAATTCAACTTTGAATTTTCTTGTGTTTAGTTTAATTTCACTTCACTGAGCACTTTTATTTTGGTTAATTAAGCTCGCGATGCTCACTTTTGCTTTTAGCCTAAATACAGCTAGTTACGTAACAGGACGTAACAGCTTTAAAGGAAGTAACAACAAACAACTTTATTTTTAAAGAGCAGTTTAAGTTTGTTTACACAACACGACCACGTTAAGGTAACAGGAAGTTTCTAAATGTGGTGGAGGAAGCGCCGAATTTTTTTTTTCTGTTTTGTGAAAGCTGTTGACATCGTTTTTAAAACGTAAATATTTATGTTGTCACTTTTTACCTTTTTTGAACAAGACAAATAGCAAGCATTTGGCAGGTGTGTAATTTTTATTGTACATGTTCTTCAGTGACTCTTAACTGTGGATGTGACTTTAAACTCATCATGGGAGGAGGTGGTGAAGATCTATTTGGATGACTTGTAATTTCTAAAATGCATTAAGGTTTGCGTGTCTTATATCTACAGGGTCTTGCAACGATTTCAAAAATCTTTAGATGATTTGGCAAGAAAACAGGAAGCCTTGAATGAAAGGTCCAAAATATTGAAGCAGCAGATGTGTTCTGCTCAGGTGTTTTGTTTAATTAAATGCCCTCATAAATAAATAAAAAATCTTGGATCAATGATGATCATTTAATATAGGCTATAAGTTTTTCCAGCTTCTTTGAGATTTTACCAAAGATGATCAGCCACACACACTTGTTTTTGATAGTGGGCTTTGGCCTAGTATGGGGGGGAAACAACTAACAAAAAAACAAGTCCTGTCTTTCTCAAAAGCCTGTTGTGGTCAGGGCTAGAGCTAAATGTGTCTGTCTGTGGTTCTGCCCACATTGTTTTACACTGCTGTAGCTCAAGCAGCAGCTACATGTCAAGCCCTATAACAGATAAGGTATGAAAAGCAGCTTGCTACAGCAAATAAATGTTTGGTTTTAGGAAAATTCAGTTTAGTTGAAACTTGTTTTTGCATTCATACACATTTCAGGCCATCTATTTTTATTCTAGGCATTACTGCCTCAGCTTTTATTGTAGATTTATCAAATTTAACAAATATCTCATGAATGTCTTCCAATATTCAAATGGACAGTTTGCAGATTAATTGAAAATGTTTACTACAAAATGCTAGATTTTTTAATGTGATTAATGTTGATCAACTTGTCACATTTCTCATCAATGTCCTAAAATACAGATGCAGTTCTCAGTTTTAAATTTGAATAACTGAGGCACAGCAACAGTAGCGCACAGATAACAAAATAACTCATTCTTTCTCAACAGCAGTTCAGTTACTTCTCTTTCTCTTTCCTTAAACCTTTGTGTTGTTGACTTTCCTTGTTTAACTTGCTTGTAAAGTACTTCGGCAGAAACTTCAAACGTCATATTAAAAAGGGACATATTAATGAATGGAATCATTGTTTTATCTTTAAAAGTAGTTTCAAACATGCCTTAAGAAATAATAAAAAAAAATAAAAATACTGAGTTTGGAAACGGATTTGAAACGACTAATTTATGATAGTTAAACTGGTTTTGATTAAATGTTTTTGTTTTTAATTATTAGAGTGGGGGGTACCTGGATTTAATTTTTTCAATACTTGTTTATAATATCTACAATTGCATGGTTCATCACACACCTTACAATGCTCATGAATTGATCAAGCAAACTTCAGTGGAACACGAGTTACAAGCATTCTTCCAAACCGGTGCATAAATTTGCACAGAAGCCACAGATATGACTCACATTGGTCAATAAACCACAACTTTTTTTCAACGTTACTTGTCAGATGACATCAGTTTCAGTGGGGCTCTCTTTACTCTTGTTCAGAATAAGAAGAGCAGAGGTTGTTTCAGGTTTTCAACAAGAACAGGCTTTTTCTTTATTAGCTTTAAACAACTTTATTTTTAGTTTTGCATATAATATTACCTTTTTCTATCATATTAAATGGAACATTATCTTGTTAGTCCTGTATTTATTGGACAAGCAACTATAACTGAACACTGTTCCTTCATGTCTCTCATAGGTTTCATCTACTAGTTAGAGAGGTGGTTGCTAAGAGATGACAGTCGGTGACATTGATGAAAGCCTCAGCTGCACAGCAGGCTGAAGCTCGACTTCTGTAGGCTCGCTTTCCTTTTTCCTTCTGCTTGTAAGCGTGCTCACGTGAAGGACACAGACAAACTCCTATTTTGTTGATACACGCGCCAAAAACGATGGCAGCTTTTCCTGCTGCTACTGCTGCCAACATCAACACCACAGACAATACCTTACCCAAGACACCATGGCAAAAGCAAGAGGGCAACGTCAAAAAGAGTGCACATGAGAGTGACCTGAGAAGGAGCGGGAACAAGGATGTGGGACAGAACACTATCCTGGAGAAAACCCATGAGTTCTTCCAGATGTGTGACATCGAAAACAAGGGTTTCATCACTCGGCGGGACATGCAGGTGAGGATGCTGATGTTTTAAATTCAGTTTTAAAAACGTGCGTTTCCTTTTGTTTCGTTGCATTGATTCAAATAATTCCTTTTTTTTTTTTTTCAATTTATTTGTATAGTGCTTTTTAAATGTAAACTGAATTCAAAATGCTTTAAACAGCAAATACAAAATCTTAAGAACAAAGAAAGACAAACCTTAAAAGGTATACAACTACAAACAGAACAGAGATTCATAATTACTTCTAACTTCAATACGTCTAAACACTTTGTCTGTTCTTCATGTGTTTTTTTTATATTATGCTCATATTGTTAAGACTTTGAGATCACCTCTCATCATTCATCTAGAACACAATGCAGGGATGTGCTGTCCACTTATTAATGCTGCAGAACAGGACATGGATATAACATGTGCACCTTACCAAAGCAACATGAAAGAGACTGACACACAGAGAGCCATGTAAAAGCTCAGTCACAAAACAGCCCTCCACATGTATTATTGTGCAGATTCACTCGCCTGTTGGATATTCATCTAATCCTTTGATGAGGCACTACAAGGTTCTCTCTTCAAGGAGGATAAACCCAGAGAGAGATCAAGCTTTGATTAGTTTTACATCATAATGAGCTCAAAAACAAGATGGCTGTTTAATTGTCCTGGACATTATTTATATGACAATCTAAACTGAAGTACACACAATTTTAATTAAAAGCACTACTTAATACTTATATGATATCACAACTAAAAGGTGGAACTAACTGCAATTAGTCAACTTTTGAATGTGACGGTATCAGTCATTTTAAAAGTTATTTCACAATTTTAATTTTACACCAGCATTTCTAACAGGATACAAGTTTATTGTATGTTGACATAAAGGATGTGTTTTGGACAGATAACACTTTACAAGAACAGCTGATAGTCTTAAGCAGATGCTATTTTTTTGTGTCCCAGCCCTGGATTGTAAGGGTGGCTTCAGTCAACACTTCCAGCAGTGTAAACACGGTATGGAAACCCAACAGGTTATAAAGGTGTGTCTGTGTTGACTTAACTTGATATTGAGTCGAGGGAATTTTGACATGGTCAAGTTTTTGGGATGGTTTCGTTTGGTCACTACAATTAGAATAAATCTTTTCAATAAAGAGCAGCTATAACAAATGTAAACCCCTTGTTTAGAGAAGTATTAACTTGCATGAAAGTGTTTGTTTAAGCTATTAAAATACTCTCTTGTACCTTCACTGATCAATTCTGGTTGTTGAAAGTATACCAAGTTTAAAATAATGTAATAGCAATTACCTCAAATAAGTTGAAAGAATCTTATGAATGATTGTTAGATTACTTGAATTACACTAAAGTTTTGTGTTTTTCCACAGGAATCTGGGCCGTTTTTATCAAACTTCTTAGAATTACTGTTAAGAATGCTATTAAGAGTGGACTGAAGTGTAAAAAACGTCTTGGCTAAAAGCTGAGACTAAAAGTCAGTCATCAGGTGTCTCACTTAAAGCGAAGTGTAAGAGTGATTCTTAAGTGTCAGTCTTAGAGCTGATTTACGATACTTTGCTGCAAAGTCCTGGATGTCAAAACCCCCGGCATGGACCAATCACTGCATCGGATTTCATGTTCAAGAATATTCTCTGAGAAATGTCAAGACAAAATTGTAAAAATCCCCCAAAAAACTTCACTTTCAACATAATAATGTTCATACATGTCACGTTGTACTGATTGACATAAATTACATAAAATTTCCTCATTTACATAATGAATAAAGAAAATCTTGCAGGATTATTTCAAAAATTGCAATTTGAAAATTATTATTTTTTTTTACGTCAGAGCCTGAGGTAATGAGTTTGCACCTTCCTCGTCCTCCTCTCCCTCTTCCCTAAACTACCCGCAGACAACACCCCCTTCTCTCACACACACCGCGCCGTCAATGTCTGCTTCGTCTGATGCACACACACTCACACCTGCGCTGGGATCTGTCTTCTCAGTCCATCTCAGACCCCTTGTCCGAATTAAGAGACCCCTTTAGCATTTAGCAGTCTTACCTTTTTGAGAGTAAGAGTGATTGTTAGACTTAAGAATTTTGATAACTTGCTTTTACACTTCAATTGTTGAAAATAGATTTACTCCTACTGTAGATTTACTCCTAAGAAGTCTGATAAATACGGGCCCTGATTTCTGCAAAATGCTCAATGACTTATTCCATCTTCATGGTAAAGCATGTGTTTTCGTAAATGCAAGCAAGCACGTTTTGTTAAACATGTTCCAATTAAAACAATAAGAATCAATCTAAATTTCTGGTAACAGCTTTAAAAATACAGTACATGGTAGAATCAAGTGTAGACTGTCCTCAGGCAAATAACTGCCAGTGCACAAAAAGAAAATGAAGCAGTTGTTATAGCTACACCATTGGCAGCAGCCTTGAAAGTTTGTTTAAAAGCAGTTCTATTTGTGTCCTGTTTTTAACAGAGACTAAATGGCGAGCTTCCTCTCAGTGCAGAGGAGTTGGAGAACGTATTCGATACCCTTGACTCTGACAGTAATGGATACCTCACCCTCGACGAGTTCTCCTCAGGCTTTAGTAGGTTTTATTGCCCACTTCAGATTCCAACATCCCTACAACAATCAACAGGGTTTGTTCTGTCCACCTAAGCTCCCTTTTTTTTCTTTTCTTTTTTTATAGGTGCATTTCTGTTTGGCCGGAGGATTTCTGTTGAAGAAGGCATGTGGGAGAAAAATCCCAGTAAGTCTCAGCCAGAAGTCCTTTACCAGTCCCAGTGGGAGGAGGATGCACCCAAGGCAGATGAAGAGGAAGACAAGGATGAGGAAGAAAAGCACTTCTGCATGCTTATGGACAACCTCGGAGCCAACAGTGTTTTGGAAAAGTGAGTACTGTTTGTGTCCTTGTAGTACTAGCTTGTGTTGTCAGGTCTATTTTATATCTTTATGCACCTTGTCAGTGTTTTTCTTTTTTATTTCTTTTTTTAAATCTGCAATAAATTTTTTTATAATTCAGCTGGGAATCAGGTGTGAAAGCTAATAAAAACTGAATCATGTCTTATAAAAACCAAAGCCTTTCTCTGCTACTTTTTTTTACTTTTTAAATCATTGTTTGCTTAAAATTTTTAATATCGGTGCATTTCAGACATTAAAATGTATTGTTAAATATAGTAATTTTTGGTTATTTAAAATAGCACAGTTTTTATTGTAGCCCTTTATTGAATTTCTCTTTTTATAATAAATTGGTTTTGTTTGACTGTAGTGTAGTGGAGGTGGATTCTACCCCAGTATTGACATCCTCTGCCTAGTAAGACCTGAAGAGGGAGGATGATATTTATTTTGTTTAAATTTGTCTAATTTATTTTACAGAAAGTATCATGGATTTTTGTAATGTTACTTAAATTATACACACTAGGTGGTTGCTTTTGTAACAGAACACTGCAAGTATAATTTTTAAAGTATTAAATTAGTAAAACTATTCAATTTAAAACAACTTGCTTCTGTGTGTGCTGCTGTTTTACAATAATAGTTTTATTTTGATTTGAAGATTCTGATTTTATACATTGACTTTAATTCTGTGATGTTTCATAACTGGATCAAATCACAGGCATTAGGTTTTTAATCCCAGATTCAAAACATTTTTTTCTTATATTTCCTAACTTGTAAAAACTCACAAAAATGCTAGTAGTCAGTATTTTATACATTTTGTTTAAAATATCTCCCGATACTAAACCAGTCCAGCTGAGGTGCGCAATCTGTGGACACAACTCCGCCGGGATGAACCACAACTTCTGTCAACTTTTGAGCACTTTCTGGCCAGAGTGACCTCCCAAATCATGGAGGCCAACCAGGAAAAGAGGGAGATGGAAAGTGCTCTCAAAAGGTCTGTGAGCAAATTTCTTTGTTATATTAAGTTCATTTGGAAAATTGAAACTTTATTAAAGGATTGCAACATTGGCAATCCTAAACTGTGCACATTAAATATGTATTTTCTGTGTGATAATTTGTCAATATTATCTCCCTGATGTTAAATCACCATATCTGGATGATGCGTTAAAGGAAAGCTGCAACACATGATGATGAAATCCAGCGCCTTTATGAAGAAATGGAGCAACAAATAAAAAGCGAAAAAGACAGAATTGTACTGCAGGTAAAAAAAAAAAAAAAAGCAGCTACTGAGATTTTCCCTGAAGACAATCATCTTTATTCACTTTCTAAAACCTTTTATTTGACATTTTTGTCTAACTTTGCAAACTGTTCAAGGACTATGAGCGATTTCTGTGTCAGAGTAAAGACCTGGAGCTGCAGCTGTCCAGTAAGGAGAAGGAGGTAGACCAGCTCTTCCAAAAACAGAGACGGGTGAGTGGGAACTTTTAGACTAATTTTTCCCAGGATGCATTTTTATTTTCAGTCAAAAGGAAACAACAGAACATCCATTTTCTTGTCAGTGATCCTTTAAACAAACTCAGCTGTCTGAGCAACAGACACACAGGATTAAACAGGATGACAGATAAGTGATGTAGCATCTTTTAACCATCAACTTACTCATAAAAGTAGCATATAACACAGTGATGGAGCTGAGCCAAGTATTCTTCTGTACTGATGCATCTTTTTTTCTAAAAGTATTGGAACAGTGTGGCTACTTCCTTTGTTTTTGCAGTAGACTGGAAATATTTCAGTTTGACATTAAAAGATGAAAATAAGACGAGAACATTTTAATTTCCAGGTGTTTCCATCTGGATTGGATACACATGTAGAAGATAACATTATTTTAACAGAACACCAAATTTTAAGTGAGCAAAACTATTGGAACAAATGGACTTACATATCATCAAACCTTTGACCCTGGGACATGACCAAATTTTTTAATTCTTCCTCTGTGATGCTTTTCCAGGCTTCACAACAGTCTCTTTCACTTGCTGTTTGTTTTAGAGGAGGCAGTGAGTCACTCCAGTCTCCACCTTAGCAGGTAAAATGCAGCTTTATAGGGTTTAAAACCAGAGATTAACTCTTCCAGTCTACAACCTTCCACTTCCTGCCCTTGATGAATTACTTTGTTGTTCGATCCGTGTCGATCTGTTAGTTTGGTTTCATCTTTCTTTAAACTTGCAGACAAAATGTTTCTATAAACTTTAAAATGTTCTTTAGCCTTTCCATCACTTTGGTTAATATTAATCTTTGTTCCATCCGTCCATAAAACTTTCACCCAAAACATTTGAGGCTCATCTGTGTAGTTTAAGACTTTATTTTTTATTTTTCCCAGAAGTGCACACAAAGTTTCTGTTTCTAGCTTCTGATGTTTTCCTTGATCTTTCTGTTTGACATGTATTATTAAACCAGTGGTTTCCTTCTTCTTCAGATCTTTCTAAATGGTTGGACCTGTTTTTGTGCTGTTTTTCACCTTTAGACAGTTCACTGCTTCTCTTCTTTCAGTCCACACAGGCAAAACCCAAATCTGAAACTGGGAGTAGACATTAAACTTCATTTATTGTTTGCATAAGCAGCATAATAGGACACACCTGAGCACCAATAAACACTCATCAGTCACATGCTCCAATACTTTTGCTCACCTAAAAATTAGATTATCCATCAGCTATAACTTTATTTTAAGTTATGTTTTCAAAATGCCTGGAAATAAAAGTTGAAATGTTGCTCTCTTGTCTCAAGTTCATCTTTTGATGTCAAACCCAAATTTTTTCAATCGACAACAAAATTAATATAAAAAAAAAGATTTCATTGTTCCAGTACTTTTTTTTACTTTTTTATACAGCACATATAATTCTTTTGTTTTTACCACTTCTCTGTTTCCAGTTGGAGTGTCAGTGCCAGGAACTTCATAGTGAGCAACATGTGACCAGAGTGGAGAACGTGAAGCTGAAACAGACAAACGATGAGTTGGCTCGAGAGCTGGATCTCGTCAGCCAAGAACTGACTCTGACTCAGGAGCAGCTGAGTCTACTGCAGGAAGAGTCCACGCGACTTTATGAAGAGAAGGAAATGTGAGCGATGGAAGAATTATTACAGTTATATAAAGAAAACAAAATGAATCTTGAGTAGCCGTGTTTCCATTCAGTTAAAAACCATATTGGATTTTGAAATTAGGCTTTATAGTAAATGTGTTTTAGATTCAGTTCCAGTACTTGATTTGCAATGAATAAACTTGGCCACAGATCGTAGTGTAGCCTGTTTCAAACATTGATACAATAAACAGCCAAAAGTGGAGAACCAGAAAAAGAGACTCATTTTGATCTCCAACAGAGACCATGTGCTCATTTTGCTATTTATGGTAATTTCCTTCATATTTCTTGAAAAAGTGCAGACAGGAGAAGGGTATGTCATAAGAATAAGCACAAAATGGACTTTAAACCACGCATTGTGTCATGACTGGTTACTGTTTTAAACAGGGAGATATACAGGCTTACTGAGGGACTGCAGAGGGAGCGAGCAAGTCTTCTGAAACAGTTGGACCTGTTAAGGTACGTCTCAATAAAAACATGTTGCAGAATTTCTGTTGGCTTGATGAAAATACAAGCACAACAATAAAATAATGGAAGTTTTGTTTCTGTTGCATTTATTGCAGGTTAAATTAAAATTCTTGTTTGAAAGAAAAAAACAATCTAACAAAATAGAATGCCAAGGTCGCTACTCTATTAGTGGCTTAAATCAGTTATAAAACCTAGAATGTCTCCAAGTCGATACAGTAATGATGTGGAAATTGGATTTTCATCTCAAAACAGTGCAGTGATCCAGCACAAAGCAGAAGGATTGATTTCTGTGCTTCATGTCATTTTGATCATTTCACACACTTTCTTGCCCTTTAGCTCTTGTGCTTCAGTACGTTTGGTTTAAAATGTCTTGTCAGCTTTAATTGAAAACCGTGACAAAACCTTTGCAAAGCATAATGTCCAATGTATAAAGGTTGTAATTCTGTCATTTGGTCACCAGTCAAACTTGAAACTTGTTTCACTGCTGATGACATTTTATCAGTCAGCTGGATATTGATTTAAAATTGGTGCAGAATATTGCAAAAGAAAGTGTATTTTACCACAACCTGTAAAAGGTTACTTTGGATTTTGGTTCTCTTAAAGGTCTTGAGGATTTTTAGAATCCCATAAATGCTTATTAAGGAGACACTAATATAAAGTGTTTCAGATAAATTTATGATTCTTATGAGGTGTTTAAATGTAAGGATCTTTTTTAATAGTTTAAGCTTTTATATTCACATTTTTCTCTCCTGTATTATTCATGTATTTTTCTTTTACATTTTTATTGAAAGAGATATGAAGAAGCAAACTAAGTGAAGCAAGCAAGGCAACATTTTCATAACGGAATGCACAAGTGTGCTAAAGACGTACTGTTTTATTGACTGCGATGATTTATGACTACTTTATTCCCCAAAATTTGGACACTGGGTCTTCAATAAGCTATATACCCAACACAAATGGCTCTCTACAAATAACATTCTATAAAAGTATTCTAGTGTTTTTTTATTGCTGCTAAGATAACTTAGTTGGGAACAAAGCTTGCTTGTTACCACATCACATAAAACAAGCTATGCACTGATTTTAAATATTAATTTTCTGTATCTCATTCCTTTATTTTCTCCAGAGAAATGAACAAACATTTGCGAGACGAAAGAGACATGTGCTATCAGGTGTGTTTGTCATGTTTTATCATATGTTTAAAAAAAAATTACGTTTTTCCACTTTGTTTTAAAACTTCACAAATATATTTAGTCTGTGAGAAATTTATTCCTTTATCTTAGGTTAAGATTAATCAATATTAAGTACATATATTTTTTTTACTTTTTAGAAACCAAAGAATAATAAAACACCAGCTTTGAAACAGAGGTTTTCCATTGATGGTGTGAAACACTCAACCCCAGATGTCTTCAAGAGGTAAACTGTGAAGAACTGATCCAAAGGTCACCATTGTTTCTAAAAGTGCTGCAGGTTCATGACATTATCATCACCCCATCATATTGTTGGGCTGTAATTTATCTATGTATTTGCAGTGAAGATGAAGAGGAGCTGACCTCCATCTCTAGGAGGCTGAGCTTCATTAATGGGACATACCAGTCGTCTTTCCCAGCAGAGGCGAGCGGACACCTCAGAAGGATTATCTCAATTGAGGAAGACCACCTTCCCCATTTGCTGAATGGCTCTCAGGCCCAGAATCCACTTCAAAAGTGTACTGAAGGAGAGGAAGACTCAGACAATGAAGATAATACAGACCTTGTGACAAATTATCGTAAGACACTTTCCCATCAGCAACAGTCAGCAGAAAGCATGGAGGAAACACAGATTCCAACATCTCCAAGAGGTCAACCTGTTGGCAAGGAAACCAGCATAAATGTAAGAAAAGAAACAATTATAAAGAGGGGTACAACAATAAATGTATCTGTATCGAACCGTTCAATACACACTATGTATTGAACAATACAGATTTTTAAAATTAATTTTATCAGCTTGTCTTCTGAAGATGCTCTGTGTTGAAGGCTCAGTGGATCTGTGTTCGACTATTCTTCCTAGGCTGCATTGTCGAGCATATATCCACTGAGAAACCTCCTGTTTTAGCAACATTTAATATAAAAACTGTACTTTTATAATTGTGTGATTTATGTCCGTAACATAAAGTTCAAATAAATAAGACGGTAAGTTGACTTGCTGTAAAAGATGTTCTCATAACCACTCATCTCTTCTCCTGTTTGCGCTGTTTGTTCAGGAGGAAAGTGGTCCCTCTGCACCTGATCGCCTCTTCAAGATCGTCCTGGTGGGGAACTCCAGTGTTGGAAAGACCTCTCTCCTTCAAAGATTTTGTGATGACCGCTTCCACCCAGGCACTTCAGCCACCGTCGGTATGTGTTAGTGTAGCACGTTATTGCAGCACAAATTCATTTTTGTTTCCCTTGTGAACTCACAGGTGCAGAATTCCTAGTTATGAGGGTTTACGACTTGCATCTGTATATGTTCATTCACACAGCTTTTAAATGTATACCAGTTTTAGTATAACTGGAATTATGCACAACTACATTCCTATTGATTATGAGCAAATAAAAGCTGCCTGCATTTTCTTCTTTTAATCTTCTTTGCAAACAGGTATAGACTACAGTGTAAAAACAATAACTGTGGACAACAGCAAGGTGGCGCTGCAGATGTGGGATACAGCAGGACAGGAGCGGTGAGATTAAAGCACACAAACAGAATATGCAGTGTAACAACTCAGTTTGGTATTATTGGTTTCATGAAATTGAGTTTGGTTTTATTCTAAGATGTAGTTTAAGTACAGAACATTGCCTTTACTCCACATTTTCTCTCTTCTTCCTGCAGGTATCGAAGCATCACCAAGCAGTTTTTTCGCAAAGCTGATGGTGTGATTGTGATGTATGAAATAACCTCTCAGGAAAGTTTCACAGCTGTCAGACAGTGGCTGACGAGTGTCAAGGTACGACAATACAATAATAAACTCTGCTGGAGGCACTTGTAGATGTTATTTTGTTTGTTTCTTATGTTTTTCCTCAGATTCAAATACAAACTATAAAGCAACAATATTTGTTCGGCGAAACAAAGGAAATATTGTCCACTTCTTTGACTACTTCAAAAAAATCAGTTTCCTTAGATGTGTTCTGATTTTTTCTTTTTATCTTTTACAGGAAAGTGCAGGCGAGGACATACCCATCATGCTTTTGGGAAACAAAACAGACAAAGAAACTGAGAGAGAAGTTCATAAGGAAGTGGGTGAAAGACTAGCCAAGGTTTGCTTTTTTTGTTCAGATCAACAGTCAGTACAGTGTTGGTTTCTATAAATGAATGGAGCCAACTACATAATGTATTACATGTGAATTATTAAAGAAATGTTTCTGGATTGTATTGTTTAGAGTGGAAAGAACCACGTGGGCTAACGGTATCATTTTCTTTATCAGGCTTTTTTATTTTGTTAACATCTCCTCTTTATTTATTTTTTTAAAGAACTGTCAGATGACCTTCTATGAATGCAGTGCATGCTCTGGATGCAATGTAATGGAATCTATGGTGTCTATGGCCAGGTGAGTAAAAGTGCTTTAAAATTAAAACACAAAAACTCAGTTTGTGTTGGACCAAAAAAAGAAGCCATTATACTCAATTATCAGTTTAAATGTTGGACTCATGCTTCCTGTTTACCATTTGATCTTCTTGCTTACTGTTAATTCTTTTTGAGTGAAAATGCTTTTACTTTCTCAAACTTTCTTTTTTAGATTAAATGACTATTTAGTATGTTTTTATACATTTTTTATTGCTCATTGCAGAACAAATAATGCAACATTAAACAGCCTGACTCAAAACCATCACATTGGCCTGCAGTAGTAACAACTGCAAAAGACAAAAATCAAAGATGACAGAGAAATATTGACAGCTTCAGTGTTTTGCCAGATGTTTTATTTTTTAAATTATTCTGTTTTCAGAATTCTGAAAGAGCAAGAGGACCGAGAGAAAGAGAAGACCATCAAACTGGTCAGTAACCCCTCAAAGAAGGGGTCCTGCTGCTAAAAGAGAAACACTTGGAATACAGTAACAATGTAACACTACTCTTTACCAAGTTACCATATGTGATCATACCTGTGGAAACACATTATTATGAGTGTCTGCACAACTTTTCTTTATTCTCTCTTTCTTTAACCCTAATAAAAACCATCTTCCAGATGATATCTGCACTTTTCAAAATCTTCTAGCAATATGAAGGCATCAAATAATAAACAGACAAGTAACCAACAATGTACAAAATTAAACCGTACATTTGACTCAAATTTAACAATTCTACTTTTTAAAAAAATCTATAGTTTCTTCACTCAAACTTGAACAATTATTACAACTATTTATTCAGCCTGCAGAGGCCTTTACCTATCATTTTGTGCCATTTTATGTGACATTAATATTAATTGTAAAGTTTGTTCGTTTTTAAATGTTTCACTTTCTGTACATATATGTAGACAAAATAAAACCAGTTTCTTGTATTACATGGTAAAACTTAAGTATCGTTGGTCAGTTTTAGTTGACATGTTAATTTAACTTGTAGAATTATGTGACATTAGTCTCTCAGGAAAGTAACAATGAAATATAAAAAAAGCAGCATGCAACGATGTATAGAAGTACTTTTAGAGGACAATATTGTGTAGGAGACGGTGGTCATGTGTATTTAAAATCTAATTTTTTTTTGTTACTGTAGCTCGTACCTTTTGGATGAAGCAGAACATTTAGCTGGAGCGTTTGCTCAGGTTTGATGTAATTTTTAATCTGAGTTCGAAGGTTAGAATAAATGTTTTGTATCTGATCTGTCATGATGCCAAGTATTTTATGAAAATGATCATTTTTTTTCCTGTAATCTGTTTACGAATATTGACAGGAATTGGTAAAAAGAAAATAAAACTACCTTATTTTGTTATTTGTTGCTCACTAATGGTGCTTCACTACTGCTTGTATTTTTTTACATCACTTTATTGTCTTTATATAAATGTGAATTGAAATAAAAGTAATGTGTACATAATGTAACGTGTCTTTGAAACAATGCAGCTGTACAGCATTTTCATATAATCTAAAAAAAATTTTGGCTTTGATGCTGCAATGCCCTAATGCAGTGAGTAAAATGTGCTTTTGAATCCCATATTTGATTACTTTTCATCTAATCTGCATACAATCTACAGCAAACCTGATATTGTTTCATTCTAATGTATTTGTACAGAATTTAAGCATTTCTTATTTAGTTTGCAAATCCTAATTTAAACTCAGATTAAACCTAAATAAATGCCATAACACGCCACTATTTTGAGTCAGATCTACCTACACTAAAAAAAGAAAAAAAAGTGTTTTATGAAACCAAAGCAATCAATGCAGAAAAGGAACACGGGGCTCTTGATCATGGCTTGTAGGATAAATGTTACTGACCTGTAAACATCACAGCTCAAACTGAAACAACACAGATTTTCAACCTGTGCAACAGTCTGAGCCTCAGTAAATTTATATTGCACAAAACAAACAGTATAATGATAATTAAAGATGATCACTATCATATTATACATTTGTTAATCCTTGGCTGCACTGTTCACTTTAGTTCCTCATGATTTCTAAACCCACACTTAGAAAATGGTTTCAGTCCATTTAATACAGTACATAATATATTAAGTCTAAATGAAGTTGGTATGAATGTGACTATTGTCCACTCCAAAATTCAAAATAAATAAATAAAAATGGTAATTTGTGACCCATCATATCAAAATGAGAATTAAGTTTAAAATTGGGATTTGGAGAAATAGACAGATAGTGAATAACACATCATCACAAAATCTAACAAAGAAATTCCTTAATGTATCTTCTGAATGAACTGTCTGAAATATAATCATAAATGAAAAAAAAAATAAGCACTTATTTGAGCATTAGCATAAAAAAAAAACCTTGATTTTGAGGAAAAATGCCTTAAAATGTTGAATGTTTGCCTGTGAGCTAGCAAAGCTTTTGTTTCTTTCCAACTGAGAAATCTCAATTTGAGGTTTTTTCTTTATAATGACATTAAACATTCTTCATTAAAATTAGAATTCAGAGCAAATATTAATGTATCATCGTAACAAACAAGATAAATAAAGTCATGTCTCTGGATCTGCTTATATCAGAATGATCCAGGTATCAAAATGTAGCTTTTAAAGCCAGGAATCTGAAAATGTGATAAGGTCATTTTGACCAAATTTATTTTAATCCTCATTTCAATGTGATGGGTCACATTTCATCTTTCTATATGGTTTTGAATATTGTGAAAACCCTCAGTGCTGAATACATGGTTATGGAACTCAGCCTAACATTCATTAGAAAATGTTTGGGACAAGTTAGGTGTTACATTCAGAGTTATTGGTTTAACAGTCTGGAAGAGTGACATCCTCTTGTCATTCTGCAGGGAAGTGACAGTATTAACCAACAGGGTCATCTCTGTCTAGTCTTTGGCTTGTTTTTTCTGTCTCTGTCTCCCCGTGGCGCTCAGGACTCCAACTCGGCGGGAGACCACCATCCAACTTAACGCATCTTGTAGTCGTGAGATATCGCCGCTTCACAGAGCTGCCCTTTGAAATCCAGTTCAAAAGTAAAGTCCAAGTCGCGCTGCGGTTCAGTGAATGGGGGGGAAAAAAGATGGTTTTCAGTTAAAATTGAGACAACAATTGATCAAACGCACAGCAGAGAGTGAGAAAACCAGCGAGAGAGCAATCAGATGTTTCATTTTGACCTGACAGCGGGACGTGGTGCAAGATAAACGCAACATTTGTGTCGGACAACAAGAGAAAAGCAAACACTGCTTCCCCATCCCTTAAGGGAGGAGGGGAGGACGCTTGACAAGGTCAACAGTAGAATCTGTTGTTTGTTCAACTCTCTGCAGTGCAGCTGTCTGTTTGGCCGCTATACGCAGCTCTGAGAAGAAAACAATCTGCTGTGGGCAGATTGTGAGGGGAATAAATCACGGACGGATGACGAATGATCCAACATGAGCAGTAATTATTTTAGATGGAATACTCACAATATTTTTCTCATTGGGCTTCATTGCAATGGTGCCGGTGATCTCTTCTCCTCGTCGCACCGTTAAATAATCCTCCAGGTAAAACACAGTCTGCTTCCAGTGTGTGTACGGAGCATCTGGAGCTGGAGTCCACACAAACAGAGACACATTCACAACAGTCAGTGGCCATTTCTTTTTGGCATTTATCTAAGTTAAAAAAATCCTTTATAGATACTTTTATAATAAGCAATGACTGGTGGCCAAAAATGCACGATGCTCCAAGAATCAAATTTCTTCCAGGAGCATCTTGGTCTTTGTCTTTTTTTAGATGAGCCTTTTGTACGTTTTTAAATAAAGAAACCCGTCAGTCAGTTTGGCTGCCAGAAAGGCCTGGCTCAGTTATATTTTGGACATAGTTCAATAAAGACTCCAACTAGCTCTGCTTCTTATGCTAATGCAACAGATGACGAGCCTTTTCTTCTGACAGCCGTGAAATGAAATCTCTGACCTACACTTGTCAGTTTCCACGAGGTTAAAAGTCTGTGTGCATCTGATACGGTTTGCTTTCAGGACTTAGAGCTGCACTTGGTCTCAGAATTGGCAAGTTTGAGTTGGATCTTAAAGTTGGCAGGTGAATGATCAGATCTGACATTGGAGAACGTGGTTTAAAAGGCAAACTTAGAGAAAGATCAATAGGAGGGGAGTGAGGAGCAGAGAAAATGTTGATGTTTGGAAACAATACAATGTATCTGTGTTTAAGTCAGGATGTGATGTTTGATGAATAAAAGATAATCTGAGTCTTTATTTTTAAAAAGCTGTCATTCATCTTCCTGAAGAACCACTAGAGGTCAGTCAAACACTGTTTTTTGATTTCCTGCCAGCCAGCACCACTCTGAATGTTTGGTTCATCTTAAATCTTGTATTAACAGTTTTTTATGAATTCGATTAAAAGCTTAGAACCAGCGATATGAGAAATATTTCTGTGTAAGTGTATCTGTGAGCAGATTACAATCTGGGATTTTTTTTAGCAAACTAATCAGCAACAAATGAGTCTATAGTTGATACAAAACAATGACAATCAGATAAAACAACTGTTGGTAATGTAAGGTTAAAACTCCTAGTCTGCTTGAGCTTTAGTTACTTTGTCAGTTCTGTCACTTTCAAAAAAATACTTGATGTCAAATGTTTGAGAAAAAGTGCAAATATTACAAGCTATAGCTGCTGTTTAATGCATAAGAAAATTGAAAAAAAACATGTTATTGATTACAATAATAGGAAGCTGGGAGGAACGGCTGTGAGGTCTTACCTGTGGAAAATCCAGTCTTTTTGTGACACTTAGTGAACTCTATGTTGAAGTAAGTAATCACAGCGTGGACGTAGTCGTTCCTCTGGATTTGCAAGCAGAACGGTGAGGTAAACGAGAGGTCATCTGGCTTTACCGTGTAGAGGTCCACCTCCTGAAAAGGTATGGAATAATTGACCCATTATAAAAAAATAGATAAATAAAAGTAATTTTATTAATTTTCATTATATAATGTATAATGATGTCAAAGACGGATGTGTGTGTGCAGTAAGCTTCTTTCTATGTATATATAAAAAGGTGTAGCTACAAGTTAAACCTCTTGAGTCTGTGCCAAAGATGGAAGGAGGCCAGTGACACTTGTGCAGGATAAATGAAGTTACTGCTGTCACGTCAGGGCTCAGGATTTATGTGTTTTTATATTTAGTGCAAGAACTCAAGTCTGCAAAAGTCTTCTAGTTTTCAATAGATCTTATGTAAAGAAGAACATCTGCTTTTACATTCTGATTTACTGTTGTGTGAGCAGCTCCACGCTACATTAGCTCAGATACGTAACAGAATTATTCATTACTGTTGTTCATGTGAAAGCATTCGCTGCACAAAGCTCACACAGTCTTTTTATCATGTGTCATCACTATCGAGATATAGAGATTTAGTGCAGGCTTGCTGGGTTTTGGTACCAGATGCAACATTTGTTGTGGAGGACTGAACCTTATGTTAGATTTCAACTGAAAAACAATCAACCGTGCTGTTCTAATCTAAAAATAAAAATCCTCAAATTTATCCTTTGATTATGCAGTGAAAACTTCTCAAAGTAAGATTTTACATTTTATAATTGACCACAGTGTTTACACAGCAGTAATTATTACTCTAAAGGCAAACTAATGAGAGAATACGTTTTTAATGTTATTCACTACTTTACTTATTAATGATTCTGTCCAAGTATTGCTGCGCAGTTTTAAGCAGTGTAATAATAGAAGATCCTGTTTGGAAACTGCTCAGCTGTAACTTGAATGAAGTAATTTGGCAATCCATTTGAAGACGGTGTAGTTACCCAGCAGGGGATCACTGCTGTGAGGATTTATCACTACAAGATCCAAACACTGATCATTACTCAAACCCTCTTTTAACTCTCAATTTTTAGTTTGTTTTTTAAAAAAACAAAATGCTTGATGGAAAGGTCAAGGTATGACTCGCACTAAATTTTCCACCAGGACAGAGGTGAAACGGGACAGAACCCTGCAATCAATGTCAGCCATTAGAAGGTCGTTATGACGAGCCGCACAATCAGGGTGACTAGACAGGCTGCCATTGTCATGCATGGCACAACAGCCTGATGAGTGTAATTCACACAGCGAGGGGCCGCCACACATCAAGGTCAAACTCATTCCTGCAGAGCCACACAGCATGTTCACCACGCAGATAATGTCATTGATTGGTTGTGAACTGTACGTGTTAGCGTTACCTCAAAAAACAATCCAAAACTAAATTTTTATCTTGAGGTAAAAATAAATGCAATATGATCACTTCCCATTACATTTAACAGATTAGAACTTTCATTTTTTTTGTATTTTTCTTAGTTTACTGAGATGTTCTATAATAATTTCTGTGTTGCCAAAATAGTTTGAGATCATAACACAAATTCAGCAGACCGGAAGCAAAACGTGGTGCAGGATCAGAAATATTTAAAGGCCTTTCTGGAGAGGATGCATACTCCGAGTTTTAGATTAAGCTCATCTTTCGTTGAGAAATAAAGGAGCTGTAGCCATTTTGGTCAAACCTCAAATATATATTGCAATATCTCGCATAATCTTTTAGTGCTCAAAGTACATGTTGTGAATGACAATCGACTACTACTTTATTAAATTTGAACACAATAACAGTAACATTCTGTGAGGTGCGCTCTTTTTGTGTAGGCTAAAGTCGATTAGCTGTGATGGAACTGGGCTGACTACAAAAATTTAATTTGTAATGATCAACCCATGGTTACTTTTTTAAAGTTTCATTAAAATTTGTTGTGGAGTTAATGAGATTATTTTTCTTCAAACAAATCAACAGATGTTTATTTTTTATTTGTTTTGTACAAAAAAAAAGTAATGATAAAAAAAGAGAACCCTGTGAGGAAAGAGATTTGTCATATAAATCCTGAGCCAGAAGTAAAATCTAACCCAGAGTAATAATTTTATAGCTTGTTATTCTATCAGCTAATTATTAACAATGGTACAATAAAGAACTGATGGTCTGAGCGTATATTTATTAATATTTGTTAATTACTGCAAATCGTTTTGTGAAATTGTGAAAAAATAATCACAATCAACTTTTTTTTCTCTCTCCAAATGCTTTACAGTTCAACTTTTGCAACACATTACAATTACTCAAGTAATTAGCCCATAGTTTGCAGTACTGACCTTCACCAAGCAAGAGTTGGTCACCACTTGTTTGGGGTCCACCACATCCACCAGGGGCTCCTTCATAGCCACATTACGAATACACGTCATGTCAAAACCATACACGTTCTCCCACCCTGGGAAATAAAGCATTGTAGAGTCAAGTTGTCTTATTTTCATGTTGACAAACATATGCTTTGCTTCTTTGTTCAAGGAAAAACAGATGGATTTATGGAGCATCCCAAAATGGTCTGACCTCAGTTTTTATTATGACAGATGAAAAGTGAAAGTTTTGTCAATGTGTCTCCTTGAAGTCAAACTTAATTTTCGCCTCACATATTTATTATAAATATATATATATATTTGTTAAAGCCAAATCATCTCATACATTATTCATTCTTGCGCATTATTATTCATAAAGATAATATGCAACAAACATCTCTACCATGACCTGAAAGGGGTGAACAACTTGAGTACTTAGAAGATCTGGTAATGATGAACAGGTCAAAGACCCCCAGAGGCGGTCGTGATGTAGCGCATTTACATTTCCTTCTGCCCACTTATCTAAAAGTGAGTGCAGTCGAGAGTAGCAGCAACTACCGCTGGATGCTCTCAGAATCCTGAGATCCTTCAGAGGGCCACTTCTAAGTCAACTTAAAGGCCTTCTCTGGCCTCCTGCCAGGGGGAAAAACAACTTTGTAGTCAATATGTGCGCATCACAGTCAACACTGTGTGCACATCACAATACAAAGCAAGTGCAGACAAAAATGGTCTCCTCAGACTTAAAAAATAACATGTATGTTGTGACTTTTTTGCATTTTAAATATGGCACCTTTGTCATATAATTAAAGCGCCTAACCTTGAAATACAAAAAATCAAGAAAAACATCTTTATATTTAAAAAAAAAAAAAACTTGGCATAATGGTTTTACCCATTTTGTCACATAACTGGCATATTTTCATTTGAAACTGGCTCAGCCAAAGTGAAACAGGAAGTGACATCAAGGGGGAACTCTTTAAAAAATGAACTCTCTGGTATTAGTTTCTTGCAACAATATTATTTGAACTCTGACTCTTCTTCATCTCTCTCTGATAAAGACACTTAATAATGTACAAAACATCAGATTTTCTCTACAGCCAGTGTAGCACTGCTCTGTTCACATGTAGACATTCCCCTTTGACATCACTTCCTGTTGCTTTACATGCAAATATCTCAACAACTGTTCATCTCAGTGGCATGCAATTATTTTTGAAAATATGTTATCAATGCTATCTTTCCAAAAATGAATTCATATTTATTACAAAAATTTCATATCACAGGCACTTTAAGCAAGCAACCCACGGTGTACTACTGTGTCTGTGTGCCTGCTGTTATCTGGATTGTGTGCTGGCTAAACAATATTTCAGCAGACCTGCTCCTGTGCTTCGTGTCCACAAGCAAAGCATCGCCCACAGTCCTCCTAGAAGGTTTAGAGTGGGATGAGTGATAGAGAGAGGCTTGTTGATCTATGAAGTCAATTATCACCCCCTTCTATGTTCCTGGAGAATTGTTCAAGATTATTATCTGTGCTGAAAGATTTGTGCGATATGATATAAAGGTGTGGACACTTTTCAACAACCATCCATTCGTCACCCTTTTCTTGTTAAAGCCACCCAGGAGCCCCGTGGAGCACAATAAGTACAACTCAAGTGAGTGGAAGGAGTCCAAGATACACACAAACACTAGAGATGACTCACAGTGTATTTTGAAGTCTTTGTACTGCCTGTCCTCTATGGCCAGAACGTACAAGGAGGCTCTGTCAGGAAACAATAACCCACCTGGTTTCTGTTTGGAAAAATAAATTCAAACAATTAAAACACTTTTAAAGTATTTGTATTAAGGATATGTAGGTTTAATTGGGTTAAGATTTTAAAATATATTTTTGATATCGTCTTTAAGGTAGCAGTTTTAGGCTTCTGTAACTGTCCACAAAGCTAAAACTTACTGTATTATAGAAATGTAACAAAGGATTTGCCCAAATGTTCTTGCAGTGTTTTCTTCAGCGATCATTACTAAAGTAGGTTTTGAATCCATGAATCTGGTTACTTAGTAATTCATGATGTATCAAAACAAAATCTGCAGTGACACACACACAATCCACACGTCATACCAGCCACTTGTCCCTGGCAAAGATGACAGTGTTGAGCATGGATTCATAGAAAAGGCAGTAGCCCATCCATTCAGATATGATGATGTCAACCTTCTCCACTGGAAGCTCCACCTCCTCCACCTTTCCTTTGAAAATTGTGATAACTGAAACAGACAACAAATCTTTTAAACTGAAATCTCATTACATACCTCCAGGTCATGTTGAAATGATGTACACTGGTTTCATTTAGACAGTTTCAGAAATATGACAAGTCCAAAGCTATAAGAGAATATTTATGTTATCTATTATTCTGTTGGAATGTCTGCTCCATGCTGCATTCTGGTACTGTGTGCTCTGAATAGTAATTTCTAGGAAAAATATAAAAGAACAAAATAAAAACCTCAGTTCTGTGGTATTCTGATAGTTTGGCCCAGCTGCAGATGACAATAGAAATGTGATTATTTGCTATGCAGAGATCAACTGACTCCTGCTTTGTTTGCTTTATTTTGGCAGGAAGACACATTAGAATTTCCCTGGTGGTACAAATGTCCATCAGAATGACACGTGAATCTTTTTTTTTATTCTGAGAGCTGATTGCTTCCAACTTACTCCCTGTTCACAACTCACAGCAAACAGCGATAATACTTTTCCAAATGACTCAAACATATTTGGTATTCATGGGTTTATGGATTATACATTTGCTGACAGAATGATGTATGGTGTTATTATTTGCAAGGTGCAAAGCTTGTTTTTAATTGCAAGGCTGCTGTGATTAAACCAGAGGCTTTGAAGTTACAAAAGTTGGATGGATGCCTTGGAAAATGAAGAGAAAGGAGCAAATGTGTGGCAGCATCACAGCAGGATGGAGGTATGTATTTGTATTTGTATGCAGTACATTTACTGTTTTGTTCTTCACTAACACAAAACATCTCTCTTACTTCATTTCCAATCTTTTCAGCTTATTTCTTTTATTTTCTCTCACTATCAACATCATAACTTGATTGCTCTTTTGAATATTTATGAAGTTTAAAGTCACCAAAGTAAAGAAGTGAAGAGTCAGCTGCAGCTCTTACCACTGTCGAGGTGGTTGGACTTGATGATCCTCTCTGAGTACTCTGATATACTGGAACACTCAATCTGGCAGAAATAATTAAAAGAGTTCATTAAAAATGGAACATATTTGATGCAAACTTACAAAACGTTGCCTCACTCTATCTGTAATCCAGGACACTTTGAATGTTGGTGCTTTAATGGAGTTGACAGGCATGCCTCAAATTCAATTTTTACTACTTGTGGGGATTTTTGATAATAATGCCAATTCAGCAACTTTGTGATTAAGACAGCAAAATGACTTTTGATAAACTACTGTGCTTCATTTTATCCAAGTAATGAATAACAGGATATTAAGCTTAAAGTTTGACACTTTACAAATGTCAAACTTGTTTAAAAAATTAACGGAAAACACATTTCCTGCCTTTCATGAAAACCCGCAAGCTTTTATCACTCCGAGCAGGTATGTGACTTGTGCACCTGACAGCAGCAGCAGGAAACTAGCAAAGGGTAGATTATCAGTTGACATCATGCACGCAGGTTAAATTAGCTTTGCAGGAGATGCCCTGGAGTCAAGCAGGAAATAGAAGAAAAGGTAAAAGACTATAAAGGGAAATAATTTACAAGGGAGCATGCCTTTGTTAGAGACACTGAAGTGCTGCCAGGGTTTTTTAATTAAAAGTAATTAAGCTTGAGATTAGTCAGTTCTTGACTCCGACTAGCCACTGAGCCCACCGGAATTTTAAAAACCTTGTGAGTTTGCTCTCTTTTTTTCATTTTTTTATATTCTTATCATACTCACTGGTTTCTTATGCAGTTTTTTCTCTCTCTGAAATGCTACATGGACTTCACTTTTTCTTGAGTCCTGAGATCCTTGCCTGTAGAATATAGACTTGATGCTCTGCCTACAGAAAGCAGCACTAGGATACCTAAATACCAAGCAATAGACACTGTTCTGTTTTAAGCAGGTTTCAAACATACCAAGGACACAATTTAGCAAACTAAATAGATAAATAAGAAATAAAAGGTGGACTACTTAGGCTCTTATAACATTGGAGAGTCAAAAAATGTAGTATTTGTGCTCAGTTTCACTTATCATAGTGCTCTTTGTCTGAATTATGAGGCCTTTTAAATGCTGCAAAAGATCCATCTGTTCATATTAAACCATTTGAATGAAGGAGCTCTAAATCAGAACATTTTAAAGCTGGGTTTGGACATTTGTGAATCAAGAAGGCTTAAAAGCAAAAGCCTTCAGCTGCACTGTTGCACAGTCATGGAAGCATGGACTGCTGCAGCTTTCGTTTTTAAAGTTCAGAAATTGATTTGGCATGCTTCATGTGCTTATATATTTAACTGGGAGATGAAAAAAATTAACTTATGAATCTAGGATTTATTTTTGTTTCACTGCAACCAAATGTGACTCCAATAAAAAACCCTATGGCTTGCAATTTGCTACCAAGAACATCAGTTTTCCCAGCACACTCGGGATGCATTAGCACAGCTTCCCTGAAGCTGCCCTGCTCGCGATTAGTGAAGGACCTCTCAGGATGTTTCTGGTGCCCCTGGTGCTTCTCAAACAACGAGCTGCACCAACTGTGCAGACAATCAGCAATACTGCTGCACCAGTTAAATACGTGCGAGTGCTTCAGTACTGTGCTAATGGTATAAGCTAATGAGACTGGAAATGTCAGGCTTCCAGTTGGTGATAATTTCTCATTTCTTTCCAAATCTCTGTGAGAAGAGATAACTACTATCTACACATCCATCAGAATTATCAGACCTCATTGGGAATACTGATACCTTGAGGTGTGTTAAAAGAGGCACTCATTTACACATTTCCTCTAACACATCTCACTAGTGTCACGACAAGTCACTGTCACTGTGGTCATCCTTATGGGCTCCCACTTGTCCTTTACTTCAAAGACATAAAAGGTCCATGTTTCCTATTTTTGCCCAGATGTCATAGACCCCCTCTGGCTGAGCTGGCAATCCCCTGACCTACAAGTCTGAAATAAGTTCAGCAAGAAAAGAGCAAAAGTTGGAAATGTCATTCTTATTTTGGTTTTATCTACTTTCAGACACACATGTCAGCACCATAGACTCCATCCATTTTTTCCACCCTCTTGGACCAGTTCAAATCTTTAGTTTTATGTCACTGCAGACTTTTAAAGTTTTAGTTCTGATCCATATGAGGGAAATGATGTAAAATGAAATTTACATTATTTTAGTTAAATATAGGCTAAAACCTTGACATCTTATTTGAAGGGCAAACCCTGCCCGATTGACAGGGATATAAAAAACTCATCTAAAACATGGCTTTAAAGACAAAGAAAGATTGACACAGACACAGCATTATGGCTTTCTAGACAACTTTACACCAAAAGAAAACTCATCTCACCCCATAAACATGCTTTGCCCCAGCCTTAGCTGCAAACATGGAGAGGATTCCAGTCCCACTCCCAACATCCAGCACTATTTTATCCTTAAAGATGTGCTTGTTGTGGTACATGGAGTTCCTGTAGGTGAGCGTCCTCACCTCATCCTTCAGCATCTCCTGGTTTAAAACATGATAAGAGGGAGAAATGACTGTTATTGAATAAAGAAGAGGAAAACATGTTTGATTAATTTAAAGCAGTTGTGAAATGTTAATGGGTAATTGATGAATACTTGGAGCAGAAAACAATGTATTTGACACAACCTTTATCTAATTTCAGTCATTTTCAGTTGTTTGGGTTCACTTTTAATCTATGGTTGGTTTTTGCATAAATCCTCATGAGCCTCCAACCCAACCTGTCTGCATCACTTTTCTGTTTCCTGCCTGCAGTGTGAGTGAGAAAAGTATGTAAAAAGTGTCAAAAATACACCTGACCTACATTCCCAAAGTATAAAAAAAATTATTATCGGAGTCACAATTACAATGTTTTTCTCACCAAGACTGAGGCTTTTTTGTTTCTTTAAAACTCAGCTGAACTCTGAAGGTAAAGACGTAAAGATCAGAATATCAGTTTGAACAGTAAAGATAAAAGATTCACAAAATAGAGGTTTGTAGTATCATTATTAATATCTCTCAGATGGTAAAGACTTAAAGTTTGCAAGTTTTCAAACCATCCTAATCTTTTGTTTTCCTTTATCAGCTCCAGGCTGTGGAAGCAGAATATAATGTAAAGTGTCTTCTGCGCAGAAATTCATTTCAGGAAGAGGTCGGTTTTCCTGCCAGCTGAAGACTGTGGTGTTTGTTCAGCCGTTCCTAAAAGCCTCTGTGGCATAAAAGTCACAGTTGAAAGGTTGTGAACAGCTGAGAGCAGAAGAGTGAGCAACCTGGGAGGGTCGCCTCGGGAAGCGTTCACACACAATTATCATTCATGTACCTCACAAACACACAAAACAGAGCGTATGAGGCCGAACATCATACCAAAGAAAAAAGCTTCAAAAGATTTCAGATGTAGAATTTGCAGGTAATATTAAGGCAGATTATGCACCTTCGAGTTACATAATTTTCTTTAGATTTTCCTGAAACAGTAAAGATTTTTCTATAATAAAGCTCCGTATTTCATATTTATGACAACTTCAAATCTTGTTCATAAAAATCACTGATATAAAAATGTACCTCATGAATACCAAAGTGGGCGTAAGAGTCAAAGTAGTAGTCCCGTGAGGTCATCTCCTCTGGGTTGAGGAACTTGGCCATTTTGCCCCGTCCTGGACAGCTAGGGAGGCTGGCGGCGTGGGGGGTGTGCGGGGGTGGGAGGGGAGGCCGAGGGGCATGCTGGACACAAGGCACAGGTTTGGGCAGCGAGGTTGGCTGCGCTGATGGAATGATGCGGATTGGCTGTGGCTGTAGCTGGGGTTGCTAAGAGGAGGAATAAGAACGGAGAAGAGAAACATTTTATTAGGATGATTTTCCCAATCGTATCTACAACTAAGGGCCTCGGGTGAGTTTTTAAAGCGCAGCAAGCTCATTCACAGAACATGAAGAGTCTAAATCACACAGACACACAGATTATTACCTGTAAGGCCTGCAGGGAAGGTCTCACCATGATGTGTGAGTTTGGTTGTAAATAAAGAGATGAATGGAGGGATTAAACATCTACAGAGGTGCTCAGCCTCCCTGTTTGTTCTCCTTCCAACATTTCATGGGTCGAAAAACAGCATGATGAAAATATCTGTTTTCAAATGACTGTCAGAGATGATCGTGGCGAAAGTATGATTAGATTCTGACAATTTTACAACTTCAAAAAAGAACAGAAATGAATAAATGAGCTTTATAGTTTATTTTTCATATGATTTCAGGAATGCTATTTGCTGCCAACACTCAGGTCTGATTTTAGTGCCATTTTGTCCGATAACACAAGACCTACTGTCTTAATGTTCGGAAGCAATTTGTTGCAAGATGGAGCATGAAAGAAGAGCTATATATCTAATAAACTGCAATTTCTGAGGGCTTTTTAAGTTATTTTTTTCACTTTACATATATTTAGACTCATTCTCCTAAATGTAGGTCAGGCTATAGGGCCGGTTTTGATTTTTAAATAACTTCATTTCCTGAATGTTTAATTAAATAATACAACTTTTTCCTCCCAAACTGTTTTTTTCTCCTGTGGTTTTGAACAAATATGTTAGCTACAAAATCCTGTATGAAGTTTAATTTAGCTACACTGGCCATTCATCATTTCACTTCTTTGCAGAGATGATAATCTCCCAAAATAGATTTATTCATAGAGATGGGCCTTAAAACAACTTATGCTCTTAAAATTAAACTTTTATCACTTACTTAAAAGAGTTGTTTCATGTCTCCCTTCTTTCCCTCATCATCATCAGCTTCTTCTTATATTAGTGTCTCTAAAATGGTCATCGTGAACTATTTATCGCTTTTCTCTATGAGTTTAAATTCCAGAGATTTTGTTCTCTGAGAACACTATACACACTGAGATGCTGAATATCCTCGATTTGATTTTGGAGCAGTCCTGACGATTTTCTGAGTCGACTTAATCACTCTTAACACACGGCAGGAACATCTACTAAAATTATCTTTAGAGCCATCACAATAATTGGCGTGTCTTTAAGATTGTCAAAAATCTGCCAAAAATTGGCACATTTATTGTTTTGTGTAAAACTGGCATAAGTTTACAATCCATTACCTTGATCCTCAATAAATTAAGATAACCAATCAGCTGCCTTCCTCTCATTTGCTATGAAACTAAAGTTTCTGATAAAAAGTTTCAAATGCAAAAATGTGATTGGCATCAGAATCTTCTTTAAAAAAAGTGAAGATTTTTGTCTCAAAACACTGAATCACATCGTTCAAATATCTCAACTGAAAAACAAAGATTAGCAAGACAGCGAAGAACTTTTTCTCATTGTTCTGAGTTTTAAATCTCTGTCTGACTGCTGTTTCCTGCAGGTACGACACTGACTGCTCATAAAGAATCCATACAGTCTCACTTCAAAACAGCAAACTATCCTTTCATTCCCACTGCTTTGGAGCTCAGCACAAGTGCAGAGGAGGAGGTTAATCATTTGCATCATTAAGAGAGCTTTTCACTAAGCTGCTCGGTATTACATTTTGATCTGCTATAAACTGTGAACTGTCACAGATATAAAGACCTCGGAATAAATCTTGACATCTTGTGAGAAATAAAAAAGACAGATTTCATAAACAGTCAGCTTTAATCCAGTGATGACAGAGTTACAATGTTGGACCACAGACATTGACTCTAATGTGCACTTTCTGCAGAAAGTTACAATGAAGGAAAAACAAAACCCCTCTGGGTTTTATAATGTGTTATAGATTCAAATAAGTTTCCGGGTTTGATGCAGTCAGATGAGAACAGGTGCAAATAGTGCAACTTAGATGTCACAGAAATGAAACAAGTTCCTGCCTCTGACTCTCAGAACAGATGCACTTCTAGGATTCTATTTCTGACTATATTGAGGTCTTTACATGAGGTGAGACTTGTTATTTCTGGGCTTCCTTCTGTTAAAATGGAGACACAATCACTTCATGCACAGCTTTTAAAGCTGATTCAAGTGTAAAGTTGATGAAAACAAGAAAAAGGAAGATTTATTGTGTCTGTTATAAACAGCACATTGTCTCTTTTTATTTTCACATTTCACAGCCAGAAAGAATAATTGATCTTCATCTGTTATGGTACTTTGGTTCCTCTCCAAATGCAAAACATTCAAGAACATCAGGAGAAGAAAAAAATACCCATCATTACTGTAATGCAACACTTACACTTTCTGCCTGTAAGCATATAAATAAAATGTTGAGAGGCTGAGAATGGCCTCTTCCAAGAACTTGCTTTCAGGAAGTTTTTTTCTCCGATGAATAATGCATAATGAAGCAACATGAGGCTGTTTCGAACTTTAAAATGCTTCCATCCACATAAATCAACGTCACAGCTGTATACAGTCACATCAGGAATTCAGATGTGCTGCAGAACTCATTTAAAAAGGAGGCTAAAATTATACCATGTCTAATTTATAGCTCTCGGAAGGAGCAGAAGACACATTTTACATTTAAAAGTACTCATTGCAAAGATATGTAGACCACACACAAAATAAATTAAAAAAATACAAAATAATACTTTTGCTTAAATTAATGGCTGATTAAAAACTGCAAGAAAATTTTGTGACTGGAAAGTGATAAAGTCAAACTTTAAAGTTACCAACCTATGTATGTTGAGTTCTGGTTTCATGTTGCCCTACCACCATGCTTCATATCTAATGTATGTTCTAGGCCAGTTCCCAAAGTTGGGGTCAGGACCTCAATGTGGGTCCTGAAACATCAAGGTTGGGTCTTGAAAAGAGATTCAGAAAGTTACATTTAAAAATTATTACTAACAACACATTTTTCGCTAAATGTTACAAAAGAGGGAGGTTAGTGCAAATAAAATTTATTTTTATTATTTTAAAAAAATGATTACTTATTATCACCCAAAAGTAGTTGGGGGCACAGGTCTCTGCTATCTAAGTTTGTGAACCACAGTTCTATCAGTGTCACTTGATCATATTTATATTTAGCAGCAGATTTACTTTTATACTTCCACCTAAATGTCTTCCCCAATAATCTACACGTATCAGATTTGATCATATGGTCAACATACAGGTTAATCACATGACTCAAGGGTCCATTTGATTTTTGGAGGATTCAGCAGTGGTCACAGCATGCGGTCCTGGGTTCAAGACCCCAGATGGGCCTTGGGTCTTTCTGTGTGGAGTTTTCACGTTCCCCTCGTGTTTGCATGAATTTTCTCCTGATTCTCCCACATTTCAAATCATGCATGTTTGCTGTCTTCAGGCCTCATGTGAAAAAAGGATCTGCAATCTCAGTGAAATTTGGTTTAAAAAAAAGAGTAAACTTTTCAAATCTGCACCATTTGATAGAGTTTAGGATAAGGTTTTTTATGTTTGATTCCACAATGAATAATTTTAAGCCAGCTACATTTTAAAAAAAAGCTGCCAGGTGGTGATTTTGTCTTCTGAGAAACTGCTCCACATCCCTCCGTTTCATCTGTGAAGCACTGCAGCACCTCGGACAGCTCATGTAATTCCCAGCAGAACCAAGAAGCAACACATTGTCCTGCTGGCCCATATCATAAAGCACAACATGTTCTTTTATTATGAAGGAGTTTAGATCGCTCTGCTTGTGGGGTTTTTATTAAAGGACCGGTGGGATGCTGAGGAGATTATTGTCCTAATAACTCATTACCATCGTCTCCTTTAGAAAAGAAACGTGTCTGCAAACATTTGCAAACTTTAAACATTAAAGAGCATCTATTATCTTTGATTTTTCTAGAAGAATAAACAGCTTTTCAAAGAGTGAGACCATCAGCTGGACAGTCCTATCACGTGTCCACATTTCTCATGGTGCAGGACGCATTAAGCTCAGACAGATTCTGCACAAAAAAAATTAATCTTCATAATTGAGATCAGGGAAATCAGCTCTTTCTAACACTTACCTCGCAGCTGTCAGATTCCGCCATTTTTCTCCTGAGGAGCATGCAGCGGGACGAGTGCCTAATTCCCATAGGAGCCCACAGAAATGAGCATTTAGTAGAGAAGAATATGGTGCACCTCGCGACTGTTCCTCCTTTTATGACCAATTCCTATCATTCAGACAGAAACCCGCCGTGCTTTTAAAATATTCTAGGACTGCAAAGAGACACAGAACTACTTGGGGTCCCTGGAGCATTGCTGCCACTGTTGCTGCGAGCTGTGATGGATCCCATGGCTGAAAAGTTTGCAGCCCACCGGTTTGTTTTCCTGGAGAGCTTCAGAGGCGCAGACATCATCTGGGATCAGCTGCGATAAGAGGGACAGGACTGCAACATCTCGTCCCATGATGGCCGGGAGAGTGCAGACAGAGATATCGCAGAAGGAGGAAAAAAAAAAAAGCAGCAGCAGATTGTTGCGAACACAATGTTTCAGCCTCGGATTGAAGGATTCCTGCACCGCAGCGTTGTTTCTAAAAATAGCAGCAGCAGCCGAGACTTTCCGCCCGCACAGAAACGTGTCGGTGGGTTTCTCAGCAGCTCGTGTCACAGTTTATGTCATCTTTAATGGAACGGAACCTCATCTCTGCATCTCTGCTCCATGCTGATCCGCTCTCCTTCTGTGCGGAGTGCTGAAAGCCCGGGAGGAGAAAAGTTGGAGCACTCTCAGAAAGAAACGAGATGATGCTCAGAACAGAACCACACGCAGAGCAGAGAGAGGAAATGCGTGTGTGCGTGTGTGTGTGCGTGTGTGTGTGTGTGTGTGTGAGTGAGCATAAACTCACTGCACTATGATGTCAACTCACCACACCAGGTGATGACACAACTCACTGCACTGTTAGACCTATGATGATGACTTTTACCCGTGCAGCTTTTACATAGTTAGGCTATATGAACTTTTTATAATGTATAAAAATCTAGCCCCTAACCCAAAGATGTCCTATCCTGGTCCTAAAGGGCCACTATATCCTGCATGTTTTATTTGCTCCAGCACCTGGTATTAATGGATGGATGATTAATAAGAATAAGATGGATGTGATGGACTTGTGACCCCGCCCTTCTCACAGTGACTGGATTTGGGCACCAGTGACTCCCGTGACCCTAGAATAAGAAGAACTCTCAAGGTCACCTTACAGAGCTCAGTAGAACAGTTAACACAATAAAAACTGTAACATCAAGTAACTGTATAAAATAGTACAAAGCAACAAGTCATGTGAGGTAAATGGGATATTACACAGATTTATGGTTCTAATATATGTGCTTTCCTAAACAGATTTGAAGTTAGTAATGGAAACTGAAATTTTTTAGGTCCTGGGGCAGAGAGTTCCAACGACAGGGGCCAAGCAGCTGAAGGCTCCTGACACCATGGTGGCCAGGCAAGCAGATGGAACGGTGCGTTGGGAGGAAGAGGAGGATCTATGATTATGGATAGGAATGTGAAGAGGTGAGACCTTAAATGAAAGAAGCAGGATCTTGTAAATGATGCAATATTTGATGGGAATCCAGTGTAGTTTCTGTAGGACTGTTGGTTTATGAATGATGGAGGGGGTTTGTGTCATAATGCCACAAGCAGAGTTTTGATTAACAGGCTGCAGAACATGAAAGTTCAGTCACTGAATCGTGTGTTAAAGCAGAAAAACAAGTGCAAGATAACGACCTAACAGGACCAGGACTGGATACCTTTGTCCCAAGCTTGTTGCCTTTTTTGTACACTTCCCCAGTCATCTTAGCCCTTAAACATAACTTTGATCTCCCTAAAAGTACCCCCTACCATCTTCTCTATCTTTTTACTTATTTTTTCCCCTTCTTTTATCTTTTCCACTCCTAAAGATAGCCTAGTACATCCACACACAAAAAAAAGTGAGGACCAAAGATTTGACTTGAGCTCTGGTTCATCTTGTCTTCTGCTGATTTTGTAACAAACCTTAAGCAGCTGAATCAAAGGGACATCGCCAAGTTAAAATCTCTCTAAAGCTTAACCCTGACACTAATATGGAAATGTTTTGTTAATGTCAGCAAAGGAGCTGTTTCAAAAACCTGCAGATTGTTACGTCACAATTCGGTTAACTTAGCATCTCCTAAGATGAGACCAGCCCCCCACCTGGTGACCCAAACGTAGGCTTTGCCCACTTCATTACAGGAAGACCACGTCGGCCTCTGAAAGCGGCGACAGATGCATGGTGGCCTCCCCGGGCACCAGTCTGTCACCACCAAGCAGTCACCCGGGGTGGTCGCACGGCACGAGGCCAGTCGTCATCAGCTGATCCGTCAGGGGGGAATTGCACTGGAGGAGGCTGTAGCAGCACCGTTCGTCTCCCCCTCCACTGGGTTTGGGAAGCGGCAAGAGATGCACATTGGCCTCCCCGGCACCAGCACGCAGCTCGTCTACTACAGTTGTACCATTGTGCATCTGCTTGTTGCATTAGCCATTTTCACGTATCTGAAGTGCTAACATTAATGCTGTTGGGAGGGAGGAGCTAAAGGTTAGGAAGGCGTTGCCAACAGCAGCTAATTTGCATAAACAGTTCTGAAAAGGAGCTCAGAACAGGCAGAACTGACCAGATGAAATCTCATTATCTGAAAATGATTTTGTGTATTAAATCTATTAATGTTCAAGGAACTGTAACAGGTCTCCTTTAAAAAATAAAATAAAATTGACCTGACAGTTTGTGCAGTGAGTTGACATGTTATGAGGTGATCATAGTTTAAAACTCGGCTTTTTCTGCAGCATTAAAGCCATGTAGAATGAATAAAAAGTCTACATATTTTAAAATATGTGTCACTACTGTACTTTGTCTTCAAGGTTTTCTATATTTTTACACTCGTGTCTATTTTGAGAAGAGGCCATCCCTCTCTGCCACCCACACCACTCACCCCTCGTTACATTATTCATCAGAGGGTAGGCAGATATACACGAAGCACCGAGATAGAAACCTGGCCAAAAGCTCTTTTTGTCGCCCACACCTCGTGCGATGGTGCCGTGGAGGTTTGTAGGAGACGCTCTGTGACAATACAGTGTACTTCATTATGCTAGCATTGTGTTGTTAATGTTTCATATTAAATACAAAGTGCAGCTCGGTCTGATTTTATTTTTATTTTTTGTAACATCAAAGGACTGAAGAATGGGGTAAAGAAATGTTTAAATCCAGATAAACCTGGTGGACTGAGCAAACATACTGATACTGACAAGTGAAACTGCTGCAGCATGACTCGGAGAAAGAGGAAAACTACCTAAACAGGGAATCTTCCAGCACTGCGATCAATATTTTCCCACTCAAATGATCGATCGTGCAGATAAGCAGATTATCGATGTGATGAGGTCTCATTTTTAATGGTCCGTCTCGTATCTGACACCAACACTGAGTGTCTGGTTTTCTTTCTGGATTGTTGCACCTTCTTCTCCCACGGGATCAGAACTGAGATGCACTTACATCCCTTCATTATCTTATTTTGCTGCTCTTTGATGTGCTAATCTAGTAGCTAAAAATGTAAGTTTATTACCTCTAGATGAAAGAGCAGTGCTAAGGTCAATTGGAACTGCCCCTTGTTCATTTACTGTAATATCTGATCACGTTATTTAGCACAGTTAGGCGACACTCTCTCTTTTGCTTGAATTTTGACTTTAATTTTTCTGCACATCATCCTAAAATATGCTAAGTAAACATTGTGGCACATTATATGGACTTGCAGTTTATCTTTGAGCTTAGAAAGGTGCTACATGTTGTGCATTTCTATTGGTTTCTTCTCTTCTTAGGGCAGATTTCACAAAGTCAAACTGTGTTCCATTTAAAATCAGCTCACTCTGCTGTGCTCTTGTTTTGACATTGACTCAGCTCTGGTTCCTTTCATCTTTAATTACTCAGATCCAGTGAGTTCATCTTCAGAAGCAAATTTCTAACTCAGGAGCTCATTGTTGAAAAAGCAAATCTGGATTTTCAAGAGTCAAACCAGTAAAGTGATTGAAAAAAAATAAAAATATGTGTCCTGCTCTGGGTGGAGAAGAAGCTCTTTGTGTTTCAGTACCGCTTTTCTCTTTGTAGAGGAAAAAATTTTCATTGAGATGGGAAATCTCTCTTATTTACAGGTGACTTTAGAAAAACACATAGAAAGCTGGAATTAATTACTCATTAATTATTTCCAGGAAAACTTAATAAACAAGAGGTTTTAGGGACAACGTCATGTTAGCTGAAGACCTAATTACTGCTCATCATCAGTCTGTTGATTTTTCCACCAGGAGATCAATGCATTAATGGGCTGATGGATCTTTTTTCCCTCGACTATTCATTAATCTCTTTGAAAGCTTGCAGGACCAACTATTATTCCCATCTGGACTCGACAAACAAGAGCTGATTTCTCCTCAACAGGAAACACTTCAGGAACATAAAATACAAGTAGGCTTTTTAATCATAAATATATATATATATATACATATATATATATACATATATTTATAGACGACAACAACAGCAGTGTTTGATGTAAGTTATTGCAGAAACTACTGTGGTGAGTCCAGTTGAATGTTGTGGTTGGTTTTAACACAGCAGCTTTTTGTTATTCTGTTTTGATTAGACTTCTCTGTGCTGAATCAAAGCTGATTATGAGGACTGATGATGCAGTTATTTTTCCTTTATATGGTGGGTAACACATAAAAGGTTAGCTTTGAATATTATTAGGCTCTTATTCTGTGTTGTGGTTCAGTGTTTGATTGGCTGTGGTTGTTTCAGCTGATTTGTTAGAGACCAGTGGTGACAGATGCAGTTATTGTTTTTACAGATGATAAACTGTCTTTAAAAAACTTTGAAATGTGACATGATAATGTTTAAAGTAACCAATGAAGCCATTTAACTGCAATAGCAAAAAAATGACTTTCTGCAAAAACACATCTTTAACAAAACTATTTTTCATTATTGCAAAAAGTGTTATTTTTACCAAACAAAACCACCCGACAAAGAGTAAAGAGAAGAAATGTTTGACAGTTTTTTGTTTTAAAGTTGTTACAGAGAATACAGTGAGATGAAACAGATTAAATCACTTTGATTTATCAAAAGTTTGTTTTGATATTTTAAAGCACAAACTGGAGACAATAACTAAGAAATAAGTAATTTCTTGCATTATAAACATAATTTGTTAAATATACATATAATCAACAGACAAGAATGTTTCAGGTTTTGCTACCTTTGACTTTTACAGAGAATCAAATTGTGTCTATTTTATTTCAAAATCCTTATTTTTTTCTCTCATAAAAAGTCTTATTTAAATGCCAAAGTCTTGTTTTTGCTTTTCATTATCAGCTGTTGTCTCTGTGACGAGACCCTAAACTGAAAATGAATCGAATGGAACCAATAATTGACTATTGCATGTGGTCTGTCTCACTCACACACAAACAGACACGCAAACACAGCTTTTCATCACTTCAGTATCTTCCTAAAATCTTTTGTTGTTTCCTTTTCACAGTATGACAGGTTTTTATTCTCTCCTGCTGCTAGATAAAACAAGACAAACAAACAAAGACTGTGCTGTTGGCAAGTTCACCTGACTGTTAATCATGTGAAAATATGATAGAATTGATATCTGACAAACAGCATTGTGCAAATCATCCCTGGCAGCTATAGGGTGTTGGGAGGAAAACATTGTGACACTGTGGAGTGCAGCAATAATGACTCTATGGGGAAATATGTGTGGTTTGTGTTGAGTAATACAAAACCGTATCTAGGAATCTTGGAAAACAAAACAGACAAACCCAAAAAAAAACTTGTGTTTTAATTAGATTTGCTAAGACAATAAAACCTTTTAGGGGATGGTTGTAATAAAAAGTTAAATTAATTTGTGCCTAACAAAAGCAGTTTTAATAGTGTGCATCACTGAAGTCAAGCTTTTATTGTTCAGGTACATTTTTTTTTCTCCTGCCACATCCCCCACCTTCTTCTGATTGCGTACCAGAAAATATCAATATTTGTCCCTTTACTCCATGTCTGCCCTCTGGTTTATTTTCACTGTTACAACTTCAGAAGCACCCTTACAAATGTCTCACCACAAGCTCCTTCCAGAGCAGAGAAGAATCAATTTTATTGGCTGTCCTGAGGTTTCATATCCTGTCCTGCTACCTGAGCCGTGCTGTTTTTCTTATAGTCTTCATGTAAACCTTTGCACTCACACTGTACACTGCAGTTGAGAAACGTAACACAGTTAGAGCTGAGAAGGTTTGTCTTTGCCACAAAGATCCAGCTTGGTCTTATTTGAGTCATTTAGAATTGCCTGTCTGGATAAAATCTTTAGATGCGTTTCACACAAATATTATTTTTGAAGACGAAGCAAAGTGGGGGTAATATTGTTTTCGTACTGTTATTTTTTATTAAATTTTTTTCAAGATTTTTGGTCAATAGTAGCAGCAATCGACGTGAAATTTGGTAGGAATGTAGATGTGTCCGATTTACGATAAACCCAATAATTGAGGAGGGGCTCCATCTGAAAAGGGGGTGTCTGGACATACAAAAATGCGTATAATTCAAAAACTATTCAACATAGGAGCTTCATTTTTTTTGTTGTTGTTTGGCTCTGATGAAGGGCTATCCATCCAGCTCACCAATGAGCCCCCTTCCTCCTCAGACCCACTTCCAAAACAATAAATCTGTTCTGGTGCATTGGTGCTTTGCATACGTGTGGGAGGTCATATATGCTACCGCTATGCAGTATCTAGTTATGTGTTTGTGTTTATGTGCACTTATAACAACCATTCAAACTTCAAAGACTAGCTATAAAATGCAATTTATGTATTAATCAGACCCTAATGATGCTGCAGACCCTCATCATGTCTGTTATGACTACTAGTGGCTGCATTGATTTAAACATTAGCACCATGTCCATTCTGTCTAACTTGCAGCCACCCTTCAAAACATGCCATAATTATGTGGCCCAAATTGTGACTGTCTCTATATGTTTAAGTTTTAACATTTGAATCTAAAAAATCCATGCAAATCCCTATTAACAAACATTACGATGACGATCACCCAGTCAATATGTAGTGAAACCCTCACAAATGCATCATGACACGGATCGGACTCAAACCCGCTGTTTGAACTGTTTGGTATGCAGGAGCGAGCGGGGCTGTAAAATGACTCGTTGCAGGTGACACCCTGAGGGCATTATGCCAATAAAAAGGCTGAAAACTCATTCATTCTAGAGCACCAATTCATATTCATTACTCTCACACATCTGCGGAACATGACAGATTGATTGAGCCCGTCTAAATATGCCGACCCAAACCGTTACTCTGTTAGCCAACGTTCCATCAGCCATAAACACATTCATGTGTGTCTTGATTAATTATCAGATTCAGTGGAGTCTCAGAAGCACAAAGTCAAAAGAGGAGGGCTGAGGTGAAAATAGGCTAAACATTAAAGGCCTAGCATTCCTTGAAGGAACGTATATCCCCTGATGTCTGCCATTGGCAGCACAACAGCTCAGTGGTTAATGTTCATAAAATAGATTTATAGAAATTAGTTGTGCCTACTAAGGTCAATCAGTCAATAATGTACCTCCAATGATTACTTTCTGTGTTCTAATAAAATCTGTCCAGCGTTTCATGAGGTATTTTAACAGACGGATAAGATTGATGCCAACAACTGATGTCAAAATTTTGAGCAAATATGTAATAAGTAGATTTTGTTTTTTCTCTGTTTTATTTTGGTCAGTTGGGTTTTATCCAAAACTTAATCACTCATAAAGGTGCATATGTTGATTAGTTACCAAAAAGATCATTAAAATCCATCTAGTAGTTCTTGAGATATTATAACAGACTTCAAATTGATAAAGGAATGTCTCAAAATCATAAAAATGCCAACAAGTTTAGTTTGTGGAAAATTTTGTTTATCTCATTTCTATTTATGTTCAAATTATTTAATTGT
>JARVJO010000002.1:12651388-12704145 GCA_031762555.1 Cynodonichthys magdalenae | reverse complement strand
AGGTAACATTAGGTCCCCACAAGTAGGTGTGTATGCCAAAAACACTGTCCCACATTGTAGGGAATACCAGCCCGCACGCACACACACACACACACACACACACACACACACACACACACACACACACACACACACGGGTGTTCAGATCCAGGTGTTTCTCAGTGGTTTTATTTATTTGTTTGTTTTTTTTCATAAAATTATACCATGTACTTTTCAGTGAGGCTATAATTATCATTATATACACAAGAATAAAATAAAGAAAAAGAATAAGGAAATAAACAAAGCTTCAACAACCAACAGCATGATTCAGGGCTTCAGCCCCCAATCTTGGAACAAAAAAAGTAAATAAATGTTCTTATAAGACAGCTGTACTCAAATAAAGCATTTGGCCTTTGGGAGATTATCACTTTTTATGTTTGCATAACAATACATGTTTAATTTCTGGTTTATCTTTATTTCAGCAACTGGAAAGATGAGAATAACTAAATATTACTATGACATTTGGTGAATCAACAACCTTCTGGTAACAGGATCAGACATTTTTGTAGACAGAATTTTCTAAACATTTTATTTTTTTATAAATCCAGTAATTGTGCACTGTTTTTACATAAAACTTTATTGTTTGCATTGCATTTAGTATAGAAAATGCATTTTGTTTATGTTTAAATTTTTGAAATCAGACCATTTTTAAATGGAACTTAGTTACCATGGAAAACATTAAGTGCATCAGTCAAATCTACAGTATTTCACTAACTTGTTTGGAAACACACCTGAACTGGTACGAGCACATCAAGGTAAGAAAAATGCATTTCCCTTTAACTATTTTACCACAAGTTTCTCAACTGATTTTTATAGGATTGCATCATTTGTTTAATTTGTAAATTAAGATGACGTTTTATTTAAGTCAATCAACAAGAGAGGAAAGTTAAACTTGTGTCTGGATGTTTTTGTCACTCTAACTGCTAAATAAGCTTTTTTTTAATTTAAAGGATATTTTCCTCTACATTGTGATATATTTCTACCTGTGTTAGGTTTCAGTTTGAATGATGTTAAGGGTTTTGAAGTGACGCCTCACGCTGTTTTTATTTGTCAGATCTGATTAAGAAATGGAGGAGTTTCTGGTGGTAGACCTGTATGACACCACCACAATGTTGGTAGCAGAGACCTGCACCATCCCAGAAGAACCTGAAGATGAGGACAGAGATGGTTGCAGTGAGGAGCAGCTGATCAAAACTCCAGAAAGACCACACCGCAGTGACCAGGGTGAGGACTTAACAGATTTAAAACAACAACACCTCAACCACCCTGGAGAGAAAAAGTTCATCTGTGACCGCTGTGAAAAGAAATTCAATTGGTCATGGAGTCTGAGGTGTCATCACCGTGTCCACACTGGAGAGAAGCCTTACTCCTGTGACCACTGTGACAAGAAATTCAGTCAGTCCAGGAATCTGAAGACCCATCAACGTGTCCACACTGGAGAGAAGCCTTATGCCTGTGACCACTGTGACAAGAAATTCAGTCAATCAGGAAGTCTGAAGATCCATCAACGTGTCCACACTGGAGAGAAGCCTTATGCCTGTGACCACTGTGACAAGAAATTCAGTGAGTCCGGGAATCTGAAGACTCATCAACGTGTCCACACTGGAGAGAAGCCTTATGCCTGTGACCACTGTGACAAGAAATTCAGTCAATCAGGAAGTCTGAAGACCCATCAACGTGTCCACGTTAGAGAGAAGAAAGAAAGACATCCACAATGGTTAAATCAACCACAGGAGGAGAATCTGCTGGATGAAAAGTTTGAGTCATCATAACCTCATTCATATTAACAAAATGTGTCGGTTCTCTGGACATTTAGGAACAAATCATTCTCTCACTGCAGATACAAATATTCATTAAAAAATTACAATAAAGCATTAAAAAAGAGATGCAGGGCTTTTTCTTTTGTTACCAATATTAAATTCTTAAAATTTGATCTGTTCACAGTGAGATCAGAGCAGGTGGCATGTGAGATGATGAAAACTAAATAGTGGATGGAATGGGTCAGTGGCAGCAGGAGCAGCAGCTGCAGCATTTTTTTGGCCTAATTGTGTAGCTGGTGTAGAATTTATCAGCATTTTGCCTCAGATATCCAGGTCTCTGACCCCCACAGCTGTCCATTACTGTTGGAAAACAAATAAAGCTGAGCTCTGATGTCCCCGATGTCTCAGGTTTAAACATGTGTCATAAATATACTGGAAAATGGGTGGCCTTTGGTATATATGACTGATTTATTGTTTATCTGTCATATTTTACGTACTGAATGCACCAGTTCAGTGAATGTCAATTACGCAGGTTTTCAAGCCCAAGGCAAGACGTTACCTAATTTTCACCAAATTCAGGGTTCATTTGTTACCAGAATGAATGAGGGGTGTTACTGTAATAGCTATAAAGTAGGTTCCACAACGGTAGTGTCAACTGCAAACATATGGAGTCGTGTTGTTCGCAGACAGCTCGATGTTAAAACCATGAAAATGTAAACATACGCAAAGCTTTTAGGGATTTTAAGTGAGCTGCTGTGGTGAGGTCATTGGTGTAAATTTTAGTTAGATTGCCAAACTGCAATCAAAATATGAGGTTTTGGCTACAGACTGAAAGCCTGTCGACCCCTGGACATCTTGTGCAGACCAGTGATGAAAAAAAAATGTGCATAGTTGTAGAGAAAAAATCATATTATGGTAAGACAATCTCCTCTTTTGTCTATGAAATCATCTGGTTGAGAAGGTGATGCATTTGATGCTGTTTGTCCCTTCATTTAACAGACAGTGATGCTGCTGGACAGCTTATTACCACAGTTCATTTTAGACCCAAATGTGTTTTGGGCCCAGCTGTGTTCTGTGTCCATCTCCCATTACTCACCGCAGAAAACCTCAGAGTGGCAATTTAATTTAAACAACACACAATATATACACAATAAGCTTTACACTGAAAGATATGATTTATGTGTGATGCTAAAACACTGGGATGTTAAAAACAAGCAGCACAGTCAACACAAAAGAACAACAAATGATAGCAAAGATGAAATACAGATTTTTATGCACCTACTGTAACACTGCAGCATGACCCTGAGATATATTTGCATAAAGCCTGCTGCAGCAAAATGTGCTGAAAACTGTTGAACAGGAAAATTACATAGCAAAACACAAAGGCAGTAATTAACCAAAGGCCAGTGAGGGAAGAAAAGCTTTAAGTTTGGTTTTAATATACAGCATTTATGACAAACCTTCCTTAGCAGGAAGATTGTTTTAGGTGACTCAGATTTACTGAGGGAACAAACCTTTTAGTCCTTCATGGACTCTAAGAGAATCTAAAATTGATTCTAAATTGATCAGAGACTCAGTGAAGTGATTTCAGTTTATCTGCTCATGTTGGTATAAAAGCAACTGCCTTTGATTTAAAAGGGGCAATGTCATGTAAAATCAACTTTTTTGAGCTTTAAATCATGTTACGTTATCCTCTCATCAAAAACATACATTGCTTTGACTCATTCATGCATGTTTGTGAAGTCCTGTAATTTCGTGGCTGTTCAGTCCTTTTCAGATTAAAAAATGCCTTTGAGGAAATGTATTTTCAGATGCCAAGGAGGCTACCCTCTCTTTAAGCTTCACAACGTGGTTGGACTTCAATTTTGGAAGTATCCCTCCGAAGACAAAAAAATCTTATATTTGTGCAAGCTTTTTTACGGATGATAGCTTTCTGAACAAAAGGGAGTTTAACAATAGACAAATAACAAGATTATGACTAAAAGACAATCCAACACTCAGAAGTACACAAACACTCTTCGTATCATTGTTGTTTGGTCTATCTGTGATCTACAGTTACCATATGTAACCTATATAATGATCACTACGCGTGTCTGTGAGGATGACCGGGAGATATCGTACCAGGCTGAAACGTTGCCTCTGTACTCACTCCAGTTCTTCAGAAAACATACTTTCCGGTCCGACGTGCGATCGTTCAAGTAAAGTTGAAGTGCATGAGTTGACGTTTTCTAAAACCAATATTGTATAATGTTGCTGCTTTTTGAATTATTATTACAACAAAATACAACGCTCCTAAGACCGGTTGTAAACGGTATGAAGCTTTTGGGTGTGGCAGAATAGGTAGGGGGTTCTTAAAGAGACAGAGACGAATTTCAAGACCTTTAGAAATGGCTATGATGCAAAGTCAAATTTATTTTTGATTTATACAAGTTGACAGCATTTTCATAACAACTGAAGGTGACATAGTTACTTTAAAATTGGTATAAAATTTAAATATATGCCTGAGAAACACATAATATTGGCCTTTTAAATGTATTGATTATTCAGTTTAGAAGAATAACAATTGATTACGAAAACATATTTAAACTAAAATATATGTTACTTAGGCAAAAAAAATATTGTCAAGTGTCATTTACTTGGGTAGGATGAGTGTAGATTGAAATTTTAGAAATAAAATAAATTTTTAAAAAGTAGCTGATTCTCTTTTTGGTATAAGGGATGTTACTTTTTATTCTCTGTGTGAACACTGAAGCCAAAAAATGTGGTGACACAGTTAAAATCAATCATAATAACTGATTAAAGATTAAAGAAAGGCATGTTTTAGTTTTTATCACTAATAGTCAGTAAAAAGAAGTACAGCAAGAAGTACAGTTTAACAAGTTTCCAACTTTTAATAAAAATGCTGGCCGTCACTTATTTTTTTTTCCACCATCCTTTAAAATCCAGTTAAAGGCTGATGGAACCTGTGTTGATGCGCGAATTTAAAACTCTGCACAAAGTTTTTAGAAAGACATTAGTTTAGACAGCTGAGGTGTAACAGCAGCACAAAGCTCAGTGAATAATTTATGGCAAGCTTCCACTGCGACTTTGATCTTTTGTCAGACACACAAATGCAATTTCAAATATCTGTACTATTAAAATTGCATGAACGACGGCGTAGTGCTGTTCCCTCATGGAATGACTGTGGAATTTGCACGCTCACGCTGTTAATTTTCACATGTAATTCTAAAATAACTGATTCTATGAATACAAGGCTGTCTGTCTCTCTTTAACTTACTTTTCCCCTCAACCAGTGTCAGTTTGGATCCAGTTCTACACAATAAAACATGCACCAGATGCATGGATCTGAAGTAATGGCATCACCAAAGTGAATGTCAGTATTATTTTACAAAGGCTGGAAACTTCAGGACCAAAAAATGCTTCCTATTACTCAGACGAATCTGTTCATTTTAATGCGGGTCTCGTTGTTCCACATTAGAAACATGAAGACTTGTTTTGACCTTTAAGAGGAACTAATCAAGGGGATCAGTTCCCCTCTATTCCTCTAAAGTCCCACACAACATTATTCTGCTACCTAACCCAGAACTCTGACACCAAATGATTTTCATTCTATTGGAAACCAAATCCTTTAAACAGAATCAAGACAAATAGGTGATTTGATTGTGTTTTTATTGTGCAGACCCCAGGTTCTAGGCTCAGTTTGTTTAAGGTCATTCAAAGTTAAAAACACATCCCACCTGCACAAACCACCACCAGCTGCTACAACAATAAACACGGTCTTGATTGGGACATGGATGGCCTTTAAAATAATGAGGTTTATGTACTTTTTTTTGCATCAGGACCATTTAACTGCATCTGAGGCTTTGTTTTTTTAGAGCCAATATGAGTGACATAAGCATAAAAAAAATAAGAATAGAAAAACATCAGATATGTAGCTAACAGACAGTTGACTCCATACGCTCATAAGTTTGTGCAACAAAAGCACTTTTGTGGGGGAAACAAAAAATAAATTAAAACCTTTGTCTGTCTTCATGGCGATGAGCTCCATAAGGGCAATAATCTCTTCTCTGCTGCTGATTGTTTGCTTCCAACTGTTTGTGATGAAAACCCAGACAATAGTTCAGAGCACGCCTGGTATTTTCAAACAGGATTATGCCACATGCTGTGTTTCAATTATTAGATATTAAAAAAAAAACAACCATTATATTGATAAATGATTTATCCCTTGCCAGTAACTCAAACAGTGCATGAAGAGAAACCTCCTCAGGTGAGCAGTGGAGATCACATCTCAATTTTCCAAGAATCTGCATGCTGTGCCGTGCACGCTCAGCTCTGCTTCACTGATGATCGCTGGGTTTGCTGGTACTGCAATTAGTTCATGCCTGGCTGTTGTCCAACTGTGCCCCGTTCTGGTTATTAAGTCATTAATTCAACAAGCCCCACCTGTGCTCTCCTACCACGCTCTACATGTTAGTGCAGAGAGGGGAGGCCAAACGTTAGTAACATCATGACACCCAGTGTGATAAAAATTGCAGGTCATGTCTGTGTGCAGTTTGTTCTGACATTCCTGACTCTGGCTTCCCAGAGGAGACTCCAGCTGAGCGTATTTTTAAGCTGGGATTGTTCCCAGGTCATCACATTTCAACTGATGGATTATTATAGCAGCAAGAGAGAAGCATTATGGGCATAAATCCAAAATAAACTCAAAAATTTCTTACGAAAAAAAAAAAAAACTTTTTAAACATGCAGCCTTGTTTCAAAAATACATAAACTCTCTTCACTTTACTGTATTAGAATAATAGGATTAATGATGACTATCGTGTTTAACCACGACTGTTGCATTAGCCATCGCATTTATTATCTAACCACAACTCAATTTCCCAACAAGGATATTAATATTATATGAAACCACAAAACATATGCATGCCAATCCCTATTAAAGTTAATAAAGTAACTAGGATTGCTTTCAGGGAAGATAACACATCCTTTGATGTGTAATTATCAAACACATCTGGTGATCCTGCAGCCTTCTTGAGAGGCAACAACTCCACATCTTTAACAGCCTCTGAGAGCTCAGAGGATTATTTGTTCCTTGTATTTTGAGTTTTATTTGTGGTTTCTGTGCTTTTGAATTGTGTTTGGAGTTATTTCCAAATTTTCATGTTGCTTCCCTGTTTTTTTCTCTCAGTTCTTCTGGTTATTCAGCACGTTGTGCCTCATCTGTTAACAGCCATGCTCTCACTGATCACCTATTCCAGTGGAAATAAGCTCCTTGGTTTTACTCAGTCATTGTTTGATCATTGTTGTTACTTCATATTCTGTTGCTGATCCTGTGTTTGTTTGTAGTTTTTTTATTTTATTTTTTTTTATTAAAGACATGTTCTGAGGACTTGCCTGCATTTTGGGTTCAATTTCCTCACCAGACACATGATGCAAAAAAGGTGAGAAATGTGAAATATACCACAAGCAACAATTTATTCAACTATACTTTTAGTGCCACAAACCGTTGCACAGAAAAACATAATCCCAATTAACTGTGAAATAAATAAAAATAAAATACAAGTTTTAGTTTCTTTAAAATGAACTCAAAAGTGTTATTTGAGAGAAACGTAGCAGCACTTTTGATTTTATTCTATTAAGCTGAACTTAAGTATATCTTCAGAACAGAAGTCTGCATAAAGTCAGGATTAGAGAACAAACTGAAATCTGTAACACTGTAGTTCTGCTACTGGACATTAAAATGCTGTTGAAAAAGGTTAGCAGCATGCGGAATAGCTTTTAGTGCTTCTCTATTAAAACTCGCAGTGTTTTCTGCTCAAATGATGACATCCATAAGCAGACCAAATGTTCAGTTTAATGATTATGTCTTTTAAATTTCTCTCTGTAACACTTTTATAATGGTGGTGTAATCAGCAGCAAGCGTATACAGACAGAGACACTGATGATGATGATGATGATGATGATGATGAGCTCAGGTTTTTTTTTTTTAATCCATGAACTGCAGTTATGATATTTTTTTTTGATTGTTAGGAACTGATATGGTCACCAACAAAGTTCACTCAAATACCTCCTAATTCAGTTCATACACAATGCAGTAATGATGAAAGATTTTTAAAACTCAATAACATAAATAAATGTATGAAATCTAAACAGAATATTAGGACCACACAACAAGATTTTTTCATCATTATTTTTATGAGAATAAAGTCATAATTGTACATGACATGTCTGTTTTCTGTTCTGGGTCGACTCGGACCTTCTGTGAACAGCCTCATGTCACTGTGTTTAAGAAGTAGTCTCTTTACTTTTGGGTCACTGTTATTGTAATATACATCCATCCACATTATGTGACGACTAAATCTGTCACTGCAGCCATTAACTGCAACTGCTTGAGTTTTTCACATGAATCCCTAGAATTAAATAACACCGATACCAAAGTATAACTTCACAAGATGCTCAACATTCTTTATTTTAACACAGTAAGACTGCTTTATCATGTAAGAGTTCTCATAAAATTATAATTTTATTCTCATAATATCTTAAATCTATTCTATAATCTATTACATTATTGTCATAAGTTTTCTCGTACAACTGTTTCTGGCAATATTCTGATTTTATTCTCATAATTAAAATAATAATAATAATAATAAGTTGTGTGGCCCTAACACTCCTTCATAGAAATAATTCTTTAACTTTAGTGTTTGGACATGCAGCATCAGACCCCTACTTCCCACAGCCTTGTTAAACATGGTCAGTGTTCAGATAGAATAAAAATAAAAATGAACAAGGATTAAAACTGCGCTGTTCTAACATTACTTTTTACACAGGAGAAGCTAAAATGAATAATTGGACGGCTGAGTGTTTTTCTGCTAAGTTGTGCATCTATAAATTCTCCGGGTCTCCAGTCTCTGTAAGTCCAGAAAAAGCAGCTCTGTGGTTCTGGTTCGCCTGTAGGAGTCAGTAAAACCTCCTTCTCTGTCCTTAAACTTCCTTTCCTCCTTGCCCAACTTTATAAAAAAAAAAAAGAATCATCTGCAAGAGCAGACTCTGAAAGTTGTCAGGAGGAACTTTTAGAAGAGGCTCAGTCGCGGATCCTTTCAGGCGGAACCGAAGCGGAAAACTAACGGAGCTGAAATCGAGTGGCGGAGATTTAGTGATTTCCCGGCTCGGTTTGTTTGGAACCGAACAGCAAGGAGAGAAAACGTTCTGCAGGTTCGTGTTTGTTCACTTGGAGCTTGTTGTTTATAAAACACATTTTCACTTTGACGTTCTGCGTCCCGGTTAGTTTTTTTTTTCTTCTTACAAAAGTTGCCAATAAAAACCTCTCAGGTTAAACTTGTTTCTATCGACATGCAGTAAGAAACAGCAGAGTATTAGTCGCAGTTTATGTTGTGTAAACAGTTGTTAAACTCCTGTCAGAGGTTTATTCTTTAAATCTTTCTTTCTGTGTTGCAACAAGCTGCTGCTGAGACTCCAGTGACAAAATGATCACTTTAACAGTTCATCCTGTTTGCTCCATATTTACTCCTGATTTGCTCTGAGTCAGACTATTTCCTGTCTGAATTGACAAATAATTGCACAGATCTGACCTGAGGTTAGACACACTGTGCAAAGCCAAGAGGAATGTGAAGAATCAGAAGCGTCAGTTTCAGAGGAAACAGCTGAATGAGATGCTTCTCATTCATGTGAGCATGTTTCATTCAACAATGGTCCCATCACTGCTTTCCTGAGTGAAGGCATTCACATCAATCCTAATACTTTCTTTGTTTACACAAAGACACAGAAAAGGTTTAAAATAAATGTAAATCAAGTGTTGATAAAATGTCATTAGTGATGGCAATGATGGATATTTTACCATTTTAGTAGTTTTTCTTCCTTTTTTATGTTCTCTTTTATTTGGTACTTGCTTAATTATATTAAAAAATATATAAATTATAATGTTACAACGTTTTAAATTCAGAAAAACTTTACGTGTCACTCCTGCATGTGAAATTTATTAAGTACAAACAAAGGAAGCTAAAAACACATCCTCTATTTTTACACAGAAGTCAAAGGAATTTGTGTAAAAACAGTTTTTCCCCGTTTTTTAAAACTTTTATTTGACTTCACATGCTTCAGTCTGACCTGGCATGTTGTGGATCATGTCTTTTCTGGTGTAAGGGAGGGTAGACAGGCCTCCGTCTGACCCCACATTCCTCCTCCTATCATGGTACAGGTCAGTGACCTCCAGAATGTTTACACTGTTGTGGTTAATTATTTTCAGCGTTTTCTTCTCATTTTACTTTATTTATGTGCAATCATTTATTTCTGTCATGTTATGAGTGTCACATTTAATTTACAGCAACTTTTTAACTTTTTATTTTGATGCATTCAAAACATAAACATTATATTTTTACTTCTTTACTTTAAAATCTAACACCAAATTAGTTTTTTATGCACTCTAAAAACTGACGTGTTGAACTTACTGAACCAAGTTACGTCAACTGGCTCCACTAAACTGGTCACTTTGATAAACTCACTGTCCGACCCCGGCAGTGCGTCAGTCAGGTTTTTGTGATCTTCAGTCACTCTTTTAATGCTTAGACCCCCCATATCATTTCCAAATCTACCTAAATGTTTCATCCAATTTGTTTTCTGCTTTGGTTTGAAAAATTGTTACAAAAAACAACGGCTTTAAAATAAATTAGAATTTTTTATCAAAGTTCCTAACTAAACTGAGTTAAAGCAGTTTACTCAGCTCGGTTTAGTGGAACCAGCTGACATAACTTGGTTAATTAAATTCAATGCTTCATTTTTTTTAAAGTTTGTAAAAGTACTTTTACTTTCCTAATTTTTGTGAGCAGTTGTATGATTTTTACTTAAGTACTTTTCTTATCAGTGAAATTAATTTTCACCAAAGTCTTTTCTGGTAAGGTATTTTTACTTTTACTTATTTATATGGGAAGTACTTTATACACCTCTGTGATAATGAAACACAGTGTTCTTGATGGAATGCATTTCTGCATATTTAATTTGCTAAGACTTTGCTGTGGTGGCCATCTTGAATTAGGTTAAATCAAAAACCTATTCAGTAGATATCAACTATCAAGCCAGCTTTCTATAGAAATATTTTCTTTTTTTTTTTTTGTCCCTCTGGGACACTCTGGCTGATCCATCGTAGCCGTAAACAAAAGCAGCAATGGAAACCTCCGCCTGTTTTGACTTCCTCAGCTCTCTGTCCTGCAGTCACCACAGACCTCTCCTCTCTGTTCTGTCCCTTCATAAAAGTTCCTATTCTTTGGGACTGGGACGGGGGTGGGGTGGGGGGAGGCAGATCTATCCGTGCTGGTTAGCTCTCACTCCACAGGGCCTCACAATGGATGAGCTGTGCTGCTATATCAACAGTTAGTCAGTTCTTGCCTTTTTTTTCTGTCACTTTAATCTTATCCCTGGAGTGTAATCAGCAGCAGGAAGAGCACATTGTTTGTGCGAGATATGGCTGGTACTGTGCTGCTGAACAGCATGTGTCATGGCTTTGCTTGTTGAGTCATTATTAAAGCTTCTGCCACAGCCCTTATTTCAGACTCACAGGCAAGATTAGTCCAACTCAGCTGTACATCCACTGCCAGCAGCACATACTGAGTCTATATTTTGACCTCGCTATGTGAATGTTCGGTGGTTCTTTCCAGTCGAGTCTATTTCCGAGTCAGGATTCAGCCTACTCAGACTGAAGGTGCAGCAGATTAACCTCACAAATCTTAATTTATGCCTGATTGTGTGACCCCAGCAGGTTGGTGTTTGACTTTTTTTATTAATCAGATTTATTTTACAGCTTGAAGCATTTCAGGCATTTTGCTTTTTTTGTATTTTTGTCATCTAGAAAAACTTGTTTCTACATAAGACGATATAAAAACACTAAGAATGTGTTCATATTCTTTCATGAAGCTACATAAGGATTTTTACCACAGTCAGCTCAGATAAGTTTGATGCATGTTAAACTCAGGCAGCACATGTAGAACTACGCAGCTATCTGTTCTGCTTTCACAGCTTTGTAGCAGTGTTGAGTTGGCTTTAAGAAAAATACCTTATTGACATTTGCTTAAAAAAATTTCTGATGACCTCTTCTGCTTGCTTTAGTATGTAATGGATTTGCTATTTTATAGCATTTTTAATCATTCAGTAATAATTACTTGGAATAAAAACTAAAACGATTTGCCTTTTAGGATTATGCAAACATTCTTTATTACATTAATGCCATAAATACCATTTGGTTATTTTCTTTTAATCAAATTTGAGCACATTCTCCCCAAGAGTGTAAATAAACAGTAGAATATAATGACAGATGATGATATAATGTTTTAATATCCCATGACATTGTCATAAATAAACAGAAATGGTGCTTTGGGTCTGAATTTCTTACTTCCAATATAATTTATTTAACAACTTTTTGAAACACTTAGTGGAGTATAGAAATTTTTTAAGTATTATTTTACATAGATTTAAAGAAATTTCCGTTGGGAGCTCCCATTTCAGACAAATTGCTGGAAAGGTTCATAATTTTTGTGAAATTTAACTGAACAAAACAGACCCTTACTTTTTTTTATAAAATATAGAAAGATCAATATATATTTTGTCAAGAAATATCTAGTAGCATGTTAAATCACAGCGTACTGTATTTTCTTCCTTCTTGCTTCAAACTGAATCACAAAAACTAAAAGTTTGTGCAGAGCAGAGGCTGCAGGCAGCATGTTCCCTGCAGAAATGTTTTCTACTGGAGGACATCGAGATTAGCTTGGAAGGAAGTGAAGCAGCAGCCTTGATACAACTTTTGAATCATTCTTCCTGTTTTAACTTTATCCTGAACTGATCAATATGTTCAGAACCACAGTTAATTCATGTTGTTCTCAGATAAATGTGTTTCAATGGGGCGGGGTATTGGGTATTTTCCAGGCACATAGTTCAACTCTATACCACAACCAAGTAACTCTGTGGGACTGCAGACTGAGCTCCAGGGAGGAGCTATGTATAAATAGGCGGTGCTTTGTACCAGCAACTGCTCTGAATGGCTACCTACATAATACCACACCTTTAACAATTCGTTAAAAAAAAGAAAACCTCTTAAACTTGTAACTTAAAGATTTATTTCTTTAAACAGCTTGAATTATCTTGTGAGTTAATTTTAGTTTTGGGTTAAACTCACCCTGATTATTCGGCCTACATGACTGTGAAATGAAGGGCAGTTGGTGGACAGATAACTATTTATTTACCTCCCTGTCCTTGTAAAGTCTATTTTTGTCTGTAATTAGTTTATTTTTGTACGTAATTAGCCTCTGCAAACTAAAACATTAAAATGAATACTTTAATCATGCCTGTCAAATTAAAGACTGCAGATGAAAGAATTGCCACCCACAGTCACTTTACAAGTTTTTTTTAATCCAGTAATCCTTAAAGTCTAAGGTTCTGCCAAACCCTCCTCACACAACACATATTTGTTCAGATCACTTTTAAATTTGTCGCAAAGTATTATAAACTTATGTAAAAATGTGTCCTAACTAAATCCCTATGAAATTATTTAAACCAATTTACAGTAGTAATAGTAAATGAGTGTTAGATTTCTTGAAGTAGCACTTAGAGATCTAAAAGGCTAAATGTTCTTTGAGGACAAAATGGATGAAAAAATGTCAGCTTTTCTGCTTTTATTAGTTCATCTTTTCAACTTTGGTGAGTAGGGAGGTAAGGGATGGGTATGGGATCCTAGAGCGTAATTAGCTACAAGCTTTGAACCTGCTGGGATTAGCTACATAAAGGAGCGTCATTAAAAAGGCAGCGCCAGCTCCCATCCAGCCTCATGTTGGTGCTCTAATCAAAAAGAAATTTGTGAGTCACTCCACATCCTGCTGCTCTTTATATTGAGCCCTCAATTTGGCAACCAAACTCTTAAAACACGATACTGTTTAGAAGCTCATTTGAGATTACACAGTGTTTTGGACATTTGATTTTTATTTATTTTTTTGTGAAATTCTACCCACATGGACAAAATATGATCATGTTTTATTCATGTGTCAAGCAAAGTTGAATCTCAGGAAGTTCCGTGCAGTTATCAGAAACTTTGTGGTTTATAGTGAAAAAGTCCATATTTATCCAAGTGGTTAGAATTTCACAAAAAATAAATCTTTTAATGGTAACATTTAAGTAAATACAAAACATCCAATTTCCAACCACATAAATAACTGAAATTTGTTTCTAAACTATTAAATAAATTAACTTTAATTTGTTTCTTAGCTGAAAGTTTCAGATGCTAAAGTTTACAGATAAAAGGTTTGCTCATTTTCTTTTATTTGTTAGGATTTATTCTAAGTTAACAAATAGATTTTTTTAAGGAACTGTTTATTTTTGATCGAAAGCAATGAGTCAAAAGACTTTGTTGAATAAATGTTTTTTTTCACATTGTTGCCACAAAATGAGCTTCTTCACTGAAGCATGCAGGGAAAGTACATACAAATCCATCTATATCTCAGCGAATCACACTTTTAATGCTCATCCCAGAAAAAACTATCTGTGTTGTGAATGTAATGGAGAATAAAATGACTCTGACTTTCAGTACACTTCAAATTAAAATGTGCATGAGCCGTTTCCTTTTGTTTACCAAAGACAGTTTAAATATGTTTTCCAGTAAAGTTTCCATTTATCAGAAATAATAAAAATTCCTAGTTATTTTATTTTAGTTTATTTTTATGTTGTTGTGGTCAATTCTGTTAGTAAAACCTTCTGTAAAGCGATCACACCTTGCTAAAATAAGCAAAACAATAAAGGTGCCATTTTTTACAACATCTGCTAAATTTTAATTTATTATTAAATATAGTAATTTATTTAAAAATGTGTTATTTATTGGAAGATGTGTATTGACTTGTATGTGTACTTTTCTTAAAGCAAGTTCTTTTTTTACCATTTTTATACTATCATCAGGAAAAATTGTGTGTTTTTAAACGTAAGCTTTAAAAAACAAAAAGGAGTACAGTTCAGCCTTGCTTTTACAAAACTGCAGTATTCACTCCACAAAAAGCACGTCTCTCTGTAAGCCTTCAGTAAGCACAAAAGTAAATCTGAACTTCTTGACTCCACTGGACACAGTTAGGTGGTTTTCTGGCTGCGGTGTGGCCTCGGGACTGAATTGTGGTCAATCTAGACAATGCTTGTGATTATACCAGATGTGCCTTAGCATGCTTCAAGTGTCTCAGCAGTAACCTGGTGCTCCATTTTACTAAAAATAGTGTCTTGTTTATTTTGGACAAAGGCCAGCTTTACAGAGCAGAAGAGTCCAGATGTCAGCACTACAACAATACTAGCCTGAAACTTAAAAATAAAAACCTAAAAAAAAAAAAAAAAAACCTGAAGACCTTCATGAATAAGAGTCGATGTCTGGGTAATAAAAGAAAAGTTAATCACACATTTTGAAACATCAGGTTTTATATATAAATAAACAGAAAAAAAATTGTCAGGGTTATTTTTTTCATTTTGAGCCTTGAAATTTAGCAAAAATGATCCACAGTACAAAATTAGAATTTGATAATGATTAACAGACACCTGGTAGATCTGCACACCTGATCTAATACTAACTACTTCTCAGTCCAGTCTTTTTTAGGATTAAAAAATGCAAAGACTACCCTTTTTTTATGATGACATGGTTTGTCAAAAATGGTTGAAAAGGTTGTAAATGACATGAAGTATTGTTGTGAGGACGTGCTGAAGTGGGAGTGTCTGAAACAGTAGGAAGTTCTCAAAGAGACAGAGGCCAATTTCATGGTGTTTAGATAGGCTATGATGCAAAGTCAAATTTATTTTTGATATATACAGTATTTGTATAACAACTGAAGGTGACATACTTGATTGTGGTAGAACAAAATTTAACTATGTGCCTGGAAAATACATAATACTTCCTCTTTAAAGTTATCATTAAATTATTTATCAACAACAGTTTCTGTCAGCAGTATTTGTTGTGCTGACATCAAACTGTAGTTTGACATTTGTAGGGACTAAATGATTTATTTGTTTCTAGCATCAGATGGAACAAGGTGAAACTTTTCATTGGAGAGCTCATACAGAAGCAACTCTCATGATCCATGATCAATAAGTACCAGTTTTTGTCAGTGTTAGTTTGATGATTCATGCTTTGATTTTGAAAAGCATTTGAACTGAGATTTTTCCTGAGAAGCATTTTTTATTTATTTATCTTTTTTTTTTTTTTTTGGACAAACCTGTCAGCTTCGCCCCCCATCTCTGAGACACCACACTGAGGCCAGTGTCACGAGCTCTCAGCTCTGGAAGGGTTTCTGCTCCAAGCTCTGAGTGATACAGTGTGATGCATCAGGGAAATCTGCTCCCTATTTGTCAAAGCAGTTTCAGTTTTTTGATTTTTATAAACAAAAGATACACAGATTAATTATTTGAAAGACATTTATACAAAAGCTGTGCTAGCTTTGCTAAGTAATAAATGATAAGATGTTAAACACATTATGTTGCTCATTTCAAACATTGTTCCTGCTCTCTTCCTTTGGTAGCTAATGAATACATTTACAGAAAGGTGAGTCTGGTGAGTTGATAATTCATACAATTAGTGAAGCTGATGAGAATTTTTAGGCTGCCCTCTAGTGGATACAAGTACAAATTACTGCAAGACATCTTTTGCACTTAAAGAATTTTATGTTACGGAAATACCAATAAATTATCACGTTTTAAATAAAATGAGATGCATGTGGGATTTTGAGAATCACAAGGGAATTTAGGTTTAAAGGGCCATGAGCGTTCACCCAGATACACAAAACAGATTTTTATTTTTGTGAATTCTTTAATGACGCTCCTCATTTTTTTCTGTGTGTGAGATTGCTACCAGCGTGAAGGCAGACTTTTATAGACTAAAACAAAATGTCACATCGGTGAGATGTGTCCACAGTAAATTATCAACTCTAACAGTTTCAGAACCAAAAGACCCGTCTGCCTTAAGGTGACAGATCTGTTGTTTGTTAAAGAGGTCACTGATGGCCTCAGGGATCAATTATCCATTACAGCCATTTGACCTTCTCTGACAGCATCTTGTGATTTTTTTTTTCTTCCTACCTCCTCCTAACATGTTAGACTTCTTTGTTTAAGAAAAAAAGTCACTGTACTTTAGATTTACCAGACCCTGCAGAGACTTTGGAGCGGTTGTTGTGTAGTGGTCCTACAGCTCTTGTTCCACTCTTGTCATCATGATCAAATATTTATGAAAGAAAGTTCCCAGTAATTGTTGTAAACTGCATACCACTCATGAGGCTAACAAACACTAGGGGATGAATTGCCACAGCATTTGTGTTGAGGCAAACCCAAAGCTGCATGTGTGCAGCCGGTTTCCTCCTCTTGATGTGTCAGAAAACTAGACTACAACCTCCAGGAGCTGCGGAAACACAAATCAATAGTTTGCTGCTTTTATTGCTTTTTTGTAACAGCAAACAGTGTTGCAAATGTTTTGGAGAAAAGTGTGTGTGCCTAGGCAATTTTTTTATTATTTATGAATGTCAATCCTAACATTACCTACCCAAGAACATGGCTCACCATAACATATGAAGTTACTTGACTGTCTAATCAGGATGCTGGCCTGAGAGAGTATAGAACAAATTTTATCTTCATTTATTCAGCCTTCCTGTTTGGAACATGGTTCCTGAGGCTGGATGACTGTGTGACGCAGGCCGACTACAGGCACGAATGAGGAACAATACAGGGGCTTTCAGAGAGTTAAGTATGTGGATAAAAAATAAACAGATTAGCCACAGAACAGAAGATAAACAAATGAAAAAAATGTACTGGCAGAAAGCTCTGTGTGTGTTTTTACCATTTCCTTTTTTTCATTTACCTGAAAAGGCTGTGGGATTTACTCATTGTTTTATTAGAGCAGTCAGATTTCTCACTCTGATGCTATGGTTTTAGTTAAGCAGACACAATGTCATGGTTTCCAAAACATCAACCACTGCAGTCTGAATTAAACCTCTGCAGTTCATGGCCTCAGGGCAGAATTTCTGCTTCTTCTTCCTAATCTGAAGTGTCTTCTTTAGATGTGTGATTTCAATAATTTCCACTGGTTAGTAAAAACCTAGCCTGGTTCTTGCCTTCCCACACAGTTCCACTCAATTCTAGTTTCCCTTCACTGCTCCGTCTGGGCTTTCTCCCATAGGCGAGGAGTTCTCTGGTTGAATTTCAACAGGACCAATCAGCGAACAGGAGGAGGAGTTGTGAATGATGACGTTGATTTTCAGCACCGTCTTAGTCTGCCATTCTTGTAACGACAGTGGAGGAAGTGAATGAAGACAGTCCGTGTTGACAAGGCTTCCAAACGAAATTAAAATTGTCTCACTCAGCCTGCATTACTCATTTACAGCCATCTTGTTCGGCTCGGTACTTCTCTGTTCTCAGTAGTGGATGGTTGTTTACAGCTCACACAATTTCCAGTTAGCTTCTTGGCTTATCTTCCTGCACAGTTGAGCTGGCGCTCTACATACGCCACGGCCAAACATTAATGATTGGTCAAAATCAGATCCAATTGTTTTAAACTTCAACAGAGTCCAAGCCTCCAGCAAGAAATCACTTCTCAATAGTCGAGAGTCCAGACCCTCTGTACGAAGCAAAGCGTAAAACAAGGGGCTGGTTTTTACCAGGCTAGTAAAAACCCACTTTATGGTAAGAAATAGCAGTTATGTCTTTTGGTTTCTTTGTTTTTGGTTTAAATAAGGATTTAGGTTTCAGATTTCACAGATTCTACAGCTTCTGCTGACTCCAAAAACAAAAACAGGGGAGCTTTATGTAAACCTATTTATATATTTAATGTGAAAGCGTTGTGGTTTTACATGAAAGACTGACCATGAAGACGGGAAATGTCACTCCTTAAACCCACAACCCATAACAGTCTGATGCCATAACAAAAGATGAAAACTAATGACTTGCTGTGGACTTGTCCTCGTTGAAAGCTAATGGTAAATTGAGTAAACAAATGTCACGTCTCCAGCTAACATTTGCTTTTTGTCTCCCCATTTTCAGTCCTGACATTTTGCTTAACCTTTTTTTTTTTTTTTTTTAAATCAAACCTGCCCCAAAAAAATCAAGGTGCAGTATGTTTTTGTTCAACCTCACTGCAACAATAGATATTTCTTAAAAGAAAAGACTGTCATTGTGGCTGGTAAACTGAAATAAATGCAGAAAACATCTAATTTAAATACTGGTTGAAGGGACTCATTTGGAGTTTTTTATACTGTGCTGGATAAAAAAAAAATTGTTCTCTAGAGTACAATAAAAATAAAAAGAAGACACCGCTATGACTCTTGATGCACATCTTGATTTTTGGTGAATTTATATCTGTCATCAACACAGTCCAGTAACAGTAGACATTTAATATATTTTTTTAATTTAAATACTGTTTTCCATTACACTTTTGTCCCTGATTATATAAAAAAAATCACGATCCTAACTATTACTAACAAAATTAATTATTGTCAAACTAATTCCTTGCCAATGTAATGGCAGAGTAGCTTTCATTATGCTACTCCTGCTTTTGTTCCTTTTTTATTATTCTAACACTATCCAGTTATCTCTCATGCAGCAGAAGCAGGCCGTTAAATGTTAAGTAAAGCCTTTTACCCCAGCTTTGTAGTGGAATATTTGCCTGACTAGAAATTCAATGAGGAGTGTGAGTAAAAAGCTGCAGGTTGTTGAAATGCTCTGCAGACTCAGAGCCTTGGTTTTGTTTGGGGTGGGGGGCAGTTTCACAATAAAACACAGAGCCTGTGAGGATTTACCGTGAGTTAGAAACACAGGATTTGGTCTTATCTGTACCACCTATTTACACTTAATCCCAAATTACTCCCTGCAAAATAAATTAATGCATTTCATTCCTTAGGTCTCCTTAACACATAATATTTATTAATTTTTTCATTTTATGTTGATTGCACGGCCCCCTGGGTGGTCGTCAGGGGGCAATAGGGGGTCCTCAGAAAGCTGGAGGGAATGATAAGGGAATAACAATCGTTGCCAGTGGGATTAAATTGGTTAGTTAAAAAATATATATTTTTTTTAATATTAGGATGCTGAGAATGGTTGTGTGTAACCATCAGGCCAGTCAGAGTATTTGATCATGTGACCGTTGCTGTGGGATTTTCTGTTTTATTCACATTGGAACGACGGCAAAGATTTTCCCAGATGCTGTATTTGTGGTCAGTGGTAATAGTAAGCTTGTGTTTAGTCATTTGACTTCATGTGGGATTCATTTCAATGATACAGAGTGTCAGAGGCTTTGATGTTTTTAATGATAAGAACATTTTATGAATGTCTTCAGTTTATTAACCGATGACAGCAGTGTTGTTGTTCGGGTCGAGTATTTCCCACAAGGCTGCTCTGTGTGTTCCAGTCTGGCACAGCGTGGTCATTTTTCTAAACATTGGTCATTAAACACCCCTTTTTTTGTTGTACTTGTTGTTGTACAAGCCCTGAGTGTAAAGTGTATGTTTTCAATCACAGTCCCTGGTTTTCCTTCTCTGTTTGACAGGCTGTCACCGGTGGACCACTGAGCCCACTGCCTCTGATTTCCAACCACATCTGAGCTGGTAAGAAACTGCTTTAAGTTCTACTGCAATTGTTGTTTTCAGTTATAGCTTTGTGGTGTCGCAAGTATTTTTTATCCAATTAAAATAATAAGATTTGCTTGTGAAATATTTTTCTCTATTCTCTATTTGTTTTGTTTTACTTGATTAAATGCAGGTTTATTACGCTAAAGTGTCTGCTTGGGGTTTTAGCCTTAAGAAGTAAATTAAGAAAACGAGAATATGTAACAAAACAGAACTGGACAAATATCGCAACATTTTTTGCTCCTGAAAGTGGGGCATTGTGGGAAGTTTTTTCTTTTTTTTGTTTTGTGTCAGAAAAGACAATAGAAATTGCAGGAAATGGGCCCCTGGGACCAAATTACAGACTGTTGGAGGCTGAGTTGTTGCTGCGGTATGAACTTATTTCCTGCCCACCTACTTCCAAGCTGTGCTGTGGTTTAAAGGAAAGAACTTATTGCACATATATACATGCTCGCATGCAAGCCATATGTTTTATGGACATAATCAGCAAATGTTCCTGTGTTGCCTTTTGGCAGTCATCTGTGAGCAAACAGCCTTTTTATGAGGGTCACCAAAGAGTCAGCAGAAATAAGAATGCTTGTTTCTTTATACATTTAGAGTTTTATTCTATCAAATACTGTATTTCTCTAGCTTTAAATGTAAATATTAGCTGTGTGCTGCTATTATTATATATAAGCTTTTTAAATAGAACGTTGCAGCTTTTTAAAATAAGGGGGGGGGGCTGCTGTTTAACATGTTTAACACGTTAAAACAGTCGCTTTTGCCTGCAGTGTGAATGAAGCCTGTGTCCCTGTGATGAACAGAGTTAAGAAGATGGATGAATGAATGGATTCGATCAATAGTGTCTGCTAAGTTCAGTCCAGCTCCAAGCTTTACTGTCAGTGGCACTATGTTTTATTTTTCCGAACCACTTTCTGTGTAATGTTTTAACTAATCCGTCCTTAATTCAGGCAACTAGCATCTGCCAAGGCCTAAGCCCACTACTGAAACAGATGTGCTGATAAAAACAAGTTGTAGATGTAGAAGAAGCACAGCCAGATAAAAACCAGAACACTGAAATCAGGTTGCTTTAATTCTAGGTTGTGCTACTCAGGACAATTAGTATTACAGTCATAGACAATGGTGCATCCCCTGAGGACTATTCGCTCCATAAACTCTCCTGTGTTCTTTATATGTTCAGACTGAAGGTTAAAAAGTTTAAAACGAGACTCAGGATCTTCAGGTTCAGCTGGCCAGTGATGATAGTGGACTGTGAAGTCTGGCAGTGACCTTTAGCAGGATTTGTTCTGCGTTCAGTGGCATAACATTTTCAAATGTCTGCTTTTTAAGTAAAAAAAAAATACAAAATCTGGAGTAACAGGAATTCTTTCTGCTAATTCTGAGGTAGCTATAAAGTTAAAGAAGACATATTCCATCAACTTTACAGAGAATGTCAGTATAACCTGCTATTTCTCATTTTAGTGGGGGTGACATCAGGGCCCTATTAGCTCAGAGTAATAAAGGAGGTTGTCCGTGGAGACTAGTTACTCTGAACAGGCATCTTCAGAGGTGGAAAGAAAGAATTAAAAGGCCAAAGTTGCTATAAATAAACCCATGTGAGGGAGAGGGCACTAACTCAGGAGAACCTCTTTTGTCAAGATAATTAAGTTTGCCTTTAAATCCTGCTCACAGTTTATTATTTTTTTACTCTAAAAAGTCCAACAAGGATAAAAATTAATGGTCTGGTTTTTAAAATTTGTGTTGAATATTTTCCGCTCTTTTAATTGGCTCACATTCTCGTTTTTAAAAAGTATATTCCACTTCTATGCCATGCTAGTTTAGTTCAAGGAAACTATTTTGAATATTTAACTTAAACTTGTAATGAACTTTGTACATACTGTGCAGAACTTTTTTGCTTAAAAGGAGCTTTTTAAAATTTTTTTAAATTTAATCTTTAGGATAGCGGAGAGCAGTAAGATGAAGAAAGTGAAGGTTGAAGGTGAGAGGAAAAGGAAACCGTATTTGACAGGTTCAGCTTTGTTCTTTCTGTACAAACATCAAGGCTTTGCTTCACAGCGCGTCGCAGCACGACTCCAAGGCCTCTGTGTTTGATGGCTATGTTAGCAGAGCACAACACCCTCATTTTTTGAAAGGTTAGCTGGGTTCACAAAAGGGTTGTGTAAAATAAAACGGAGAGGTTCTTAGCGCTGACACGCTTTCAGAAGCAGTTTTGTTGTATTTTACACCATAATTACTTTGTCAGAACGTGTGTTTTTAAGAGAATACTGCACATTTTGTTTGACGGTGGAAGGGTCACAGTTTTCTAACACCTCTACCTCACTTCTTACCTGGTGCTAAACAGTTCATACAGAATGTTTATGTACAGGTTGATTTGCATATGCAGTTTGCATCACAGTATTGATACGTAGTTATACATTTTTATTTTGGAATTTTCTAATGTTGCTTTTTTTTTTCTTGGAAAACCTCATATCTCTTATAAATATTTTTTTAAACAGAACAGGCTAGCTTTAGCAGTTTTCCTGTCCATTTGTTTACAAATATGTGATCAATATTACAAATACAATGAGTGGAACATATTTATTAAATTGTTTAGTTTGTTGGCCACTATAGCATCCAACTTCCTGTCTTAAAGGATAATCTTTCTCTGAAATAAATTTAGATTTTTTTATATCTTTAAGACAAGTTGCTGATGTAGTGAGTTGATTAGATAACTATTAGAAAAAAAACATGTCTCTGTGTAGTTCAGTGTTTTAGTTCTCATTAAATTTGATTTAAACTATCATTTATTTTTTCTTGTTTACGTGAATGTGGTCTTTTCATTTGTCCTGAATTGTAGAAATAATTATAAATTGCAAAATTCACTGTATATTTTTAGTTTTAGTTTCATTCGCACTGGCCGGAAAAGCCCCCCTTCAAAAAGCGCAAACTGGCCCACGGGCCACCAGTTAATAATCACAGTTTTAGCACATTTTGCGACTCAGAACAGATTTTATTAGTGAACAAAAAGGCAGAAATGGTTCTTTTGATTGTAAAGGATGCAGACCCCTGACCTTTACTTACTCACTCTAAAACTTATCTGTTGGTATTATTCTCAAAACTTTTATTTTAACTGAGTTTCTACAAACTGAGAAGTGGTAGCTTATTTAATTCTCCATACTTTTACAGCCTGTATTCCAGTTATGCTTGTTTAACTTTTAAGTGTGGCCGCCTGTGAGCAGCTGAATATAGAAGCCCCAGAGTCACAGATAAGTGCTGCTCGAGTTATTAGTGCAGAGGCCTTAACGATGTCTATAAGCATTTCTCTCCATCTCTGTCCATCTCCCACTGCTTATTGCATGTTGTCTCCTGCTGATTCTTTCAAGAGATGTGCAAACACCGGATCTAATGTCTGTTGTTGTGTGTGTGTGTTTTCCAACTTCTTATTAAAGTAATTTATGGTAATGTCACCACATACCTGCAAAATGCAAAACAAATTGTGATTTCACAGGAAATAAGACAACTGGTAAAACAAAAAACAAGTTAGTCCCTTATCTTTGACAAATTACATGATTTATCCCACTTGCCAAAGTTTCTAAAACATTCTGTAAATTATGTTTTCATTGGACTCTACCCAGGCGAAGTGGGTAATAAAACTGCTTGTCAAACTGAACTGACATAAAGATACCAAAGGCTTATTGTAAATCTTTTTAATCTTTCAGAAAGATTTCTGCTCCGAATAATCTGACAAATAATTCCTCAGATTTTACATGAACACACTTTGTTAGCTTTGACATTATTACAAATGCTCTACATTTCAGATTTACTATCCATAATATTTTGCTCAAATGCCTTTCAAAACACTTCAGAGACACTTTAGAATTAAAGCAACACATTTAATCAGAAGCCTAATATCACTGTGATCTTTATTTAAAATATTTATCATACTCTCCATGATGTGATCATCACATAACAACTTTATATTTACTGAGTTTAAATCTCTGTTGATCTGTACTCTTTGGTGATTTTGGCTGTGTTCATACTGATTGGCTTATTAATGGTGGCAGTGTGACTCTTTGTTGTGTGCGCCATCTAGTGAATTTTGAGCAACATAACACAAGTTATTTCTTTGCATTATCAACGGCTCATATACTTTTTATGTACCTGCTTGTAATAATATGTACCCAAAATGAAAACTTGCTGTTTCCTGTATCATTGCAGTAAATTAGGCATAACTAGGAGAAAAAATAAATGGAAAGGAGAAAAGAGAGAGAAAAAAATACATTTGGAGGACACAGTAAGAAAAACAGATTAAAGATGAGATTTAATCCTTGGAGACATTTAAGTCATTGTTTAAAAATCTCAAAAAATGTTCTCAGCACCAAACCTCTAAAATCATTATACAACGCTAACTAGAGGTCTCCCTTTGAATCCTCTGCTGAATAGACTCATTCGCAGTTCTGTCAGGGTGCTGGGGAAGGCGTTACCCACAAAATCAATAATGTTCAAATCAAAAATTTCTAAGGGAATCTAAGGAGAGAGACAGAGCAATGAAGAGGGCGAGGTAAAGGGGAAAAAAAGTGGGAAATTGGGAGCAAGAGAAAGGGGGATTGTTCCTGTAATTGGAAAGCAGCGAGACCACAGGGCCCATGAGTTGAAACAAGCTGTTCCCAGCAGCCATTTATCCATATTACCTGTGAGCCTCTAGAGCAGTGCTACTGACTTAAAATCCATTTTCTGATGAAATTATATTGAGAACAAATTACCTCTCATTCCCAGCCTGCTGTCAGGAGCGTGCCACGTTCCCTGACACCACTAGAGGTCAGTGTGACCCTGATTTGTTCACGTAAAGCAGTGAAGATGTCATGTAGTGTTTGGATGGGTTGGAGGGGAGTTTGCCGCATGCTTTATGGTCATGTCTGCAGAACTCCATGCTGCAAAGCTTTGGCTCCTTTCTCCATCGAGGAAAATCTTCTCCATTTTCCTTTATCTTGTTCTGTTTATTTGTCTGCTCCATTTTGCCCTGGTGTGGGTTTACCAATTTGCATAAGCTGGCTGCAGAAATCTGTGCTTACCCCTGCGTATTTCTCAGCCAGAGTCAGCGTGCTGTTCAAAAGGAATAGCAAATGACTCCATTGCCCTCATTGACGTATGTCAGTCTATTTCAGGCTCACCAACTAACACTGTCATACATGGCCAAGTAAGAGCTTGTGATGTACGTGCTGGATCGGCCCTGCAACGTCAGCCTGCCACTTGGTTAGTCAGGAGATTGCTTTAAAGCAGGGGCAGAGCACTTTATCCTCATCCCTATGAACCATCACTAAAGCATATATCCCAGCGCCCTGCCAAGCTGCTGACAGCACTCTACCCATGCAGGAGACATACGGGGATATCAAACACATGATCTGACCTGATGCAGCAGAAGTGACATTTCTTCACCTCCACCCCTACCCTCCTCCACCTGTTTACCCATAACAGGAGGCATCCTTCAGCCCCATCGCCTTATTGATTGCCATTTGGCAAGGGTCCCTCGCTATCCGTCTCAAAGCTCATCTGGCTCGCTGCTGACCCCTGCTCCCAGGATGAAAAGAACGAACCACAGCAGGAGGTGAACAGGTTCTTCAGCAGGGAAAGTTAGGAGTCAAGCCATAGAAGGGGTGAGAAGGGGAGAGGGATAGAGGAGATAAAGAGACATAGAAAGCGTGGCGGAGTGATTGGGCAGGTGGACAGAGACGGATGGCATTAACTGGACTAAATGTTGAAGGGACAGGAAGGGCACAGCCAGCCGCAGAGGCTTGTGGCCGGCTTTCACATGACTCTCTGTATGCTCGGACGCTAGAGAGTAATAGAATCCCAACGTGATGCCGGGATGCTTGGGGAAGGAGTTAAAATTAGCCACAGCCTTAGGCAGGCAGGCAGCTCCAGGGCTCAGGGGGATGTTCGTAGTTCTGAGGGGCTTCAGTGGCTAGTCTTCTCTGCTCGTCTGTAATTGTCATGGAGGGCACCGCCGCTAACACAATAAAATTTACCTTCTTTCCATACCTTAGCAGGCATATGGGGGAAATGTGACGTACGGCATTGTGATGTGATGATAGTGAGGGCAGTGTGGGAGATAAGTCCGCCACGCTTTATTTCCAGGCTCTGTTAGGGGAGCATCTGTTGGCTCGTGCAGATATTGGATTTCAAAAGCAATCGGGCATGACATAAACTGATGTTCTTTGATAGAATAGATTTTAGATGATTGATGTACAGCTGGGTTTTTTTATGTTAGTAATTCAGTCAGTTAAGCTTGAGTGAATCTTTTTTTTTTATCGAAGATGTGTTTGGCTTTTCTCAATGTCAGTGGTTTTGTCTGCCTGTACTTTACAAATTATCTGAACTTAAAGCCCCCGCCCCCATTCTGTCTCCTCAGTAATACCTACTGAACAGCGTCAGGTGACCAGAATGATCAGGCGCCTAGACTTTATGTAAGTCATGTTGCTCTTTTTCGATGAAGAGCTTTCATTATTTACTAGGACAATGACTTTATTTTCTTATTTCAAATTGAAAAAAGAGACTGAGTCCCTGAGGAAAAACATTTGAGTTCCTCTCATCCAAGACCCAGCTTGTAAACACTGTGTTTGTAGTCAGTTGGGAGATTTTTTAAATTCATTTTATTTATTTATTTTGTTTTTCAGTTCTAAACACACACACACACGCACACACACACACACACACATGTTTGTTTCTGAACCCCGTGGGGACCTTCCATTGACTTCCATTCCAAAGCTTCAGCCTGGTTATCTGTGGTGGATTTTGAGTGTTTTGATTTTTAAATTGTGTCTGATTCAGACATCAGTGTTATTTTTTAACCAATAAAATGTGATGTTTTCATTACTACTACTATTTTTTCTAAAAAAACATATAAATAAAAAACTGTTTTACTTTAAATTATTTACAGATTGCTTTGTGGTATAGAACATCATGCTGGAAAACAGTATTTTTTATACTATAAGCTGGTTGTTTACAATAATACTAAATCTCACTTTTTTATTCTATTTATTTAACTTAATTCGAGTTCAGCTAATTTGAGGACATATATACAGTTCCCCTGTCCTTAGATAAATGGATTTGATTTATAGTCCTACACAAACGTCTTCTTTATGATGTTTGCTTAATAGCAAGTAATTTATATTATATTTAATTATTACAGGTTTATATAGTTATTACTATGACAGCAAAGTGCCAAAAAAAGTTTTGCTTTATTTATTGCTTTTTTCGCTGTTGTAAAATGTGGTAAAAAAAAGCAGTCTGTAAAATGCAATAAAAAATCTTACAGCAGTGTCAAATAAAGCCTCTTGTTATTGGTGTGTGTGTGTGTCTGTGTGTGTATTTGAATCATTTTGTTTTATGATGACAGTGGGTACAATTCCTCCTATTTACACAATGTCAAGCCTTTAGAGCGGATGCAGAAGTTGACGTTAACTATAACTCAAAAGTCAAGTATATTGCCAGATAAATTTAAACTTCTTTGTTTTGTTTTTTTTATTTCTAACAGTAGCTCCCGCATTTTTATGACATTTCCTGAAAACAAAGCTTACGTGTTGAGTGTTGGACATTAAGAAACTGTTCCTGTGCCTTTCCTTACCCAGCAGGTCAAAACATGAATATCATAAATTCACTACACTACAAAAGCAAGACTAATTACCCCAGGGAGACTTATTTTTTATGCACCAACTTGTTTTTTTTAATGGTCACTTAGTATCTCGGTTTGGCTTTGATTACTTAGCTGAGGATAAACATTTGAGGAGGTAATTACTTTTAATCCAATACATAAAGCTGACAGCTAAACTTTTAAACAAGTAATTTTTCTTCTACTTTACTTAAAGAATAAGATTCATGTGCACAAAAATGTCTGATAGTTGCATTATTAAATCATTAGAGACCATTACCTTTGTGCTTTTATTCCTAACAAGGCCTGTATGATCATTAATACTCATATGATCAGGTTTTGGTTGATCATTAACACGGTGTTCCTTTAAGCTGGCAGACAGTAATGCTTGTAATTACAGGTTTATAGTATAGCTATATTATTCCAAATGTGGGCTACAGTTCTGCCCATCTGTGCTGTTTGTTGAAACTGGCACCAGTAATTTGGCCGTTGGAAGCAAAGGAGTCAGACCATAAACAGTTCAGTGTAGCTGAACTGGTTGTCTGGTTTTAAAATGACTCGGTATAAAAAAACAAAACTGTACCTTCAATTTATATTTGATTTAGTCGTTGTGAGAAGTTTAACTTTTGGCTAAATCATAATTTCCACTTTATCTTAAATAATAGCCCATTAATTCAAAAGTGTTTCAGTTGAACAAATGGATTCTGTCTAAGAAAACAGAATAATTGGATAAAAAATAAAACATTTTAATGCATTTGCATTTAATGTTGAGTGACAAATTGTACCTTTTTTACCTATTTATTTATTTATTTATTTATTTTTTACCTGTTTGTTGACATTTGAATAAGGTGTAATTAACCCCAATACCTTCAAGAAGTGAATACAAAGAAAATAGGAAAACAAATGATTTTGTATTTTAGGTCCTGATTATTATTATTATATACTTTTTCAACATTTGTAATTTGAATAAGAATAAGGACATGCTATGATTATTTCTTCAGTTTGATGAAAAAAAATTGTAAATTGAGTGAAATCAGTTTAAAAATATACATATGTAACTAATGCAGGTAAAACCTAATTTACATTTTCATCACCAAACATGTAAACTCAGGCAGTTGCAAAGACATTAAGTTAAAGCTTTATGAGGAGCTGAGCATCATTTATAACGCATACTTGGAGCACAATATATCTTTGCCTAAAACCTTAGCATTAACTGCTGAAGTCAGCATTGTTGGTTTTGAAAAACATATCTTCTGAACCAGTGGACAAATTTTAAAAAGAAAATTTCAGAAATCAACCTTTGACTTACCTTCCAGAACAGATTAACTTCTGGAGTCTGAAAATCCAAGATGGCCGTCAATAAATTTTACAGACATTTAGCTCAAATTTGTTGTGGTAGTCGCTGACAGTCATTTACAAGTTAACACATATTCCAATAGCAGAGATAAAATATCACAATGTAGCACATGATGGTGTTTTGCACTGCATTTGCTTCAACATCAGCTGCTTTCTTTCTGCACAATATGGACTAATTCCTTTAATAACTTATTGTCTAGACAGACGTATTCCAACTGTGATGTTTAGCCTTTGAGCCCCAGGTGTAGTCAACCTCCTGTTTTAGAAGCCCCTTATTGTCTTAGCTGTCTCACCCAACCTAACTGTTCAAGACTTGGGTGGTCTTCTATGGTCAATCAGACTGCAGTGAAGTTACCATGAGCATTGTTTTCCCGTTATAATCTATATGCTGTACACATAAAATGGAGATGAACATATTGCAGCATTTTAATTGTATTCACAGGCTAATTTATAACCACAAATTAAATAAACCAAAATAAATGAACAATAAACAGTGACCTTTTATTTATTTTTCATGGTTTGTTAGCTGATAAACTGGAAAATATTAAGGTTAATGGACAAGCAGAGGCAAATCTGTATGATTAATCGAAGACACTATCATTCTTTCCAAAACAATTTAGTCATCTGGACGTAACCAACATTTTCTTTTTAAAACAAATAGCTTGGTTCTGTTCCAGGGAGGAGTGATGAGCAACTCAAGTATCTTGGAAAGGAAAGTGACTCAGTCGGCATCTTAAATACACTGTCTGGGTTTAATCATAAGCCTGTTTTACACTGGATGAAGCCTATACTAACCTCCCACCTATTTGTTACACCTTAGCCTTTAATATCTGCTGCTGTGTCAGTTAATTAATATGCATTAAAGCTAAGTGCTCAGGTGTAGAAGAGGAGACCTGGCATTTTGCTCACAGCGCAGCTGAGAAAGTGGGCTGTGAGTTATGAGGGATAGGACTTATTCTGACACTTTGAGTTAGCCTGTATTCAGTGTGCACCTTTTGTCATCAAAGTCATGTATTTTATCTCTGTCATGCACACAATTGCATAACTCCATTATCCACACCCACAACAAATGCAAACCAGCCCTTTCCTTGAAAACCCTTGCATGTTATGAACTGCTTCTTCTCTACAATTGCTCACCATCTGGGGCTCCTGTTGTGTGGTATTTTAATGGATTGTTATATCTTTGTGATTTATGCTCTGTAGTTTATTCTGAATTGCCTTCTTTTATTAAGGTTTTCATGGCCAAATTTAGAAGATTCCTTTCCTGTCTCCATTCAATTTTTATTTATTTTCTTTACAATAGCTTCAACAGGTTAATTTTTCTGAGTCCTTTCGTTGCTTCGCTCTGGAGAATTTACAGGATGTAGGACAGATTGAAGACAGAAACGCTTGGCTTATGAATGAATTTGTTCGAATGAGAAAACCACTCTCACACGTACCAAACATGCACATCTGGAGACAGAAAAGCCACCCCAGTCGCAGACATATGGTACAATAGTGAAACAGGCTGTTGTATTCCTGGAGCACCCAGAGGAGTCGCTTTGGAACGCAGACACATTTTGGCCACCAAGACCCTTTAAGGACAAACGGTGGCCAGGTGCCAGCGAGACAAAAAGGCGCCTAATTCATCATTCAGGCTTCACGAGTGACACATTGAAATGACAGTGTTCAACACATGGCTGTTCCACGTCCCCCTGCACTCTGCTTCTTCATCTCATTACCATGGCTTTAAAAGCATAACGTGACAACGTCTTAATTAGTAAGGGCCCATTAAAATCAGAACCAAAATTTGTCATTACACACTGTCTTTACTAAGGCACCTCCATCAGTAAGACCCCACATTTTATTTTATTCCATCTTTCTTCTGGAGTAATCATTAAACCTCCACCTTCCACTCTCCATCTGTTTCCTTTCGGTCTCTCCTGTCCTCTCAGCAGGGAGATGAATCGGCCAAAGTACAGACGTGGCCTCAGCAGTCACTCTGTCAGTCCTTAAGGGCTGATCAAAGCTGCAGGACACAACCTGTCCTGTCTTCAACCTGTCTCATCCCCGCCACAATTTAGCTGTGAGAGGGAGAGTGTTCCGACATCCTTGTTTTTCACCGTGTCTGTCACTGTGCTGGTAAATAAAAACCACAGAGATGGAAGCAGTAATACTAAGGAAGCATGTCACAGTGGAATTCCTTTTGTGGAAGAATAGTAAAAAGATGAGGCCATGAAGAATACAAAATAGTTTGTTGAGTGATTTGTTTATATGCCCAATGACTGCATATAGATGTTACTGTTTTGAAGTGTGAAGCCCATATATTTACTTTCAAATACTGATGACCCTGCCATGGCATGCTTTACTTCTGCCCTTATCAAACCTAAAAAATGATAGACTTCTGTTAGAAACTCAAAAAACAAGAACAGTTAACAGACAGTACTTGTCATTTATACCCTAAAATAAAATAAAATTGCTACGAAAAGCTTTACTGCGTGTTTTATCTCACCTATCTTGCTCAAGATTGTCTTATTAAATTAAGACTGCTGGGCCTCCTTGACTTTACACCTATAAACTCAGTTTGTACGAGAAAACTTTCAGACCCCTGGCAGTTCCAGTCAAGGATTTAGGGACTGACTTTATCAGTTTCTTTTGAGACGAAAGACTTTATGTCTGCTCAGAGAATCTCACGGAGATGGCCAAGCGGTGTTGTGCAACCTACTGCACCTCAAAGAGCGTGTGTGTGTCTTGATCTTTTTTCTTTCTTTCTCTTTCTTCTCAACTGTTGCCTCTCTTTTAGCCCACTTCCTATGTTACACCCTCCTGGTTTATGATGTTTTACCTTGAGATCGTTCTAAATTCCTTCCCGTAAATCCTTCACTCTTGTCTGTGTGTGTGCACTTCATCCTTCACATTCTCCAGTGTCTGCTACAATGGTGCAGAGCAGATACCTTTGGGTTTCCTTTCTTGCCATGGATGGCCTGAAGAAAAGAGAGGGGAGGTAGAGGAGGGGAGGTCTTGCTGAGGTAGTGTGTCTCAGTGGGGAAGGACCAGTGTGGATTAGATGAAATTTTAACACAAGGTTTTGAGAAAGATGCCATTGAATGCAAATTGAAAACAAGGGGTTAGACTCGAACACACATTTTTACACTCTGGTAGGTGTTACTGCAACACACGGGTGGGAATGCATGATAAGTGGTGTAGTGAAAGTAGAATAGATGGTGTCATCATTAGGGCTATTAGTATACCATTTTTCTTTTCCTCTTTCTTCTCAACAGTTGCCTCTCTTGGGAAATATTGGGAAAAGAGGGTCTTTTTAATAACTATAAATTGCTTTATGCTTTTAAAGGTTATGAATGCTTCTTCAGTGTTGGAAGAGGCCGTGCTAACGAGGTGATTAAGTTATAGCATGTTGTAAAATCAATAAAAAGGAAACATTTTTCCTTTAGCTATTAACTCACCTTAACTTGGAGCCCTTTTCTAAAAATGCTGCTATTCTTGAAGATGAATGCATATGAATCATATCTAGAAACCCCTGCTTGATTTCCTGGAAAACCTCCTGGCAGTTTTGGAAACATTATATACCCCCATAATCTATTTGGACCAGAGCAGCACACTCAGCATGCAGCCTGTGAAATTTCATCATAAATCATGATACTTTGGAAAAAGACTGAGGACAAAAAGAACAAAGCATTGCCAGATGATTTGGTGGATCAAGTGTTGTGAAGCTTTAACCCTTTTTTTGGCAATAAAGTCTTTGTTATTATAGCTGATGGTTATTATAACTTATTTATTTTCAAATATAAAGAAAAAGGTCATTAGCAATCCATTTGCAAAAAGTCAAAGTTGTCAGGAAAAGCAGAAAATTCAACCAAAAATAAACACAAAACTAAAATTATCGAAACAAATAAATACAAAAACCTCTCTCCATCTGCCTTGGGCTCTTTGTTGCTGCAGCTCTTTGGTTAAGAGGCTTTCAAATCCACTTAAAACACAATATTTTGACTTTTATTTATGTATTTGTTGATAGTAAACAAATGGTGCAGTCTGCAATAAAATACTATCTGCAAACTTATTGCAATTCTCAATTTAGGTGCCAAAAATAAAACTTTCTTTAACGACGTGCATTTCATGTGACATAAACTATTGATGTGTCACAGACACAGTAATTGTTTTGTTTTAAATTGAAGAGGAGTCTATTTAGTTTGCTAATTTAAAGTATTTAGGCAAACTTGAGCTACTCCTATATGCAAAGCAGGATAACAGGCTTTATTCTGGCTCTTCTTCTGTTCTGCCTGTCCATGCTTGTCATTGTGAGGGTTATTAAATACTTGCAGCTCAGGAGTTTGTTTGAAATACAGTCTTTCATCTGTACAAATACAGAACCAGACTTTGGATAAAAGCAGTGTGGGTGAAATAGTTATAACTTTGAGTTGTCCTTTCCTTCTGACACTTAGCCTGTACCCTATAGTGCTTTTGTAAAACAGTGTTAAAGGTCTTTTTACAGCTGCTCTGTACACATAATCAGCATTCAGTATGTATAGAGTATGAGCAGGAAAACTGTTGGGATTGCCTTTTATTCCATTGCACATGTGTTCTGCATTCTGCAGGGCTTTGTCTTCTACACTGCAGTGGAATAGAAGTATATGACAACCATTTTTGCTAATTATGTTTTCCAAGCACATATTTCATCTGCTGTTCGCTTTTCCCTGTCCACACTTATCATACCCCCATCATCTATCCCATACCCCACTTTAACTTTCTGAGACTGTGAAACCAGCCTGTGTATTACCTTTAATTCAGAACACTGGATGAGAAATTAAATAATAGCGATTTTATCAGCAGTAAATTCACCATGGCATTACTTACAGCTGATGGGCTTTCTAGAAATTACCTTAGGATTTAACTACAGCATTTTTTTTTGTAAGGCCAGAACATTTTTTTTGTTATTCAATAGAAATCTCTTCATCGTGCTGCTACTTCTTCAGTCACCATGTCAGAAATTACAGTGTGGCTGAAGCTGTGCGTGTTCTGCAGAGGAGGATGAGATAAATTATCTTGTCTGGTGGTTTCACATCAAAGCATTTTATTCATTTAATTAAAATAATTCTCAGCATGTTTGCTCCTTCAGATTGAAACAAAATCTGTCGTAACTCAAATGTTTCCGATTTCATTTGACATCTCAGGGGGTGTTTGAAGTCTTGAGCTGGGGGAACCAGTTTCTGTGAACTCCACCGACTGGTTATGATATGCCTTTGTCACTTGAGAGATGGATTATGTGAGGTCATGGTTGGTGACGGCTCGCCTCGGTAGTGCTCCGTGCGCTTGCTTACTCTCCACCCTTCCGTGCAGAGCACTCTCTGGTGGTTGTGTTTCCAAAAAAGAAACTGTGTCTGAGTTGACAGGTGCACAGCTGCATACTTCCCTGGCATGAGTGTTGTCCTGACAGATGCTGGAGCATATCAGTGTGTATTTGCAAGAGGCAGGAATTTTCTGGCACACCGGACACTGCAGATGCCTCTGATTGCATGGTGGATCAGGGAGGAAATTCCTCCAGGATTAGGGCAGAGGATCAGCAGTTAGAGACTACGAAGCCAAGTCGTTGGGCTTTGGCTGTGAATACAGGCAAAGTGTGTCCACTTTGGGCAAACAGAGCTCACAGACATTAAAACACAAAGAGACACACCATGGCTGTCAAACCTGGATCCAGTTCAAACCTCTTGAGATGATTGTTGATAATGAGTGTTGTTATCTACTGGTTGAGGTGATAATCTTCTTTTCATACTCCCTTGAGACTCTAAACCTTTTATTGTGTGTCAGAGCTTTGATTGGCACGGCCATAACGACCAGTGAAAAAAAGGTATTTATCTTTAAATATGGAGAACTAATATTTAATTTATTAGTTTTTTTTCAGTAGGAAATGGGGTAAATATAAATGCAGAAACCTTCACATCAATAGATCTTCTTTGCAACCAGTTGTTTTTACCAATATCATTTATTCAACTGATTATATCTATTTTACCCAGAACCATTCATTCAACTATTCAGAACTATTGCTTTCATACACTTTAAGGGTTATTAATTATTTTGAATTAATTATTTTGTTTCTGGAAGAAATAAAAAAGACTTTAAGATAGATGATTTCTTTTTTTGTACCTGGAGTGAAATTATAAACGCATATCAGAGGCAAGGCAAATATGTTTTTGCCCGTGTCTGTGTGTAGTGTGTGTGTGTGAATCACTGGATGTACATCTACAACTAATTACTATTTAGGGTCAAGCTGATTCAAGATGGTTGACACAGATATATAATCCTAGCAACCACAGAAATGGCTATAACTGTCACTTTTATAGATATTGAGCTAAAGTTTGGTGTGATATCCTCACATTTCCAAGTCCTATCTCATTTCACAACGTCTCAGATTCTTGCATAAAATCTTCTACTTTATTAAAGCTCTAAATGGAAGGCGACAGGTGATATTCAACCTTTCAATGGATGTTAAGACTTTAGTTTCAGGTAGAATGTCTTCCACATCCTTTTAGAAGTCCAAATGTCACTGCATGTAAACACTACAAGCTGAGACACCCTAGTTTGTTCTGGAGCAAAATAATCAACTGTTAGCATTCAAACACAATTATCAGCATTATCTATACTCCTGAACTCCAAAGGTCATCGTCTAGTGATCGATTATGTTGTCTGTTCTGTATTATACTGACATTTACCACCGAGGTTAAGTGGGTGTCACAGCTAAGAAGAACGTGCACGCTTATCCATTTGTTGTGGGTTTCAGCTCTGCGTCTTTGTCAATAAACAAACAAATTAGAGCAGTCAAATCATTTGTTGACAATGGGCACATTAGCCAAAAAGAGAAATGACACAAGTTTTGAGACAATAGATGGGGCACAATGTTTATTATAGGACCGAATGCTGGAGGTGGCTTTTATTTGTGAAAATAAATGAAAAATATCTACAAAATATCTATGCATGCTTTTGGCATTTAACACCAAATATTTAGCAGAGGCATGGCAGCAAGATAGAAAGTCTGAACATCATGTACCCATAGTCAAGCTGTCAGAGAGAAATGATGAGTTTGTTGTTTTCATCAGCTGTCTGTAGATCTCCCTTGTGATGAAACAGGTCTGCAATTATAATGTTTGTATACTTGTATACACAACTCATTCAGTAGCACTGGGTTGTAATAATTGCATAATTGATGAATCCTGGGCATATGTGCCTCTGCCATGTACAGCAGACGTGTTCCTTACTAATGAAGCCTCAGAGTGTGTTTTGGGAAATTTCAAACCGTTAGAGTAATTTTTCCGTCATAAATAATGATTTTTCTTCTCTTTGTCATCCGTAGCTTATTTTTATGCTGCAGCGTGATTTTTTTTTTATTCTGCATTCCCTTTTGCATTCACCGCCCCTCCTCAGAGTCCATCTGTTTATTTAACTCCCACACATAAACAGACTCCGGGAAAAAGGAGAATTAAGAAACAGCTATTAACTTCTAGGAAACAAAATGTTTATATTATAATGTCTCGTTATTGTAAACATACCTAAAGCAGTTTTCATAGACTGCAGCAAAAAAGACAAATCAACAGCTTTTTCTGACGTTACCGCAATAAAATAAAACTTTAAGAAGATACAGGGCAGTTGAGTTGGCAAAGTGGGGGCGACCCCCCATGGGGGGTGCAGTGGTACTGCGAGGGGAGGGGGTGGGACTGAATGAAAAAAAAAAAAGGCTTGGACACTAATAGCAAAGAAGTGAAGGAAAAAGGTGTCAAAAATTTTGGAACCTTTGCATTAGAAACAATTAATTGTTTAGGAAAAACCAAGCAATAAAGCAAATTTTATTAAAAATGCTCATATATACATTTTCTAGAGATGCATGATTCATATCAGCTTCATTTGTGTTTCAGTCCACAGTCATTTCTTTGGTTCTACAGTAGCATAGCTGTAGTGGTAATTTGCCCGCCCATGATGTTTTATGTTAAGCTGCAAGGCTTTTGCAGATAAATGATGTGTGAGTTGACAGTAAGTCTCATTGTTTCTGTCATAACTCTTCTTCACCAGCACATTATGAGCCTTGGCTTATAGCCTCCCTCTGCAGGACCCTCTCCTACTGGTTTCAGTTTGTTTGCGGTGAATGAGCATGTGTGCAGTGTTGAGAGCAAAACCATCACACACAAGACGTGTAATAGTACCGATGATTACTGCTATCTCAGCTGTCTATTAAAGAAGGGCAGATAAATTGTAAATCTGGTTCAAACAATTACATGTCGAAGCAAATGTGTGGTTACACGTAAAGAAAACAAAACTAGCAAATTTAGCAGTGCATTAAATAGAACGTTGACAGCCTAAACGTGTGTTTCCTCTCTGTTCTATTTCCATTTCATGATATAGGCCTTACTATATGTTGACAGCTTTATTTGCTAAATACTGTAAAAAGTAATTTACATAGTGAAGGCTGTCCACCGAATTCTAGCTCCCTCTTATAATTCAGCCTCTGCAGAAACCTTCAGGCATGCATCTCATCATTCAGCAATGCCACACAGTTTGGCTCACTGCCAAAGCCTGGTAGCTTCCCCTCATCGCCCCCAGTTTAACTTCCATTCCCATAACACTGCAATCAGAGCTTAGCCAAGCCACCTAGTGTTTTGAATTACACAGCAATTCTCTCCAGTAAGTACCTTAGTCATGCATATTTCTGATTGAAGTTGTGTGGTGTGTATGGCCGAAGTTAAGTAGTCTGCTTCTTATCTCATGTTAAAATATTCTGTTTGTTCGAATTGGCCATTCATGTTTTCTTAAGCAATCATGCTTGTATGCCTAATTTTAAAAATCAGTTCACTTTGGTTTATTTTTAACATTCTATTAAGAATATGTATTGCTCTTCATTCTTGGTATTATGGTTACCAATGCTATGAACTGAGACTGAGATACCACTATATACAGAGAGAAGAGAACAAGAGTTCGATCTCTCTGATGCAGCTGTGGAGAGTTTGCAATTTGAAGTTTTCTCTCTTTCAGTCCTGCAAAGTCGAGTTAAGGCAGGATAGGACTGCACTCACTTAGAAGAGGATCTGTTCTGAGGAAAAAATATGAGGTGCAGACGAGTGGATATAGAAAGGGATTGATGGTGAAGGGAAAATGATCTGAAAAGATGGATATGAGGGATGGCTGTTGGGTGAAAACATTTCATGGATGAGGAAAAAAAAAAGAAGCGGTAAAGAGAGATAGAAAGTTGGAGAAATAGGGAAGCTATTGGCAGTGCAATTTTTACAGATGATAGTCTTTTAGATTACCCTTTGGGCTGTGTGAACGCAGCAGAGTCAGCAGTGCTTTTGCTCACAGATAGGCACACACAGGCTGGCGAAGGACTGGTAAAACTTGTCTTTGAATCTCAAGGCCTCGAGGAAGAGCGATCAATAGACTGTCAGTTCTGTAAACGAAGGAGTGATGCCTTCATTTCCCCCGGACGTGCTTCGTTCCACGTCCTGTCATTTCAATATTACTGTCACCACATCGAAACTACACATAGAACAGATATTAAGCATGCTTATGTCTTAATTTATCAATCTGTGCAAGGGAGGATTGAGTGTGGAAAAGACGGCATTGCTTTTTTGCAACATGTTCAAATAACTCACAGGGTGTTCAATGCAGGATGGAATTATTTATCTATGTGCTGTAAAAAAAAAAGGTCAAACAAAATTTTCAATCATCTTAAAATACAGGGCTTTAAGAATCCCTGTCTAAAGAATTTAGGCTTATTATAGGATCTCCTGTCAGCTGCTGTCCCTTTTCATAACTGCTCATAATTTGAAGGAAAAACTTTAAATGCTGACAAATTTGAAACAGAAAAAAAACACTGGACTCGATGTTACACAGTCCTGAACCCTCAGGCTTCATTTCTTAAACAGTCATGTTTGTCAGTGAAAGCCAGCCTTTTTTTTTTTTTTTTTCAGCTGACCTGATGATGAGTGCCAAGACTGGCTGACACTGCCTCATCCACAGCTGTGTGAGCTCTGTTTGCACCACAGCTGCAGGGCTCTGCTCTGTCCCATGAGACAAATGATACCCCATTACCACACACGGCTCACAAGCAGCTTTTCAACACCTCTCCCCATACTGTACCTTCATATTTATACAATATTTATGTTTTTTGTGAGCTTTTATCTTTTCCTTTCCAAACTATAGATTTTATTTCCAGTCTAAAATGTTTCGCAAAGTTCAAATTGCTCTGTTTCTTTTTTTGATTCATGTTTTGTCTCTGCTTAAAGAACAAATGGATTTGTGATGGAATGCCAAGGTTGGTTTTTTTCCCCCCGTCTGATTTTGAGGAATTGTGTTTGAAATGTTTCCCACAAGGCTGTGAAAAGTCTCTGCCTGTCCACTGTGTAAAACAGAGTGTCACACATGTGCCTCGAGATAACTTGCCTTCATCATCATCATCATCATCATGGCTGCTGCAGAGACGTCAACATGCTCCAAGCGTGGTAAATGTAGCTCACGGCGAGTGAACGATCACATCTCGACTCAAATTGCTTACATCTCCAGAACTCTTACAAACTTACTGTAAGACTCCTGATGACCAGAACCCATCATAGTTTCTTTGAGTTTGACTAACTGTGAGGGAAAAAAAAAAGTTCAGACTTTCTGCTGAATAAATGCCGACAGCCATCTTGTTTTTTCTGCTGCCACTGTTTAGAATGGGCTGTCCAGTTGGTTGTTCATGTTTCCCCAGGGAGGATGGAGAAAACAGGCATGTAATGATGAGGAGTAATGATGTAATCTAATTATATTTGTCTTGTTACACAGTGTGTCAATGGGACCCTGATTAATTCAACTTACAGATGGAAGGAACAAACTGTCGATCTTTGCTTTGTTCTGCCTGTATTCTTTACAACAGTTGGCTTTTTTTCCCACAGTAATGATCAATATTTTATTTTTCTTTCTTGGTATTATTATCATTTTCCATTCATGCCTCTCTGCCCTCACCTTCCACCACAATCACACAGAAACATTACGCTCATTCTTCTCTCACCGCTTGGTTTCTTTTTGTTCGTGTTCCTGGGTGAGAAGGTAAAACGAGGTTTTCACTTTCCACATGACCTTACTCTTTTTTTTTTTTTTTTTTTTTTTTTAACTTTGGTTAAAGCTGAAATTTCTGAAGGATTTTTTTTCTCATGTCCTTGCCTTTTACATGTTTTGAATAATCTGCTCAATAAAAATATTTGCAAAGGTCGAAAAGAGGTTCAAATAAAAGAACACAGAGAATGACCTGTCTGTCAAAGTGACGGTCACACCTTAAGTGCCATAATCAAATTTTAGTACGAATAACTCAGCGCTGGCAAATTTTCACTCAATCTAAATTTTGAGCGTGTGAGAAAACATCAAAATAACATCATTATCCACATATTAACAGCCCGTTTTGCACTTAAAAGAGCATCGCCCTATTATGGGCTTGTTCAACAGCCTTTACAAAAAAGATCTGGTGAAACTTTTGCCACAATTCCTCAAACCGAAATGGAAATGAAAATAGCAGCCGTGCCCTCGTAAGTCATACTGTTGAGAGAAAAGTGACCCCTCTTGTGCGAGATTGAGGCTCTAAATCAGCCTGCAGACATCTCCTACCCCTCTCATCTGAAGACGCACATTGAGAACCATCATTCATGCTGGTCGGCAAAGCGCTTTGAATTTCTGTGTACCTTCTTTTTGGCTTTGCAGCTGTGAGCACGTGTGTTTTTTTATGTTTGCCATATCTTTGATCCCAGTGTCTGACAAAGACTGCAGAAGGCGATAACAGGAAATACATATTTGCTTGGCTGTATAGGTGTGGAGCGGACCGGTGCGTCGGCTCTCGAGGCTTCCCGACGCACCTGACATGCTGCCCCGTGTTTAAGTTGTTACACCGTGTCCTGCTGCACCCTGCAAGGTCAGCCTTCAAAGACTTGCAAGCGAGGCTCAAACCTGGCCAATTATTCTTTAGAATTACGTAGAGGGTGTGTACGGCTGAGTAATGTGGTGTGAACACACACACCGTGCCTCGGGTTGTGCTGTGGATGCTTTTCGAAATATTTAAGAACCACTCCGGCGTTTTCATGTCTCACTTTTATTGTTTGAATGAAACAGTTTCTTGTAGACATTATAATTCACGAGATTAAGTGAAGTGAAGGCAGGAGAAAACAAGGTTGCAGGAGAACCATGACTGCGTTAATAAACACTTTAATAAACGGCAGGTTAAATAAAACAGGAGAGACTTGTATAAATGGTATTACAAGTAAAGAATGGTATTGGGAGTAGGAGCTGAAATGACATTTATGGTTTGTTTTTGCAGACTTTGGACCTGCCTGACCTGAGATACTGACAGATTCTACTCTTGCTTTTCAATCTGAGTGAAAAGGTAGGATTTCTTCTCCCGACCATCTGCTAAAATGATCTGTTAACATGGCAGTAAAATGAATGTGATTCTGTAATTGCCCAAGAGGACTTGGTAGCACTCCTCTTCTAATAACTTGTGTGTAGTGTTCTGTTTATTTAACAAGGCTCCTTACAAGGAAAGCACTTTAGCTCCACGATTTCTTTAATTACATCCATTGGACAAGTTTTAGCACAGAAATGATTAAGATACAGATGTAACAAGGTGTGAAATCTTGATTGACTGTGAAGATGAATGATTTTACTCAGAAACAAAGGTGCTGCTCTGCAAACCACCTGCAATACACCGTTGTGTATTATGGTTACGATGGGAGCACAACTTCATAAACTTAAAAAAAAAAAAGCAGATCTCAGATTATGCCTGTGGTAACAGCAGCTTGAAAGGAGAAATACTGAGAAAAAGTGATGCAAACGTAGGTTATAACGCTTTGTGTGGAAAACTTGTGAGCGTTCAGGCGGTCTGATATTAAGGTGTAAGTTTCACAGCAGGAGACCCTTCATGGTTGTTTTTGGGCAGATGGCTCGAGGCTTGAGAGCTGCATGTTATGCTCGTCTTCAAACTGTGAACCTTTGATACACAAAACTCCTGAAATACATTTAACATTTACTGATCGCATGTTTGTCAGCATGTATGAAGACTGCTAACTTGTTTTTTTATTAAATGTGTCTGCCTGTTTGTTGCAAAGGGTTTTTAAAGGAATTTATAGAAAAAGTTATTGAACTAACATTAGATAAATGTGCTTTAGGTAATGGGAGTTATGAATATCCGAATTGTGTACTTTTTTTCTGAAATGTCATGTTCAAAATATCTTTAGTTTTTCTTTATTTATTATATGTATTTAATTATCAAGTCATGTAGTTTGTTTGTTTATTCTTTTTATTTTTTTGTTTTGTTTTTGAAAGTATTTGTACTTTTCTGCTCCATTTCATTCTTGCTTTACATTTATAACAACTTTGTCAATATGTGGATTTTTTGTGTCTTTAATCTAATTAGAACTCATCAAATTAAAGTTTGTCATTTTTCTTGTAAAATAAATAAAATCCCCTTTGTGTATTCATGGGATATAAAAGTTGATTTATTAAAGATAGAGGAGCTTAAAAAGCTTTATGCCCACTGCTTATAATAATTGCATATCACTTTAATTGGTTCACCCATATTACTCTATGCATGTTATGTAGATAAAATATGCAATTTTAAAACATTTTGAAGTATATGTATATATATATATATATGAGAGAGAGAGACAGATATTTAGAATATCTTCTTAACTCACTTGAATTTCATCAATTTCTTTTCAGGATTTAGGTTAAATTTGCTTCAGTAAATATTTTTTTTTCTGTGTGAATCTTTCTGGATGTCTAATAATTATACCCTCATGTCATTAACTTCCAACAGTAAATTAACATATTGATTCTAAGATCTATTTTGTAGCAATTAAAATAGGTTAACTTCAGTTGTGAAATGTGCTAGTATTACTTGTATTTGTACAAAGTTTTCATTTTCTCTATAAAAACATATAATCAGCTCAGGATCATGCACTTCTCAGTAACAGCCTCCGTGTCTCATGTTTGCAGTGCTGTCCACAGGTAAACAGAGCGCTCCCACTTGTTGGGTTTTGCACTTCTTCTTTGGCTTTGACATCCTCTGCTAATAAACCTTCTTCTCTCTCTTGCTTTTATTGTTGTCAGAGATGTTTTATCTGTATCTACACCTCTTTAATCAACTGTTTGCCTGTTGCACATTTTTTTAGGTTGACAAGATCAATAGTTTCTTTGCAGCAGACAGAAACAGGGAGGACATGATGGTGGTCAGCATCATTAAATGTCCAATTAGTCAGAAACATCAACAGAAATTATGTTGTTTAGTTAAGAATGTGCTGCTTGGTATCTGGATTGTAATTATTGAAGTATAAATGCTACATCTGCACTCCACCCAGCTGATGATTGAGTCATATTGGTAAACAATAACATGTCCTGCAACCCTCCCGCTTGGATTACAAGCTGCTCTGTGGCTGCTTGTGGGTCTGCAGCTTAGTTCATAAAGACATTGTACTAGTGTGTGTGTTTGTTTAAGTGTGTGACTTGCACTTGCTGAAAAACAAGTAATGTTATCCTGCCAGTGAACCATTTACATATTTATTTCCCCATCTAAACAATGCCACATGCACTGGTGGCCAACTGAGACCAAGTATGGCTGCCTTTAATTGGTCATTGATTCATTCTGTGATGGCAGTGGGAGACAATAAATTACAACCTGCTTGAGAAAAGAAAAACAGCAGACAAGTTGAGTGTGGAAGTGTCAATGTTACCGACTGTCAAATCTCTAGTTGTATAATTTATACATCTCTCATTTTTATTTATGTGGCAAGGAAAAGTGACGCAACACACACTGGAAGGAAAGCAATGCATGCTCTCTGTTGGACACTTTTATTTGCATAGGTCAGCTCACATTGGTTTAGTTTAGAAATAAATGTGTGCAGAGAGGCACTGCATATTTTGGAAGGATGAGTTATTCAGTGTGGGTCACAGAGCTTTAATTTGACATGAAATTGGTTCCTCAACAACATTCTTTATTGTCAAAATAAATAATGTGACATTATTCACTATATTTATGTAAAACTGGGTTCATGTGTGCTTTTGTGTGTCTCTATAACAAATTGTTTTTCACAGTATGGCAATATGATGACTGTCTTTTTCAAATGAATATTAATGAAAGAAAATATGAATACAAACTGCTTTAGTTTGCAGTTTGACAATAATGCAGAACCTTGGCATTTCATTGCAGTTTAATAAAGCTCATGTGAATGACATAAAGAGGAAGATTTAATGTTCATTTTTTCTGTCAAGAGAGCAATTGTTCCAGCTATGAACTTGACTGGTGCCTGATGTTGGAGTTTATAGCTGACATTTTTGCACAGAATCAACAATGAAGTTTGAGAAATTGCCAAATGAAATAAACATTTTTATTTTTTCTGGTTTTAAATTCCACCATGCTGGTACAGTGGCTCAGTTGTTGCCTCCCAGGAAGAAAGTTGTTGGATCAAATCCCAGCCAGGGACTTTTCTGAGTAGTGTTTGCGTGTTCTCTACATGCATGCGTGGGTTTTCTCCAAGTACTCCGGTTTCCTCCCATAGATAAAAAACATGACTGTTAGGTAAATTGGTAACTAAATTGTCCCTAGGTGTGAGTGAGAGTGTGAATCGTTGTCATTTGTCTCTGTGATGGACCTACAACCTGTCCAGGGTGTAACCCGCCCCTCGCACAGTGACTGCTGGATATGAGCACCAGTGAACCCCGTGACCCTGAAAAGAAGAAGCGTGTATAGATAATGGATGGATAAAAATATAATATAATTTTATAGTATTTTGCTTGTTTTGTTGAGTTTGTGGCGTTGAGTAATAAGTGTAAAGTAATATTAATACTGAAACTGAATCAAGCTGCACTGTTTCAAGAATCATATCATGTCATGAGCTCCGTATTGAAAATCATATCGAATCCCCAGGTGATATTCAGCCCTAATGTGCAATAATGACTTTTCATAGGGCAATGAGGTTTCAGTCTGAAATGACCACTCAAGAAGCTGGGTAAATACATGGCCTCTGCTGTTTTGATTGTTTCTTCTGCTTGTTGGTGTGTTAAGTCAGCCTCTTTGTCTGTCCAAACTGCCTAATATAACTCCCCAGTGGAGCCACTGGAATCTGTGAGCAGATTTCCGCAGCGCCGTCATCCAGCAGTCATCCTGCTCCTCTTAAGTGGGAACTATCCTGGGAATGCGCCCTCCTGCTGTGTTGCAAACACCCCGGTCCAGTTCTGGTAAATGGCACCCACCTCAGATAGGCTTTGATGCTCGCCTCGCACGTGGATGTCTGTGCATGTAGGATGTGAGCAGAGGTGTGGGTTCTTGGGTAAATGCTGACAGGCAGACAGAGCAGGTATTGATCTGCAGCCATTCCGACCGCAGCCCAAAGGGCAGAATGTATCTTCTGTCAGTCAGAAGGAAGGGCTTTACAGCTGATCTTAGATCACAAATCCCTCTCGGAAAAAAACAGGCAAGTGTGGAAGACTGATAATAAAAGATTGAAAACAAGCTGAAATAGTGAAACAAAAGTTGGACAAGAAACGGTGTCTGTATGTCAGCATTTTTTTATTCTGTGCTCTCCCTTGTGATTGTCAGAGCTGCCCTCCGTTCACTTCTCCAGGCTCTGTTGATTAAGACAAACAGATTTTCAGACCTTTTCACCTCCGTGACCACCCACGTTTTTATCCCCCTTCCTACTTTATCTCTGTCTCTTTTAGCAGCTCTCTCCACACCTTAGTGACAGCCCAATCAACTCGCACTCCCGACAGCACACATTTACATCAAGTAAATGACAAACGCAGCAGTCATCTAAAATTCGCTTTGCCACTTTAACAAACAAAAAATTAATTGAATGTGGACGATATATTTATTCCTATAATGACTGGAAAATACCTTCAAAACTTAGAGTAGCTACAGATAAGCACAAGTATTGAGTCTATTTGATTCATTTTTTCCATCCTATTGATTTTTTGTCTAAATTATTTTTGTTTTCTGTCAGGTTTTTACTCACATAATTTTTTTCTTAAAGCTAGACATGGGTGTTTATATTGATAAAATTCAAGGTCGCCACAGCAAGTGGTGCATGACTCTCCTCTGCCGTGCTCCTTCACAGTGATTATTCCATTACTTTAAATCTTCTAAATCTGTTCCCACCGCACATTTAACACGCTGATGGCTCTCTGTGTAGCTTTAGTTGAAACGTTTCATGACATCAATCTAAGACTGTGGGAGCCTTTGAGACCCATGAAGCAATAGTGGTGATAATGGATGTACAGAGGCTCATCTGTATTTGTTTGTTACCTTTTTGTCCCTGCTAGTGGATAAATGACTTGTTTGTGCACTGACAATGAGCCTTTTGTGTTGGGCTTTGGTGGTAAATGTAAAATGTTCTCAAAACAAAAAAGGTATATTGTTATTTCAGCCACTAGACTCTTCTAAAATTCAATCTCGTTGCATGATCATCCTTTTTACCCAGTGCTAGTTTTGCCTGCCTAACTTATTGTCATTTTAACTGTCAATACATTAATTCTCAGCCAATGCCATTTAAACACCATTTGTTCTCTGTGTTTCACAGATTAAAAAAAAGCTGTTTATGTCAAGGCAAAAAAATTTGTTATTAATTTTGTGCTGCATCGCCCATTTTTCATCAACTGAAGGGTCAACACTTGCATCATTTGTAAAGAAAAATTAATACAGTTTTGGAACATTCCGCAACTAAACTGTGACAAATGAATGGTTTTACTGTGAAACATTCATCAGGTATCTGTGTCTGAGAGTACAATTTACAAAAAATGACCTGAGATCACCTACATTTACATTTTAATTATTTTTGCAGCGTGTCTTTGGGTATATTGCTCTGCAATGAGAAGCGCAATGAGTATCCTGTCATGTGAAATCCTCGTTACTGTCACTGTGACAACTGTAAGCAGACGTATCTGCTTAGATCGGATCACATCATTGTGATGAAATCTTTTATTTCAAAGAAAACCAGTCAACGTGTCCATCTTCTTTCAGCAATTGTTTGCAGTGCAATAGTACTGTTTACATGCAGCAAATTCCCCCACATTTAGCACATATCAGTGCCTTTACAATGGTAAAATTCTGAACCCCTAAACTGAAAGTTTGATGGTTCGTTAAAGATGGCATAAAGCAGAACAGCATTGTTCCCAATCAACAGATTTGGTGAGTTTAAAACCTACTCATTACTGGGAGTAGGGCTGGGTTATATAAATAAAAAATGTACCACAAAGTAAGCATTTCATATCATTTTATTGATAATTTATACTTAATTGATTATATATATTAATAGAATATTTCTGCCAAACTGGTGATGTGACCTTTCCTCCTTTATCCACCATTTCCTCTTAAGCTGTTGCACTCATTTTCTCCTTTCACTCTATGGGTTTTTAAAATTATTTTTAAGCAGTTTTGAGATACGGTGGCTAAATATTATAGAATATAGAAACTGCTACTGCATGTTACTGAACAGGTTGTTGCCAGCTTTTTAAAGAGGGAGGAGTTAGTTGATGCCACCAACCTTGCTTATCTGGTCAGTGAGAGGTTGTACAACTAAAGTCTTTCCTCTGCCTACATTGCCCAGAATGCCATGCAGTATTAGATTGGAGTTCATTGAAATTGTCAAGATTGTTTTTGACAAGTTTTACATCGATATTGATCACATGTCCATCGTGATATATTGTTGTAGAATTATTGCCCAGCCTTAGCTGGGAGGACACCGGAGTACCAGGAGAAAATCCACACAAGCAAAGGGAGAAGATGCAACTAAAGAAAGACCCCAGTCCAGGAGTCAAACCTGTGACCGTGTTGCTTTGTGGTGACAGCTCCAACCACTGCCCCACCATGCCACCTCCACAAGTTGTCCTAAAAAATAAAACAAAAATACGTTAATTGAATGTTTATGAAATGTTTTCTATTGTGGAAAAATATATATATGCCATTTATTTTAGTTTTGAACCACAGAGTTTGTACTTTTCAACATTTGATCTTATTTACAGACTCAAAAAGGTTGTTTGGGGAAAATTAAAGGGTTTTTGCATGAACCATTGTTTTGTATTTCTTATGTAAATGATTAGTCCTGTGATAGATGGGGTTGCATTCAGTAACTCAATGAAATGCAACTGTATGCATCCCTTCTTAATGGAATTCAAATAAAAACTGGATGTGTGGCCTTTCTGGATATACTATTTGCATGCCTATTTCCACCTTCTTCAGTTTGCATTTCATCTTGTAGTGTCATGCTCCTGTTGTTATAGCTAATAGTCTAATTATCTGACATGAAGAATGTGCTGTATGTTGTCTGCAAGAGGCTCTGCCAGATGCAGAAACTTTGCAGGGAAGAGACTGATAACAAAAGGTTACATGTACTTTTCAAGATAACAGATTTTGCACTTCAGGGTTACTGAATTAAAAATAACTCATGATATCAACTAAAGACAAGATGTAGATGTTAAAACATATTTTGCAAAAGTTTTGTCATGCATTGGGAGAACCATAACGTACATCAGCATTACTGTGAAGAGCACATTGCATCATCTAATACAGACTTTCTTTAAGCCCCTCTACAATAGAGAGAAAGACTTTGTGGAATAAATTAGTGTTAAATAAAAGCTTTTTCTTCCTTTCTTGTGACTGAAACGCTTTACCGTCATAAAGTTTTAAATTGCGATTGATTTTAAAATGTCCTTGTGGGTAAAACGAATACATAGAGTGGAAGGCCATTATTCATTTGTAGCATTTTTTTTCTAGGGTTAGTAGATCCTAATCTAGGAATGTCTTCAGGCAGTATTTTGCAATTCATTTGTATTTAAAAAATAACTAAAGCAGGTGATTGAAACTAGATGATTTAAATTTTTAAGTGTGTAAATGTAATATTTGCACTTGATTAAGCATGTCTTCCACATCTTTTAAATCAAAAGATCTATCAAGGCATAGGCTGTGTTGCATTTAAGAGTCTGGCTACTTCAAGATGGTAAACAGGACCCAATTAGACACAGTCGGTATAGCATCATTTCTGTAAAGGAAAGGCCTATCAAGGCTATAAAACACAGTGCTGCAAATCAGGGAAATGGGTAAGAAAGGAAGACTTAAAAGTCTACTAATCCTTTGAATGAAAACATCTCAATCCATTAGACTGCAACCTGTTTTTCAGCACACACTGTGTTTTCTACGGCTTTAATAAATCTGTGTTCACCGGTCCCAGTGGAGACAATTTGGAGACAGTTGTTGTGAAATGTTTTAATCTACTCAAGCAATCTTTTTTTTTTTTTTTTGTCATGTTCAAAGTTTCTTTAAAGCCTTTGTTATCCAGCATATAATACGGTCTTTTGACTCTGTGTGTTTGTTTGTAGAGGAGGAACAGAAGATTTTTCATGGCATTTGTGGGACGCCTTACGAGGTGATCGGGCAGCTGGTGTAGAGCTGCAGTGGATTTTCTGAGTGAATGTGATGCAAAGTGGTGTTTAATGGGCATGGCTGGAAGGGTGAGTAAGGATTAATAGAAGATTTCAAACCAATGAGCCAGGATATTTTTATTATTTTTTTTTTTTCTGAAGTGGTGCCCTCTTTTACCTCCCAGTTTAGACAAGATTGTCATAATCTGTACCAAAACCCTTATTTGTTGTTTTTTTCCTATAACCATTATTGTACATTCATCTTTACCCTAATCTTTTAACAACTGAGACCATATTTGTACATTATATAATATTCAGTTTAACCAATATAATCATATTTATTCTTTTCATATAATACCATCCTGAAGAAAAATGTTGACGCAGTTGTGATTTGATATGCTGAAAACATTTTAAATTACAGATTATATTTTTTGATATCTGTGGCTGGATTAAATTCTTACTGGTTTAGAGCTGTTTTTGTGTTTCTGTATGGGAGTGTAGTTGTGTGTGTGCATGTGTTTGTGTGTATGTGTGAGGTGGGGGGAAATAGATTTGGAGCCATCCTGCTCTGAATCCACGAGGTCTGCATAAAGCCCATGCAGACAGACAGATGGGCTGTTGTTGTTATCAGAGATGTGGTTGAACATTGTCTGTACTAATGCCAAGGATCAACACAGATCAGAGGCAACCTTTTACCATCAAACCAATACATGAGGAACCTGACCTGGTTGTTGTAAAATGGTTTTATTTACATCTAGCTGGCCAAGAAAAATAAATAAATAAACGCAGCAATCTGGATGAGCCTAAGAGCTAATTTTATTGTTTCACTCATGCAAGAACATTGATAATAAATATGTGCAAATATGTACATCCAGTCATAATGGTTTTAATCAGTTTTTGCTTATTTGAGCAAAGTAGTTGTTTCCTAGTGTGCAAGTTCAATTAGATGTTGTGAGTATTGTGAAAAAAGGTGCAGTTAATTTGTTTGCATGTGTATGATTGAACGCTAAAATTATGTGAGAAATTGATGGTAATTAAAAATTTTATTAGGGATGTAGCGATTCACTCAACCCTCCCATTTCATTGCAAATTCTTTTCTTTTAAAATCATAATTTTTGTCCTTGTTTCAAACTATAACTGTCTTTTGTCATAGTAACAGAATATGAAATATAAAAACAAATAAAAATGTCATCACAAATCCTTTTGTGACCAAAAACATCAACTTGAATTTTTCTTAAAGACATAACTCACTGTTCTACAATAACGATGAAATCGAGTCAATAATTTTTATGAATCGATTCACATTTTAAGCAGTTATATTTGATTATTAATCGATTCTTGATTAATTGCTACAGCCCTACTCTATACTGAATGAATAAAAGTCTTAGGTTGACCCGGAAGTTGAACCCAGAACAGCTTCCCAGTCCGACTCCGGCGCTGAGAATGGGACAGCTGTTGTGAGGTGCAGACAGCTTTCTGCTTATACTTACATTTCTATATAATCAAGGCAAATGATGATTCATAGTTAATTTTTGTTTGCATTTTCTATTTCTTTTGTGTAGGAATCAAATAAACAAATGACAAATATTGTATGATTCTGCGCTAGACTATAAACAAAACTTCTTGCACATTTTCCATTCTGTTTTCCTTTTTAAAATTTAATAAGAACAATTACTGCTAAAATATGTTCTTGTGTCTCCACAGGGACGGGTCCAATTCATCTTCCTTCCTTCACCAAAAAACAGTTACGTCCAGGTTCAGACAATTTATCTGTTCATGCCACAGAAGCAATAACTAAAGGCTTTCTTTCTTGTTTAGAAGAGGTTTTGAAAAGACTAGATGAGCTGTAATGTGCCCGTCTTTCTTTAATAGTGTTTTCTTTCAATGGCAGCTACAGAGATTGTCATTGTGTAATATTTTTATGTGTCTAAATTGTAGCTTTTGTGCGGATTTGTCAGGATAACCTTGGGGATTGTCATTAGATTGTATGGATTTTATAAAAGAGAATACTGCACTTAGATTCCTGTGTAAAACATGCTGAGAAACTTTATTATCAGGAACATTAGCCCATATAGTACGACACATTCTTTTGGAAACATAAAGCAAAAAAGGGGTCAAAAAAATACCTAACATACAGGATTTTTAGCCAAGGGGAGTTCATCATTTAAACCAAGAAAATCACTTTAAATCAGCACATTTGAGATGTTGCTGACTCTCTGTGATGACAGATTTAGGCCCACACAACGAGACTCCTTCCTAATCCCCACTCATAGGTGTTTGTCAGGCCCTTTCAACGCCACAGATTTCTGGTGTTGAAAGGTCTGGCTATGAATAGGGAGATTATGCTCGGGGGTAAGGAAAGTAAGCATCTCTGGTCACTTTATATTTCCTGCTATGGTATTAGCACATACTTGGGTTACAGTATGTATTATTTTCCATTAGTTATACTATTTCTGTTGTGATCATTACAGAAGAAAGAGATGGAGTGGTGTGGATTAGATGTGCAGGGTTTGACATGTCCCTTGCAAAGCTTTCTTTGTCTGAAGATCATCTAGCAATCCAAACTGTAAGAAGATTATGTTACGGAATTAAACTAGAAGCGCAGTTATCATTCCCTTTTCCATAAGACTTCTACCACACAACCCGGCTACAAGAAGCCGGGCACAAATAAGGTTTTTCTGGATCACAAGTTTTGCTTTACACAATTTAAATGTGAGCTCAACTCATAAAAAAACAGCTAAAATAAATCAAGCTAAAGAAAATGAGATGTTGCTTAAATACGTGTCTGACCCAAAGTTTGTTCCCCTTTGATGTCACTTCCTGTTTCACTTTGACTGAGACAAATTAAAAAGAAAACATGCCAGTTATACCATACCATACCATACCATACCATACCATACCATACCATACCATACCATACCATACCATACCATCTTTATTTAT
>JARVJO010000002.1:12608861-12646320 GCA_031762555.1 Cynodonichthys magdalenae | reverse complement strand
CTGATGGATGGTACTGAAGTAGGCAAGTACAACATATGAAACACTGAGGACATTGAAATGACTGGTGTATTTGTGCTCCCCCTTAATGTGCCCAGTGACAGAAACACAGACAGTAGCAGCTTCATTTAATCTGTTAAACTGAACTTTAACACAAGATATAGACTGTTTTATGTATGGTGGATGACCAATTTTTATAATAAATATTGTTAATCTTAAAGCTGCCACAAATATATTATCAAACTTTTTAATGCCACATTTGGCCTAACCATTGAAAACATGGATGAAATAAGAAATATAAAACAAATAAAATGTATAATGAAATATGCTGAGTTTTTTAAAATCAGACGTTTTGGAGAAAAAAATTAAATATATTGTTTCCTACAGTATCGCAATATATCGTATCGTGACCCCTGTGTCATGATATACGTACATCATATCACTAAATTCTTGCCAATACAGAGCCCTACTGATTTTTGATTTTTTTACTGACAGGTAGAACATTTCAGGCTTTGGACCTCTACAAATGCAAATCCACTCTTTCTTTTTAGACGTTGTAACAATTTAAATTGAGTTGTTTAAAAAAAAGAAAATTAAAATCGAGGACAAATATAAATTTATTTTTAGACCTTTTTTTTTTTTTTTCAAAGCTTTAGTATAGATATGACTATAGACATAACTAAGGTTAGGAAAAATACCCCAGTTTTCTCAAAGATTTTGTTTACATACAGTTAAAGTCTATAAATAAATGTAAATGTACTCTTCAGTCAATAAAAAATAATAGAAGCTGGTCAAAAGTCTAATATTTTATGTTAATGTATCACCCTTTGACAGATGCAGCCTCATTTTTTATCTAATTTAATTCAGCAGTAGTAAATGGTAATTTGCATTTATTTATCAGAGTTTCTAAGAGTTATCATTTAAATTATTTATACATTTAGAGAGAAACCCATCTAAAGCAGCATCTGCATCAAAGTTACAGCAAATCACTCGAAAGTGGTTTAGATGTTTTGCTAAAACTCTGAAAGTTGCACAAACTGGTGTCATTAGTATCTATTTTCTAAAGACAGTAAATATGTGTGCAGATTTAAATGATAATTCATTCAGAAGCTGTGAGGTCATACGTTTGAAGCCTGGCACAAGTCTCAAAGCTTTGCTTTACACAACCCCAATAACATCAGCTGAATTTTATTTATTCTTGAGAAAAGAAGACTGTCATGTGAACACAAACCTAATGAATTAATCACGGTAAGTTCTGCATCAGCACATTTATAGTTCAGTTTCTGTCGAGAGACCAGGCCGGGCTTCAGTCAAGCTGCAGAAGTCTGACACCCGGGCATTATTTCAGCTTTAGGCTACGAGTGACAAGTGAGATGACCTTTTATTTAAAATAGGCAGAGGGCCTTTTGTCAGGTTTTACAGCAGCTTTGTAACATTTAGCAATCTTTACCATTTGCATGAAAAATTGTGACTTCTTCCTTTAAAGTCCTTATAAGTGCCACTTAAGGACAAATGTGTTCCCATGAGTGGTTGCTGCAGGAGGCTCGGTGTGTTTCTTACTCTGTCGTAAATCATCTCCGGTAATTGCACGTCTGTCTGCCACACAAAACACCAAGTTATGTTGGGGCGTGGAACCCGGGCTCATGATTCCTTACTGGTTTCTACATTTTGACCACCAATCAACTCAAACGCCCCCGACACACACCTGCTGTCCTTTAAGTGGTCTCTGCAGGCCTGTCTCCAGCCTCCTCAGCAGTCTTTAAAATCTGCCAGTGCTCTGTAGTTTTAACCAAATGTGACTCTGCTTATTGGCTGAGTCAGGAGCACAAAGCCGGGGTCAAAGCAGCATTTTGAGCTTCTCACTCTCTCAATTTATTTTTATTTTTTTCAGAATCAGGCTTCCCGTATTCAACGCAGCTGTTTCATTAGTTTAATGTTTCACCAGTTTAGAGGTTTCATTATCTAAATGTTCCCTTTGTTCTTAATCAGATTCTGCACAAGCAGATCAGTCTGTATCATGGACTACCAGTTTGTCATGAGGGGATTTCCTAAAAGTAGGTTATTCTCCTTTTAAAGTCGTACAGATATTGCTTTCTTCCAGAAAAAGATCAAGTATGCCAACAAAATGTCAAAAACTTGTTTTTTTTCCTAGTGCCCCTGCTTAGTTTGTATTCAGTACGCCACCTCTTCTGGCTGTGTGTGTTTGTTTGTTTTCTTCTCCTAGAATTTTTTTTTCATTCTTACCCAGTGCATGGTAGGAGATGAATCCAAAATTGGCCAGAGATGTTTCTAATGGGCACTGTCCTGCAAAAAATAAAAGAAATTGAACCATTCTGTCTTTAATGGGCAAATATTTCACTTTAATATTTCTGCAGCTGAGTTACTTTTGCCATCTTGTTTTTTTTCTAATATTAAACACGAGTATTCGTTAACTTTTGACCTAATTTCTCAGTGGTTTCTCTTCACATGACTCCTCAGTCCTCTGCCTGAGCCGAGTTGAACTGATAAGATGTTCCGATAGATAATTTTAAAAGGATTCCAGCCTTTTTTTTTTGTTACCTCTTTAAGACTTCCATCACTTCTCTTCATCTTATCAGCGCTACATTCATCTGATGCAATGTTTTTGTTTTTTATCTTAGTGTTTTTTTGGTTTAGATTTAAAATATGAGGTCGAAAAGTGTTCAGCATAATGACATCTCTGTGTCGTTTCGTTCCACACTAAGATTTATTTTCCAATTTAGAATACTTTTCAATAAATACTAAGTGATTTATGGTGAACCGCAGAAATATTGATCAGTCTAGACTTTAAATCAGCTCTTGGACTTCCTGCCGTTCAGGAAAAGATGCACTGTTGTAGTAAACAAACTAACTGAGACACATGAGAATGTGCACTCTTACATTTTGGTGCAAATTCCAAAAAAACAAACAAACATAACAAGTAAACAAGAATAAAAACCTTTTGCACTTATTTTGCATAGTAACACATTTCTGGTCCTCCTTATCTTTCATAAAACTCAGATGAGTGTTGCTGCAAAAGCCATGACTATAAATAAATAATGTGAATGAAGCCTTCCTCTCCTCTGCAGGGATCTGGTATATTTTTTCTTTTTTTTTTTTCATGTGGTCAGTTTAATTTTTGTCGTCTGGTTAGAGGTAGTGTTTTAATTCTTTATTTTATTTATTTAGTTTTTCTTGAAGTACTCCAATAAATAAAGTGAATTTCAGTTCAGTCAGGAAGTGTTTGACACATTTTCTTTACTGCACAACAATAAAAAAATGTAATAAATCAAAATATGTTTTTGTGTATTCATAAACGTATCATGCTTTTATTCCTATTCATCCAAAAATGTGACCTTTTATACCTTTTATACTTCTAGCAGTGCTTGTTAATCTACCAGACATCATCTTTATAACTGGACCAGTGTTCTTGACTTACACCAGTTTTATTACATTATATCAATTTACCATGTGTTTTTCTTGCAAAAGTCTAGATTGAAAGCTAAAACTAATAAAAGAAGTCAGATGTCATGCCTAATTAAGTTTAGGAGTAGATCATATCATCATAAATATGTTTTTGCGGATGTCTTTCTAAAACACAGTGACTGTCAGGGTTATCGAATATTCAGTTTATGACTTTCTTTAATCATATAATAAGTTATAAAATAAACTAAATAACATCAGAAGAACGTGACTCAGTGCTGCAAACATAAGTCGACTTTTTGTTTCTAACACTGATGCTTTTTGTACTGCAGTGGATTTATTTTCCTCAAGACCACCTTTAAAAAAGAAGTTTTAGTTAGATCCAGCAATCACAACTCTTTGCAAAGCATTTCTAATCACTTTATTTTGTGTGAAACATCCTCCAAAGACTGTTTCTTGTGTTGCATTTTAAATCATTTTGCTTTGTTCTTTTATTTAAACATAAATCAATATTTTCTCTGGCTGTCAAGCTCTTAGATGAGGGACTGATTTTTAAAGGCTGCTTGTATTTTCAATAAGGGAAAAAGTAAAGTTGCCAAATTAATGATTTATACTATAAGATTTATGGATACAGTTTAAAGCATCTAATAAATTTATGGGAACTTATTTCATGATGTAGCTGCTGAAAAATGTCATTTTCGTCTCAGTCTGTTTCGTACTTGCAGAGATTTTTCACTCTGTGGGGGGCTGACAGGCCAACAATGATACGTGGAAGTTATGTGAAAACAGTTAATATGTACAAGATGTGTTTATAAGGCGTACACATTTTAACAAAAACTAATGGCTTTTTAGTTATTTCCATGTGGTAGTGTGGACAGCTGACAGTCAGTTAATGTAAAGCATACATTCTTTTGGACAGATGTAAAATTATCCGAAACCTTCTGCTCACCATTGGTGAACTTAACATTATGTCTGTAGTTTGCATTTAGGCTAATGATCTTAAATCTAGAGACAAAATAATCATAAAAAATAAATTCTTAAAGTCAGATAATGAAGCCCCCCCCCCCCAAAAAAAAAAAAAATATTTCTGGAGCCCAAATTTACACAGTAGGTACTGTATATGGGGCTGGACCATGAATATGATACATTCTCCCAGCTTGCTGTAATATTATCAGTCACAGTGGAACAACACTTTCTTTAAAGCCTCATTACTAATTAAAATAAATAATTATTTAGAAAAGTGCATATTTGAACAAAAACATCAAAAAGATGAGCAATCAATAAAAGTAAATACCTGATAAAGGCTGCTGGATTTTTTTTTTATTCTATTTTTTTAAATAGTGAGGCAAGACTTAAAAATTGTACTACAGCTGACTGACTTGGGGGGCTTCTGATCCGGTGTCTCGTTCAGTTCAGACACCTAAAACATGCGTATTACAAGTTAAAACAGGATTTGACTGGCCTTCGCAGTAATCAGTAATACCCACCACCTACACACACACAGGTTTGTTTTTATATCTCCATGGGGACTGTAGATTGACTTCAATTCATTTTCTGGTAATTCTAGCCTAACACTGACCATTTACCGTAAAATTATCCTCACAGTTACCTGACCATAAAACAAACCGAAACTCAATTCACACCTTGGTCCTATTAAATACTAGCTATATATTTCTGCTTTTTATTTTTATTTTTGTTTGATTTTTAGTCATACTGTCAGAATTTGTAGGCATGAACACAGAAATGTAGACTAACTGGGGACAGGTGAGAGTGGGCGGGGCTGATAGAACAGAACAGACAGAAGTTGCTGATGTGCTGATGGCACAGAGGAAACAGGGGTGAAAACAAAAACACAGACAAAAAAAAAAACAAACAAAAGAAATCCATCCAAAAAATATCAAAAAGACACAAATATTGAGAAATACAGACATTAAAGTCCCAAATTCTACCAGACATCTGTGGCTCCCTGATTGCTACAAAGAAGTGAGGAGGTGCATGTAATAATTAAATGATTGTCAGGTTTTTGAATGAATAAATCTCAGCAAACACGTCTTATTTCTCCCTTTAGGTTTCAGGTGACTGACAACAAACTGTTTAATGTGATGCAGGCCCTGAAGTGAGACTGCTCCATTCTTGGTAAAGCAATGAAATGAAGAGTTAGACAAAGCCAAATCCAAATGACGTGTTTACAAGAGATTGTCAAACTGACAGTTTTTAAGTCTGAGCAAATTGTTTTCCCAGTGTAGAAAGAAAAAAATAATAATACTGACTTTTAATGAGAAGGAGACATCTTCATATCGGGGATCAAATTTTCAAATATGATGATTTTGCAGACACAAAGCAGGCTGGGAATTTTATCCCTCTGGCAATTTGAGCTGCAACTTGTTCCATCACTTTGTAATATATACACTATGTTTTCTTTTATAAGGGAAATATATTGCATTTCATTAAAAGTCTCTTTTTTTTGGTCTTTCAAAAAATGACATTGTGTTTTGTTTATTGTTTAATTTATTGTTTGTGTGTCAGTTCAGAGGTTGCAGCCCTACTCCTGTGGCCAACAAAACCCTGAAAATGTAGGCCACACCTGAGTTTTGGGTATTTTGGGAAGTTATACTGTGAAAAGACCACTGAAGGCATGTGATAGAAAATGTAACACTATGGCAGTGGTCCTGTCCACGTGGGCTGCAACCCCTGAATTGAGACAGTTATTAACAGTATTTATGTCACATAACATAAGATTTTTCTTGAATAAACTAGTTTTATTTGCTAAATGACCACCATCAGTCCACAGGGATTGATTGACACTTCCTCAGCTCTACGGTCTATTTCCTTGCTCCATAAGATATACCAGATACTTCTTCAGTTAGTCTATTTCTTAACTCACAGCTCATAGTGGAAAACTAATCCCCTTTCTGCTTAAGGACTTTGTTGACATTTCAAGAATCAGGTCTGGGACATTTTCAAGAGTGGAAAGGCTTTGGTTCTATATTAACCTTTAATGTGGTCAGAGCTGACCTGCAGGGATATTTAAATGCAGTCACATGTGGATGGGTTGCACTGAGTAGAACATATGGATCAAAGGAGCCAAGCTGTTTTGTATCAGATGAATTGATCGATGATCTTCCAGCACAGTGTTTACTTTGGATTTTGTGACAAGAGATCTCAGCCTCTGTTTACTCACTGGTGGAGGATTTTTAACTAAGATCAGGTCCCACTACTGGACACGTCCCCACACGGTGCCACAGCCAGCTGCTCAACAATCAGGCAGCAGGAAAGACTGAGTGCAACAACAATCAGGAACACCTGTGGTGCTGCAACCATCCACTCATCTACTATCTCTACAGGGGGAAAATGCATTCGATTCAGCACACGGACTGTTAATTCTGAATATTTTAGCAAAATCCAGAGTATTTACCAGTGTCAAGCTGGATAAGACAAAAAATACAGCATTTTGTTTCATCAAAAATTTGTAACAAATACTTAAACATTCCCAAAGCCTCTTAAGAGGAAAGAAAGTCTATATTTCTCTGCTCAATTTATGTTTCTCACAGAAGCTGTCTGATCTAAAATTGATCAAAATTACAATTTCAGATCTAATAATTTGTCCCAGCATTCACTTCTCCATTCCAATAAATGTCAGTTATGCTTCAATTTAACATATGCATATTCATTAAAAAAACTCAATTTCACCATTAAAGCCAGCAGTGAAATCTGTAAAGTTGTGTAGTTCTTTTTCTTTGCTGAGAATATATTTGTTTGGCTTTGACCTTCATTTGAATTTTCAGTAGAGGACACTGTGGCTGCTTGTTTGACCTTTAAAGTTTGACAAGAGAAGTCATGGGTTCTGAGTGAACGGAAGGCAAATTAAAAGCCTTTTTTAGGCTGCATTGGGATAGTGTGGATGAAAGGTCAATCAAGTGGGCATGAATGCCAGTACTACATTTTATGACTATGATGATTTCTGAAAACAATAGGTTTTATAACTTCAGATGGGCAGTGGTACAGAATATAATAAATATTACTTTCTGTTATGCTTATTTAGATATATTAAAGGGGAGGGGGTGTATTATGCAAAATCAACTTTTTTGAGCTTTATATCATGTTATATTGTAATTTCTTCATCAAAGTGTTGCTTTGACGCATGTTTGAGAAATCTTTGAATCTCCTGGGCTAGCCATTTGGAGCCGTTTAAGTACTTGCTGGTATAAAGCTCCGCCTATTTACCCAAAGCTCCTCCCTGGAGCGCAGTCTGCAGCCGTCCCGCAGAGCACCCCTCCCCCATAGCATTGTTGCGAAGATGTGCTGAAGTGGGAGTGTCAGAAACGGTAGGAGGTTCTTAAAGAGACAAAGGACAATTTCAAGGCATTTAGATGGACTATGATGCAAAGTCAAATTTGTTTTTGATATATACAGCATTTCCATAACAACTGAAGGTAACAGTTATTTGATTGTGGTATAGAATTGAATTGTGTCTTGAAAATACATAATCCCTCCCCCCCTCGAAAAAAAAATAGTTGGATGTATAAAACAAGACACCTGCATCTTTTTAAAAACACAATGAAATAAAGTAAGAGAAACATGCCTCCTAAATGATTTCATCATCATGTGACTTGAACACAGTCACAAAATAAAACATTTCCAGCTCACAGCTGTTATGACAAATGTGTTTAAAATACTTACATCTGGTAGATTTTATGATATCAATCTGCACCACAATGATGAACAAATTAGTCTGTTTAAATACACTGATGACGTACAGCTAAATGGTTTCTCTAGCTACTTTTATATTGCAAGAAATGTTTGTCTCACAGTTTATTTAAATGGTTAAACCAAAAGTCTATATTTGTCCAGCTGGACCACTGGGAAAAGGCCCAGACTCACATGTAACCCGAGTTAAAGAAATTAAGCCCATTTGGTTCAAATTGGATTTAGTTATTAATCAAATTAAGTAGAATTGTTGGCCAGAACTGGGAAAAACAACTGTTGCAAACACAATGAGACAAGTCCAGTAAGTAGGGCATTGAAGTCATATCCTGTTTTAGTCGAACTAAACAGATCTACTTTGTTTCTTTAAAAGCACCACAAACGTTCTGCATCAAAGTCCTGTTGGTTGTAATTTACTTTGAAGATAGAGCCTAAGTTTTTATTTCATGACCAGCTCCACATAAACCAAGGCATTTGTCTTGCTTAGAGTAGGACTTTGATTAAAATTAGGACGTAACTTGTCTAATTTTATTCTAAAGAAAAGTGATGTTTTGTGATTTATTGCTTTGTTTAGAAGTTATTGATGCTGAAAGAGAGATTGAACCCAAGTGACGATCTATTATTTGGTTTCTAACAGAATATTTCCCAGCAAATCCATGTGCAAGGTTTCCTGAAGTGATTTTTATTTTAATACTCATCAACAATCAAATGAGTCACCACTGGGTTAAAATTATACAGTAAAAGTTTGAACAAAAAGTCTAATAGGTACTCTTTAGATAACTGAATATCCTTTTGTAGCTTTTCAAGCTAAATGTCCCTTTCTCTGGGCTGAAATATTTTAACTAAGAGCTGGATGTGAATACTAGATCTTATATAAGTTTGCAGCTTTTACTTCTACATGTTTAAAAATGTTTTAGAACTAAGTTTTCTAGAACACGTCTCCTCTATAATTATATTGATTATGTTCGCATTTTAGTCTCGAGCTTGACTTTAGTACTGCCCTTAACATAATTTAAGGATGGAATAATGAATGAGAGAAAGTCAGGAAGAGAATGTCTTTAATTAAATCTTGACTTTCAATAGGCTGCTCCATCTTAGTTCCCCAGATTTGCATTAGTGATTGATTAAAGGCTAAAGAGAAGCCCCCAAATCACCATTTTACTATTCATGCATGTTATTTAATGTCAGGTCACTTTCATGATTCCAGGCCAAGTTTTTTTTTTTTTTTTCTGTTTTGTTTGTTTTTAGGGGCCGTGTTTCAAAGGTCAGGAACGGGTTAAGCTTTTGAACTGTCATTTCTTAAGTAGTTCCTTTTTTTCATGTAACTTTGAAACACAAGTTTTCTGGTTATAATAAAATTCCATGAATAACTGATAATTCACTTACACAACAGCAGTAGGGGAACATGTGATTTCATTTCAGCCTGAGTTAACCTTGCTCCCTGTGGAAGCTTATTTTGCATTGCAGCTCACGTCACTCAAATAAATGGGCCTAAAGATGAGATTTGGCATTTGGACAGAAACGTAGTAAATCCATTCGTCCATCCTGTTCTGCTCCCAAGAGCCTAAAGAGTTGCATTTTTGTTTTATAAAAGCGCTGTCCTGAGTTGCTTCACTCAGTGTCTTACCCTGTTATTGTGCCAGCTCGGTGAAGTGGTGCTGTGCTGAAATGTCACTAAAAATCTTTGTATCAGTGCCACCAAGCCTTACCAAGCTACATAAGTGTTACAACTTTAAGGCCCCTGATGTCAAAAACTATCACCTATTATTTAAAACCATTTTGCCATTGGGGAGAATGTAGACATTTCTGCACTTTTTTCTTCTTTCTTGTGTCATTTTGGATCAAATTGGAGCTAAAATGACATGTGGTGTTCATAAATGATTGATCCGCCTGCTTTTAGTTCACTAATTGATCGCAGACCCACTCAGCGTCTGTTTTTTTTTTCACTCTAGCCTTAAAGTTGTACTAAATGTTGACTTCTTGTATGAATACTGATTTAAAACAGCGTGCAGTGAGTTGCAAAGTAAAAGAGTAAAATAATTCACTTCAATTCCATTGTGCCTAACTATATATCAATAACTTTAAATAAAAACAAAAGTCATATTAAGACACTGTGCATCAAGTTCAGTTCAATGGAATTCAGCAAAAATAATAGGATAAAGCAGCCCTTCCAAATAAATGTTCTTCAGTTTAATCCAAAAATCATAAAATTGATTTTGTTACAGTAAAACACACTGTTATTATTTACACGTTGTCAAACTCTTAAAAAGTTTAACCAAGAAAAACAGTCACCTGCCTCCTTTTAAAATGATAAAGAAACCCAATTAATGAGACTATTTGTTGTCTAAAGCAGAACAAAATACCAGCATTTTGACAAAACGCTATGAGAGGATGTCAAATTACTTGAGACAGAAAATATGTTGAGTTAAATAAATACATTTATATATTACTCTGGTTTGCTTCACACAAGTTTCTGCCCCAAAAAAAATTGTGTTTTCAATGTAATTGTTCTTTTCTGCAAACAGACCAGTAAACATAGTTTAAACTCATAATTCTGAGTGATTTATTTATACCTTGTTTAAATTCTAAAGGTATTAGTCATCATTTATTAGTCATCAGATATTAATAGCATTGTTTTTTACATCACCATTGATTTGTTTCTCCTGTTTCTGCTTTGTGTTCTAAAACAAGTATTATCTTGAGACTACAAATGCTTACAAGATTTTCTAATTTCTATTTTAATCTACTTCTCTAATGTAAAATATTGCAGTACAAGTACACCTGAGACTAACCTCTAACTTTATTTGATATTCATTCCACTAAATAAAAAAAAACACAGCAGAGACTTTGAAAACTTGCACATAAAAAATAATTTAACCATATTCCATACTTTGTACAAACATAGTCACAGATAATGTGTCCGCTATTTTGAATTTCATCATTGCATTTTAATGAAGATACTAAGTAAGTGGCTGTATTTAAAATAAACAGTATAATGAAGAATTTTACATAAGCCTGTTCATGGCAACTGTTTTACCAAACCTTGCAGATCACTAGTCAAGAGACCTATTTTTTTCCCCCCAGATATTAAAATGCATTTCTGTTCAGAGTATGTGCATGAGACGGTCACTGTTGGATGATGATATAAATATGTAAATGAGACATTGTTGTAGAAATGGATTGGACCACATTTATAACACACCTTACTGGTCTCATTGACTGTTCAAAGTGCTATTACACTAATACTGCTTCTACTCATTCACTAACACACACACAAACACACTCAAACCAATTTGCATTTTATGGACAATGTGGGTTTCAGTGTTTTGCCCAAGGACACTTCAACATGTGGTGGGGAAGACTAGAATTGAGCTGACAACCTCCCATTTGGCAAATGATGCCTCTCCCACCTGAGCTGCAGCTGCTTCACTGAAGAGTGAAGAAAATGTGTGAGAGCAAACTCCATGCAGATATTATATAATGACTGTTTTTTTATCTTGCTAAACAAATATTGTGTTGTGCTAGTGTGGACACATTTCCAACATGAAAACAGATGTTCAGAAATTTGAGGGTTTACGGTGTATGCAGGCAAAAATCTAAGGAGCTGTTCATTTTCCCCCTTTAAGCATCGCTATAAAAATCATTTTGATGAATTGGGACAGCTCTACAGGAATCCCTTAAAGCTGAAATGATGACAGTATTGATTAAAACCTCCAGCGTAATTTTCTTTTTTTTTTTTCTCCTTCTGGTGAGTAATCAGAAAGCATTAAACATATATATAAAAAATGTAAGCACTTAAGTACTGAGTTGCCAAGGTTAAATGCTTTAAATTTAATTATGACAAATAAAATCTCAATTTAAAACTAGCTGGAGAATTATACCTCTGCCAGATAACTTGACATGCTGCCATCACTGAACCGTCAGGAAAATAATTCGACTAATTAAGTCGCAACCTCCAAATGTATGCCGTTGCGAGGGGAGTATTGCTGCTGTCTTTCATAATTAATATCTGGTGCTGATGCAGTGCAAATTGTGCCAGCAATACCTTAAATATCTGCAAATCAGAAGAGGTAGGAGGAGGATGGTGTCGCTCTCTCATCTTCCGCCCCTCTCGCCCCGAGGGCTCCATTGTTCCCAGGGAATTGTGTGGAGGTGTGTGAATCCTATGATGTGCCAAATGTTTCCTTCCTTGGGCTGTAGATTCATCATGATTGTTATTCTTTGCAGCAGAGATGGCAGAAAGCATGTCTAAACTTCATGTAGTGCAATAAAAGGCAACAGTTTGTGTGTTCTGAATAAAGTGTACACAGGCTGCAGGCAAAATGGGTCTGCAAGTTGTGATACTAAAGGACTTCAGGATATGCACAAACAAAAAAAATGTATTTATTGTACTACAGTATCTATAGAATTCTGTTTTACATTTAAAAAAATGTCAATGCATGAATATACAGTAATTAAACAAGCAATACAAAATATGTGCTCAATGGCAAACATTCCTCTTCTTCTCTGCACAAGTTTTAATAGACTCACACATGACATACTGTTTGTTTACCAATTCATATAGAAGTGATTAAACTGTGTAAAGTTATGGCAGGACAGAATAATCAATCATTAGGTGTTGGTAAAAGTGGCTCACATCAAGCAGTGTTAGCAGCCTCTTACATGCCATCAGACAGCAGGACCATCATATTTCACTTCCAAACAGAAAGAACACCAACAGAGCTTGCTGTAGGAAGAGGAGGAAGGGGAGGAGGAGGAGGAAGAGGAGGAGGACTATCAGGAGAGCAACTGGGAGGACTGAAAGTGTTTGGGGAGCTTTATAAAAAGGCAAGACTTGGTTGATGTATTTTGGGGAATACAAATTGTTGTTAGGAATTATTTGTAGTCCGACTCAAAGAAGAAGCAGCTGGATATCTGGGTGGATGAATGTGTGATTTGAGAACCAGTGACATGTTTGTCTTGCTCTGTATCAACTGTCAGTGACGGCAATATTGGCCTCAGTGAGCGTGACCAACCGCTATCCAGTTACATTTCTACACACTTCTGCAGCCAGAGTCCCTAAATTGGCCAACAAAGAGCTTCTCATATGCAGGCCCTGTTCCATTCCCAGCTCACTGACTGGAATAAACTTCCCTCGACATTTGCTTTGAGAAGTTACCAGATCTTGTTTTGTTTGGATCGTAAGGACAAAACTACCAAAAGCACAATGCAGAGATAATTACAGTTTTATTCAAGCAATTACTCATAATCTTTCAACTATATTGTCTGTTTTTACCTAACTTTGTCAGAATGTTTATGCTTTGCATGAAAGTTTTGTAAGTTTTTTCTGCAACATGTCTCTGTTATCAGCTGTGACTTTGCTTACTTGTAAAGGACAGCCACCTCCTTCCAGTTGCAGCTTTTTGCTTTTCACTGCTTTTTGAAATGATTTTATCTTCTCTTCTGCATAATGATCAGAGCATTTCAGTTTTAATTTAATTTTTTGCATACGCAGCCTACCAAAGTCGTAATAAGAGGATGCAGTCCATCCCATTTGTTCCTCAAGTAGACAAGCATCTTAAAAATCTTTTTTTTTAAATGGTGGTGGCTGGTTTATTATGTATTTTCCAGACACATACTTCAATTCTATACTGCAGTCAAGTTACCTTCAGTTGTTATGAAAATGCTGTATATATCAAATAATAAATTTGACCTTACATCATAGCAATCTAAACACCTTGAAATTGGCCTCTGTCTCTTTAAGAACCTCCTACCGTTTCCGACACTCCCACTTCAGCGTGTCTTCACAACAATGCTTCGGAGGAGGGGTGCTCTGAGGGGCGGGACCTCAGCTGCAGACTGAGCCCCAGGGAGGAGTTTTGTGTAAACAGGTGGTGCTTTGTACCAACAAGAGTTTAGGCAGCTCCACATGGCTGCCACAGAAGATTTAAGGATTTCTCAAACATGCATGAATGAATCAAAGCAACACTCTATGTTTTTGATGAGAGAATGACATTGTAACATGATATAAAGCTCAAAAAAGGTGATTTTGCATAGTACCCCCAATTTAATTTGGTATAGTTAAAATGGATAGCAAGGCAGGACTTCAGAAATTCATGAGTATCCAAGAGCGTAGTCAAATTTGCCTATTTTAACTGCTATTGTGATTCTGTGAGAGGCCAGCTGAGGATATTGGGAGGTGAGGTAGAAGATGAAGTGGCTAAGTGACAAAGCGGAGCAGCAGGATGTGAACTACTGAGCCATTCTAAAGAGCTGCTCACAGAAGGCCAATTAAATGATGCCCTTCTGTTATCTGCAGTTGATTTTTGCAGTGAAGTGATGGAAAAGTGTTCAGCTCAATTAAACTATATCTAAACTGTACAGGCAATAAAGCAAGAGATTCAGTTTGTGCAGATGGTTATGAATTTTTGGGAGGTTCTGCTGTAAAATATTACTATGTTTACCGTATTCTCAGACATGCTGTAGTGGAGATTCAAAGCAATTCTCTGTGTCACACTTTTCCTCGTTTCAGTTTTTGACCAATAGCTGTTCCAGCTCATTGCCTAAACTTGTCAGCCAAGGTTTTAAATTTCCATTAAGATAATCATATAAACAGTAGAGAAGTATCAGAAGATGCACAGCTTGAAATTAAATTGTCACATACCGGTAAAAACAACAATTTCCTAGTTATGGTTTGTTAACTCTGAAAAAAAATATTAGCACAGTGACCACTGAGGTAAGCAAAGAGTAAACAACAGGCTTTAGAAAATGGCTTTGCTGAATCAACTGCTAACTTCAAAAGAAAATTAGACTGCGAGGAAGAAGAGATTCACTTTTTAAGGAGAATGCCTGCTGATAGCTGCCTCTAGCTCACTGGAAATCTTTTGATAACACAAACACCCTACTGGTAGGTAAACGAGACACGGAGCAGCAGCCTGTGTAACTCCAAAGCATATTTTCATGGTGGGGAACAGTGAGTGTTTGAGAGATCGTTTATCAGTAAAAAGGGGCCTAGTTGTGACATCAGCCTCTTAAAGTGCTTCAAAACCCTTCATGCTTTGTAGACTTTGACAAAAAGAGGAGATTGTGACATTGGTGATATTATGGGACTCAAAACAGTAAAATATACCCTTAGTTTGTATATAGCAGCAAATTATAAGAAACTACCTTATAATCTTTTGGTGGAAGAAGTGAAGGCACATTATTCCAACCTTTCCTTTGCTGAAGCTGTCAGTTTATTGCTATTGGAGTGTGCTGAGATCTATGTGACTCCCTTTTAATAAAGACCCCTCAGGTCTGGACCTGAACCTGCATTTCAATCAGGATTCATGGATGGAGAAGGCCACATAATTTAGGTTCCTGGTCATGAGCTTTTGTCTACATTATAATCACTCAACCCTGGCTGTGCATGCACTGCACCATGTTCACCTCCAATTCTCTTATCGAGGGAAGGATAGAGGACAGTCTGCTCAGACAGCGTTATTTCTTATGTGGATCAGGGCTCCAATACTTCAGCTGTGACACTTTATTAATGGGATTCCTACTGGTTTGCTGTAGTTATTTTAACTCCAGTTCTGTGTCTGATATTTACCATTTATCTGAACCTTCTAAGGCTTATCCTGATACGGGAATAAGTAAAGCCACTCAAATAGTTTGTTTCCTTTTATTCCCCAAAGACAGAGCCTTGTTCTTTGACAGATAGTATAGTAAAGGACTTTCACAAAAAAAGTGTTTTTTCAAAGTGTCAGTAGTTAAATGTAACTAAAAGTTGTAAAACTCCAATCCTCAAAATTTGAAACATTGTGTAAAATCAGAAGGTAACGATTTATGAACCTATATTTTATTCACAATAAAATATGGTAAACATATCAAATGTTAGTATAAAATATTTTGTAATTGTTTTACACCAGATGCTTTTCTTGAAACAACCTGGACTTAAACCTGCGGCCTAAGACCATGGCACTGACCACGAGAAGGGGGTCTCTGCAGTCATTAAGTGGGAATTTCTAGGTGTGTGGGAGGAGTCTGTCCAAGACATGATTGGTCTGTTTGACTTCTGTAGACGTAGTTTGTTAAAGAAGAGATTATTGATTATTTTGGGTGGGTTTTAAAGAAACCATATTGATTAAGTTGGATGAACTGATGGGGGGACGTGTAGCTCAGTTGAAACAGCCAGGAACCTAGATTTTTAAATCTAAATATTTATTTTAGCCATAACTTGAGATAGGAAGGTGCTAGTCACACAAAATGTCAATGCCGTACCCAAGAACTCCGCCCACACCAAAGAACTTTGTCAATCATGACTAAGACAAACTCCGCCCACACAAGAAGAAACTCCCCCTGCAGGGACCCCTACTTGCTGACCACTGAGCTGCAGCCCCCGTCAAAACAAAAAATTTACATACAGGTTTTAGAACAATTTAAGCTCCCATTCAGCAAAATAAAAAAATAAAAAAATAATTAGCCTTCAGGACTGTTGAACGTCTAGAATCCTACATCAGACAAGAATTTGATATTTCCCTCCAGAAACTCCAGCTATGGTTTCCTCGTTCCAAGATGTTTACAGACTGTTGTGAAAAGAACAGTGGCTGCTTCACAGAGATAAACATGGCCCAGCTATTTATAGATGTGTTGCTGTCATAAAATAAAAATAATGACCTTGTTTTCTTCTAAAAATATGGTACGATTTTAGCAGAGATTGAACAACCTGGTCGTCTTATGATGATTTTTTTGTTGTTAACCTAAAGAGACTAGAAGATTGTTGTGTCGTTGTGGATTTATTTTAATGATGTAAACTATGAAAACATTATTTCTAAACTAATATTTCTTTTCAATTTTATCTATTCATGTTTTATTAGATTAATTTCTAACAAAATATTCGTGGAGATGAATATTTTGTTAGAAATTAATCTAATAAAACATGGATGGATAAATTTCTAACAAAATATTCATCTCCATGAAAAGACAAATGAGTCATCATTTACCCCACATTTCTTAGTATAAATTATATCACATTGATTTGTGAATTGCTTTTATATTTGCTTTATTAAGTAAACTAACAGCAGCCAGCAGCTATGGTTGCTCCTCTGAAAGCTCTGGAAATTAGACTTTCATGAGCTGACAGCTATATGTTTTTAAAGCAGCTTTACTAATTGCCCATTCTGCATTTTATTACCTGTTTTTGATTATGCAGTAGACATTTTGAAAAACAACAAAAAATATATATATAATGACACTCAATGAAGGAATTTAGTATCACAGACATTTTCAACATGGTACAATTTCCTTATTAAGGTTGCTTTTTGCATAGCAGCACCCATTTTCTTTTTTTTTTTAAGTCATGGCTCTGTTTTTGTTATCTTCATGCACTATATCAGTACTATCAGCTCTAAATGCTGTGTACCTGCCTGCAAGTTCAGTTAGAAGATTTGTGGTTGCCACCGTGGAGTTGTGAAAGGAAACATGTCTGCACACTGCACCAAAGTGTGGAACGGAAAACTACAGGTTGTTGTGGATGGGTCGTGAAAGACCCCTGTCCCTGTTTTACAAGCTGTCAAACATGTCCCCACCCTATAGACACAGCTTGTCAATGTTGTGTCTAAAATCCAAAACCTCTCTGTCATTTTGCCCTGCCTGCAGCTTAGATTGCACACTAATCTAAATGCACATCAGAAATGCATTGGATAGCTTGGTCTGGAGCTAACATGGTCATGTGACACAAATAGTGATTTCAAATAACTTTTTCTTTCCTTTTCCTATGACCTATTAAAAAAGTCTTATATAATTATGTATCCACTAAATGTGGCAGCTAGACTATTGTTGAAGACAATCAAAGCTCACGGAGGCAACACATTTTGGAGTTTGTTGATAAAATAGGCTAAACCCATTGCAAGAAACAAAAAGAGAAAAAGGACTTATAATAACGACAGACAAATCATAATTAGAATGTGTAGGAGGAATATGGTTTCCTGAGCTGTGTTTCTTGAATTTCTCTGTTTCTTAGTTTAAAGGTTAAGGATACATTAAATCTGAAGGATGGTGTTTACCACCGTGAGCTATTACAGTGCATTTAGCAACACATTGTAGCAGGAGGTTGAACGTATTGTGTTGTGAATATTTGCTCAGACGTTACCGTCAAATATGTGTTTGCACTTCCTTCCTCAGTCACCTTGAGTAGCAAAATGCTTGGGTGTAATGAATTGCAGTATGAAATTTGAGATGGTATAATGAATATTAATGTGGATGCAGCACAAAACCAGAGGTGGGAGTGGAATAGTTGAGTCATAGATTAAGGTATCCTCTGTCCCTGGTTCAAATTTATTATAAATAAATTTTTTTATAAAGTGTAGTGAGACCTTTAACTCCAGTCTATTTCTTCTGCTGTCTTCTATAGTGTAAGCAATAATGCAAGACCTGCTTTTGTATGTATGTGTGTCAGCTTGTGGTATTATCAGGAATACCAAATTGTGAAGCATGTTGCCTCATCAGACAGGTTTCCACTCTGAATGTCATAAAACTTGTTCAGCTGAAGGACTCTTTAAGCATCAAAAAATGGCCTTCTGTCATTATGCAAGGTCTTGACTTTTTTTCTTTTTAAACAGATGATGACTGTGTTGAAAAAAGCAAAAAAAATGAAGGACAGTCCCTTACCCAGTCCCCCTGCCCCCACCCCCTAATGCCTTCTTTCCACTTTAACATTCAGAGCGGCGTGCGGCTGATCTTTGCTTCCACCTGTGATGTGGCAGGAATACCACAGTGGAGACAGACTGGAGCCGAGCGCACTCCGAACAGGAAATAAAACTCTTGACGAACTGAATTAGGAAGGGGGCTGTCCCAGCTCACCCAGACTCCATGTTTTATGCTGGCACACAAGCAGATGGAAAAACATGCATACAGGAATGGGAACACGCAGACTGAGTGACATTCAGTGAACCTGGCTGGCTGATTTAAAGGTTGTGCATTGACAATGATGTGTTAAGAGATACTTTAGCATTTGACCTGCCGCACAGATAAGCATCAGTTTTGTGAAAACGTTAAAGTGGGATTCTCGATCATTTTCCTGCTACCTTGACTATTTTAGAAGTGTGCATGCAGTTATGAATACAATTCTGAAGACTTAACAGGGTTGGCAGGTGTGCATAATAATTAGCTCAAAGTAACTGTGCAGGAAATTCAGCACTTCTGTTCATGAAAGAACCATGTTGATTTTTCTTTATTTAAATGTAAATCCCCTCTGCAGTTACTGAGACTGCTTCTCATTTTGCTGAAGGTCAGTGTGAGAATAGGAAATGACAGGGGAGGGAGCAGATGTATGTGTTTGTGAGGAGGGACTGAGAGAGATGACAGCATAAAATATAAAGTTGCGTGTGCTGGACAGGAATAGCAGAGATATTGCTTTAAATGTGCTGCAACTCTGCAGTCAAACATGCTGGGCTTCAGCTCCATATCTGGTTTCTTACATGTGTTTATAGAGTTACGCATCTCCTCTGTTCACTCTTTAATCTGTGTAACAGTAGAGCTGTGGTTTGGAAGTGATTAAGGCTCTTTATGAGGTCCTCTCTCAACCCTGTGGAACAGCTGCAGAAGACTAGTTTTTACCTGGAAAGGGGCTGTGATGAGATGCAGCAAAGTCATGATTTGGTTAACAAGGAAGGTGTCTGGAATAAGTGGCAAGTTGAGAGTTCACATGAGCATAAAATGAGGGGTCCTGGACTGATCTTTTCAAATATGTAAGACATGACTACCTTTTTTTTAGCTTCAGGAAATGAAATGACTGAATGTATTTTCCTGCAGTGTCATTAACAGCTGCCTTCAGCACGCAGCTCCCCATACAATCCTTCCCTTTATATTGAATGTGTGCAGATTATTATATGTACACATGAGAGGAGGAATGTATATTATAATCTATTGCATGGGCTGATATGCTGGAGGAAAGCCATTTTATGGCCTTAAATCATTTTGAGGGAGACCCTGTGCATTTGAGAGTGATGTAAAAAATTGATGACAGACTGGCAGAGTCGCTCACATTTCCTTCCCAATGGCCCTTTGCCTCTCAAGTTTTTTGGGGGCATGTCATGGTTAATCTTGTTAGAATCCGTACTCAATCATTTTCTCTGAGAAAAAAAAACATCCATGCTGCTTATTTATATTGTGTGCATTTTTATGTGCACGCGCACACTGAATATTGTTGAACTCATTAACGGCTCTGCATAAATAGCTTTTGACTCTTTCATTATGTGCTGGGATTTGTATTGAAACAAGAAATATTTTCGTTTTAATCATCTACAAGCAATTTTCGCTTCAGGACCGAGCGGCAAAAGAATTACACGGGTTGCAAGGATGTGGAGTTAATTTCTAATCATAGGCTCGTTCAATGAATATAAAAGTCGGAGCCATCAGCATGAAGCATGTATGTAGGTGAAATCAGAGAAGGAGCTGGAGCCAATTTCAGGCTGGACTCTGGAGAGACTTCCTGTCTGCAGACTTTAATTAAGAATATTTGGCACTTAAGCAAAGGGCTCTATGTGTGAAGCAGATGTTTGGGTAAGTTACAGTTTCTCAAAGTAACAGGTTATTTTGTTAACTGGTATTTAAATGGGATTAAAATTTCATTTATTTTTGTTTGCTTGCTTTCTTTAATTTAATGCTGTGATATTACCTCTTGTGTGATTTTTATAAGGATCATACTCAACTAATAGGTACTAGCTAATTGTTCATAAATTTTTATATATCTCATTGCAAAAATGTAAACCATAAATATATTCCATATTTTCTTTAAAGATTTAGTTATTATTTAGTTGTGTTGTATAAAATAGTATTCGTTCCTATAAAACAGGCATAAATATATTGAATTATTTTTAGAAAATAAATGATTTTCATGTGGTTTCAAGAGAATCTTCTGGTTTGTTTTACACCATTTATGCTGCACAGAAGACATCAGCTGTATTTATTTCCCTCGCCGTTAGGGTCTTCTAAACATTATTTTTGTGTTGTTTACCTGAAGCATCCATCACCTGTAGTTTGATCGCCACTCACTGCTGCTATTGTATGTGTTCAGACAGGGGCAAAGGTTTGCTTTCAGCTAGGATTTACTTGAGTGGGGAAAAAACAGTGAAGATATTGAATATCTTCTTAGTGTTGTGATTTTTATGTGCCATGTGGTTTTATCTGTGGGCTCTAGTCTTTTTATGATGTTTGGGCCGGTGGGAGCAGAGAGTAATAAATTGTGCAAATCGTAAGTAAGAAACAAGAGAATGTGATAAAATTGTCAGGAAGGCTTGTGCCATTTTGTCATCCACCAACTTGGGCCTGTTTTTACTGTTGGATTTCTTTAAATTTACAACTCGAGTCACAGAATGAACATTACCTCAGCACCATTCTACTGTCACTGATGTCACTGGTCCAAAGATTAGTCTGAAGAAAACTTCTGTTTAAAGTCACTTGATTTCAATTGGACAAAGTTACAGAAACCTGCTGAAAGACAAAATGACACATTTGCAGGTATAGTTGAGTTTATTTTACCAGATGAGAGGTGAGGGACAATAACTGTACATGTGTGTCTTAGTGGCTGATTTTCTGATTACCACTCCATGGCTATTTGTGTTTCTAAAGATTTTTGACACTGCAGAGTATTATTTGCAATAACAGAATATAGAACAAGTTTAAGAGGAATAATCTCTGTTCTATGTTGGGTATTTAGAACTTTATTTATTCAGTTTATGGGAACATGTGCAAAATCTAAATTTTTGTCATTAAATGTATTTTGTTGTGCACATGCAATCTAGAAGTGCAGAAAAATTTATTTTAGTCTCTTCGTGCTGCAAGGATATCTTTATAAGCTGTTTGAGTATTTTTCAACCCATTCCGTTTTCTTTATTTTCTATGACATTTTCTGAACTATTATGTCACAGTTTTTGTGACGGAACTGCCAAATAAGGTCTGGACTTACAGACTACAATTTCACCGTCTTCTCCTCTGGCTCTGGGTCAGACTCTGGCTCCAACATGTAAGGCTGGAAGGACAAGTCTTCCCTTGTTGATTTCTTTTAATTAATTTATGAATAAAATGTTTCTGCTAGTCATAAATCCCTCTATTAAACTAGAATGGACCACTCTGGAAGCTGGAGGGGGCAGGTGTGAAGAGCCTCATTTGGATTTAAAGAGACAGCCTCAACACGAGTTGATCACAGACACACCTCAGAAAAGGGCTGAATGAGGGGCTTGTGGAGTTACAATAAGGAGGAATTTAGACCAAAGATTTCCAGTTCCACTTTCCATAGACCCCAACTAAATGATTTAAATGTGAAAAATGATTTAAAACAATTATATGTTTCCTTTAAAATTAAACATGAATTACAACTCATTTTAATGTTTATTGGTTTAGATAGATGTGGTCTGTTTCAATCATTTCCATTTAATTAGTTGATTTTTTTATGAGAATTACATCTAACCAAATCACTGATAAAATAGGATCTTGTAGCAGCAAATGTTTTCACTGCTTCAAATTGAGATGAATGAAATATCTGTAGGACATTTTCAAATTGATTAAAAGGTCTGTCATTTAAAAAAAAATTATACTGCTACAAGTCACACATAGTTATAAACCAAAAATATGAATATCACCCAGCAGTCATTATTATAACACAAAGATGCCCAGGAAAACACAATAAAATGACAGCTGTTTGTTTAGAGGAGGGCATTAATCCGCTGCAGGGTAGTTCCTGTGACAGCCAAGAGGTCCAAGGGATTTTTCCACAGTCTGGCATCTTTATCTCCCCCTCCCTTCTTTCATCTTCCTTTGTCCTCACCTCTCTTCTCCTCTGTCGCCTTTGCTTTTCCTGAGTGGCAGTGGCAGGACCAGTGCTCATGAATGACCACTGCCATATTGTCTGTTTCCACGTCAGGAGACAGACCCCCGTCTCCAGTTCAAACACATAGATCTCACACGCTCGCTGCCAGCCAAGGTTTGCCATATTGTGGGGAGGCGCCACCCAGCTGGGCAGAGTGGAGCAGAACTGAGCCGGGCCATCATCCTCCTCTCTGCAAGATCCCACCGTTCATGATTTGATAAAGCCTGCCTTCTTCATAAATTGAATTTGTCTCCTAAAGCCCACTACTCTTTTTCTTTTGGTGAAAGAAAATAGGATTTCATGATGTGATTATGTTAATAGTAGGTCTATATGTCATAAGCAGCTCAAGATCTTGCTGTAATCAAACTCCCTGAGGTGCAAACAACAGGCTGGAAGTCTGGAAGGAAGCAATGAGATGTTGGTGGAAGTCACGATGGTAAAACTCTGCAGGCATTCTGTTGTGCCTTTAATCCATTCATTATTTTGAATCTTTATCCAAGAAAAGTAATGCTGAGTAGCATGATGAGCAGGGGAAAATGCTCTTTATTCCACTCTGTACTTCATCTTTACTCTTGTATTCTCGTTGAGTGTAACACGGTTTGTTCTTCCTCTTGTCTACACCCTTTCATATCTTCCTTAGCACGGCACACAACAGCGGTGCAGCCTACTTTGCCTTTGCATCACAGCAACTAAAATATTGATGAACCTGATCTGACCTTCATTGCTGTGTCAGCAGCATTTTTAACATTCCTTACGAGACTCCTCAGGCTCATCTGGCCCCGTTGGCACACACTTGTGTTGGACACAATCACATGATGCAGACATGTGCTACATGTGACGCCAGCTGTTTCCCACCCTCCAGAGATTTAGATGAAACTGTGATTTTGACCTTACTCCGTGTAGAGACTGACCCTTTAATCCTGCCATGAAGCAACACTGATCACACAGTGATTTGAAGTTGAGAAGGGATTTCCCCACACAGCATACTGTCATCCCTGCTGCTACAACCCAGATAACACAGAAAAAAACATCTTGCTATATAAAGGTGGCACTAGGACCTCAGATTTAAGTAAACACCACATGCTGCATGCCTTATCAGTCTCTAATGTGCCATTTATTTGCCTTCCAGCTACTCCTTCCTTTTTGCCATTCTTAGCTCTCTCTTCTTTGTCCAAACCCTTCAGACATACAGAGGATATTTTTACCTTTAAGCTTGTGGGAGTGCTCTATATTTGTTTCCTCAAAGCCCGGGAGGGGATCTAAGTATGTGTTGGCTTGCTTAGGAAACACTACATGTGCACAACTCTCCAACCATGCTTTGGATTTCCGGAGCAAAAAGAAGATATGGCCACTGTATAGGGTTCTTCCGTCCCCACAGCCCTAAATAGTTTTCATGGTGTGCCCGTGGCATTCACAGGTTATGGAAACTTGAGCTCTGTGTGGCATCGCTTCCGTTGCGGTTGCCATTTTTTCCACTTGGAGCAATAACGACATCCTCTATACCACTTCCTACAGAACCTAAATGACCCATCAGTGTTTTTTTAATATATATTTTACATCATACAATGTAGCTACTAAAATAATATGAAGGAATGGTCGTGCATTTGTGCAGACTACAAGAAAACTCTTCCTTTATTTTCTGTGTGTGTTTGAACCAATAACATAAAAGCTAATTATAGAACATTTCCTACAGTTTAACACGAGTCAGATTTGAAACACTGTGTTGATTAGCTAATCATGTGTGTAATTGGAACTTTTGACTGTTCCACGTTTCTGCCTTTCAGTGAAACGTTTACACACTGAACGAGCAATGTCATTTTCTGATATCAGTATCGTGTAAATTAATAGCACGCTGTGTGTCACTGGTCTGCAACGATGCTCTACTCCACATACCAGTAATAAAACAATCTGTTTTAATTACCTTTAACTGGCTCTGAATTATTCATTTTGGACAACAGATGGTAAAATACATGTTCAGATCAGAACTCTACAAAAACTCCCTCTTTAGCTGGTTTCTCTAGATGTATTTCTATAAGCTTTCAGATTTTTAGCAAAAATGAATATTAAGTAAAATAAAAAAATTTAAAACAACCTGTAATACACCAGTTTGAAGTAGAAATTCTGTAAACCTTTAAACGACAAGGCATTCAAGTTTAATTAAGTCAGACCCATTACATTAGTAACCCAGCCCTGAGATCAAAGAGTTTCACAACACTCATCCAATAAACTGGAATAAAGATATTGCCCACATTTTATCTTTTTTTCCACAGTTATGAGTCTCTTAAATATTTTATTAAGCATATAGGTTATTGGTGGAGGGAGCAATTCTGCTTCTTTGATCAACATTATTGGAACATTTTGCTGCTCTTGATTTATCTGTGAGGCTTTTCAGGGATTCATATATTGTCCTGCTACAGACAGGCATTTGACCCGGCTGTGATGGCCTTTATTGAACGGGACTTTACTGCACCGTGATAGTTTGTTGCATTTCAATGGCAAGAAACACATTTTGATCTAAATGCTAATGTAGCAGCCTGTAATCAGAGGGGTATACTCTCTGTACTTGTAAAACCTTGCCTGTCTTGTGTCCTACCTTATATCCCACTGCCCTGATAGATGTGCTTGCAGGAATTAAGTTTAGATTGGGGTTTGCCTGTGAGACTGACTTCTCTGGGCTTTTTTTTGGCTTTGTGTGTGCTTCTGTGCACACCTCTGTGGATATGTTATAAATTCTTTTCTTGTCTTTTTTTTTTTCATTGAGTTCTGATAAGAGAGGCACAAATCTTCCTCCAATTCTCAGCAGTTTCTCACAGTGGAGGGTTTTCCTGCTCGAGGGGGGCCAAATACATCATCTAAAAAGTGCAATTTCATAAAAGAAGTACGAGCACAAAATCACCCCTGACAAAGCGGGGTCTATCATTGACCATGGACATATCTTCATAGTACCAAATATGGACAATGTTAAAAGTATTTGACCTTAAGAAGCAGTGATTGATCCTCTGCAGCTTTTATGCCATTATCAGCTCCCACACGCCGCCACAGTTTGATCTTCAGGGACTTTTGATGTAATGAATTCCTAATTAACACCGTTTCCAGACATTTTTATTGACTTCTCGGTTGCAAATCACCCAAGAATGACTGAAGAATTGCGCTACTGTTGGCCAGCCTCTTCTCACAGAGCAATATTCAGATCATCATTAAAGGGCAAGAAAGAACTATAAATACCAAAGCAGCTGGACATCTACGTTTAATTTGATATAGGAGATGAGACCGACAGGATTAATAAGTTGCTTAGTTCAACTCTACATCATTGCACATTATTTGATCACTCATTTCAAACATCTTGATGCTTCTGTTTGCTGGATGTATTGCAGTGTAGTTTACATGTTTGTGCTGCCTGTGATGTGAGTTTTTTTTTTCATGAAAGCATTCACAGCCATGAGATGATCTGATGGCCACTGGCAGGGACATATTCTGTGGAAGGATCCTCCCTCTACTCACAGGCCTCGATGGTGCTTTCACACAGCTCATGTTTCTGCAGGACAGAGATGATAAATGATTGACTGATCAAAGAAATACAGCTCAGCATCCATGTATGAAATGGAAAAAGGCATCTCTGCAGTCACTGAGTTCCTTGTTGCGTGGGAGGAGCTTGTCCAAGACGTGATTAGTCTGTTTCACTTTTATGGGAGAAGTTTGTTAAAGACGTGATTGGTTGGAGTGATCATGTTGGGTGGGGTTTGAAGAAGCCATAATGATTCAGTTGGATAAACACTGGATAGCTGGGGGGGGGGGGGGGTAGTTCGGTCGAAACGGCCAAAAACCACCTACATTTTTAAATGTAATTTTTAGTCTTAACTCGAGACAGGAATGTGCCAGCCACATTTGTATCTTGTGTACACGTTGAAACAAATAATAATTTGGTTGTAACAGACAGCATTATGAGCCAAATATTCTCCAGATTTTATAATTTTATATTTCAGTTCCAAGCAGTAAGTCAGACAATTAAGTGAGACATCAAAACAGTGCTGATATCTTTCTATGAAATTCATTACTTTGTCACTTTGTTGGCCTAAAAACTGACAGACAATTATGCATATATGTTTTATCTTTTCTTAGAGGTGTCTTTGAAGTTTGGGACCTACAAAGGAATCCAGCTTTTATCAAATTGAAACATCGAAATGAAACCAAAAAATAATAAAATTAAAGATAAAAGACAATGATATAATTAGTTTGGAGAAAATACAAATCAGATTATAATTATTCTTGTCTACTTTTCTTTTTTATTGATTCATGCATGTAATGGGGTGCCTTTATTCGGCTGTAGTGTTTTGACACAGCTGCAGGATTAAATGTTTTCCTCTCATTATATTTCTGTTAAGCCCTGTCTAAAGGTATTTTTTCAAGCATTCCACTTCCCTTTAGGCTCCAGTGTCTAAACTCCTCTATTTGTTCCATGCTTATGTTAAAAAAGGTGCTAGATTTTCTGAGCACGTAGGAGGATATTTGAGTCCAGTTTCATTTTGCTCATCACTTGACATCCTTTTTTTCCTGCTCTTCTACATATTTTCTATCTTTTCTTTAAGCCCAAACTCTTTTTTTTTTCTTGCTTTAGCCCGTTTTACCTACTGCAGAAGTTTAATGTCCTGTTGCCCTGAGAGGATGAACGCTGTTGGAGGCAGCAGCACCAGTGCAGAATCCACTGAGTTTGAGTTACTGCCTTTGCTTATACATCAGGGAGTGATTAAAACATCTGCCAGGAGACATTAACACTTGAAACTGTGAACACTTTAAGTCTACATTTGGTTGTCATATTCACTTTGAAAAAATCTTTACCACATATAATCACAGCTGCCAATTACTGATACCAGACAATGAGAGATGTAAATGTGTCAAACATGAGCCTTGAGGTTCTTTGTCAAGAAACTGTTAAAAACTCTATTCAAGTCTTCTGCAGTGTGTTAGCCTAAGCATTGTTAGTTTTTGCACTCAGAGAAAGAATATGATCAAGACTGTTACACTTTTAAAACCTGGAAACAATCGTTAAACATTACTATGTTAATTGAGACTTTAGAATTTGTGATTTTTCTGCTCTTGAAGGGGAAATACGCAAAATTACTCCATTAAAGGCATTTTGTTGTGTACTGGGAGTCTTAAGGAGTGCAGAAAATTAGAATTTAGTTTCTCTCTGTGCTGCATAGATACCTTTATATACTGTTTAGGTCACACTTTTCAACTAGTTCCGTTTTCTCTATTTTCTATGACATTTTCTGAAATATAATGTCATAATTTGTGATCCACAAATAATTACTGGACTTACCAAACTACAACTTACTGTTTTTATTAACCTTATTTAGTTGAAACATGTCAGTGGAAAAAGGTGACAATAAAGTTGAACTTCAACACCATATTTTGTTGTTTAAATGTTGAGGGGCGAAGCTGAAGTGCTTCTGTCACTTTTCTATGCAAAGAAATTGATCAGTGCTCGAACCACAAGTTAAAATACAAATTAGGACCTTTTTCAGTTTATGCCCAATAAAATTAAAATGGGTAAATAAAATGTATAAAAGGTGAATGGATTCATGGTTCAGCGTAAAGTACCAGGATGAGATTGAAAAAACAAAATACAGCTGCAGTTAATTTTCACTAACTTGTTTGAAAAAGCTTCTGCACCCTGACTGCACAAAACTCAAGCCTTTGTAAACCTTTACTGTGCCCTTGTTACCTTGCAACAACAAAACTGATTAGATTTGTCTTCTTATTGACCAAACAGAGAACTATTTAATTTTATATCCTTGTTTTTTGCTTTAAAATTGTCTTATTGGCCATGCAGGTTCCACAAACAAATAATTGGATAATAATGGGAACAAACCACTTGTTCGTTACCACTAAATCTGAGGAATCTGACTCAGATGTTGAATGATGGCTGTACAGAACATATATCATTTTTCACAGAGGTTCTGTATGTGATGTCTGCTTAATTGCCTTTTTTGTTTTTTTTAATTACATTTACTAGACTTTATAATTATTCAGGAAAGTTCCAAAAACCAACCTAAAGAAAAACTAAACACCTGACTAATTAGCAAAAAGTTTAGACCCACAAACTTTTGCTTTTAATTTACATAAACAACTTCATATTTTCTGTACTTTGAAACACTGAACTTGACCTTAATTAAGGTTTTGTTCATTTTCACAGAGGCCTGTCAAACAAAAAGCCTCATATACAACAATGATCCCCCTATCCGTCCAGTCATGGTTGTCATAAATCATCATATCTATGTTCCTTGTTTCCTTGTGCCGATACTTGGTGTTGTCAGCTGATTAATGAGCCTCTGTCTTTCATCCTTTTTGCTGTAAAATTATTTTTAACATAACATGAACTAGCATCATTCACTGCTTTGGGTGTATATTATGCAAAAACAACTTTTCTAAACATGTTATAACATAATTCCCTCATCAAAAACCCAGTGTTGCTTTGACTCATTCATGCATGTTTGAGAAATCCTTGAGTCTCCTGTGGTAATCATGTGGAGCTGCCTAAACACTTACTGGTACAAAGCACCGCCTATTTGTACCTAGCTCCTCCCTGGGACTCAGTCTGCAGCAAAGCTCCCACCCAACAGAGCACCCCTCCCTCAGAGCATTTTTGTGATGATGTGCTGAAGTGGAAGTGTCCGAAATGGTAGGAGGTTCTTAAAGAAACAGAGGCCAATTTTAAGGTGTTTAGATATGATGCAAAGTCATATTTGTTTTTGGTGAATACAGCGTTTTCATAACAACTGATGGTAACAACTGTGGTGCAGAATTGAAATGTGCCTGGAAACTAAAAACACTACCCTTCATTTAAGAAACTCAACCTTTAAATGGAAAATTAGATAGCTTTAAAAAGTTCCAACATTTCAGTTAATCATACAAATATTATGACTCTGAAAGTATGTTCTCTCTGAAGGTGACTGAACACAATCAGAATAAAAGCACAAGGTTGTATACTCTGCCACAGAACCTGTGCGTTTTAAAAGCAGCATATGCCGCAACATCTGTGAAACAGAAGAGGGCTGGCTGACGTAGTCTCTGCCAGTTGGGTATTCCTAGATTTACTTTTCATAAAACAAAGGTAATGTTTTCCCTCCAACTTCCTCCAGGCAGGTTCAAGTCATCGTCCAAGAATGTGTCGCTGAATCCGAGTCCCGTTGGCAGTACACTGCATAAGATTGAAAAATATTATAAATATTAATAAAGATAGTTATACTATTAACTGTGTTCTAATTTTCTAATGAGGGAAGTAAATAATTGTGTGTGTATTTGTAGGTTTGTTAGAGCCTTTAGGTTTCGGGAGTGTTTAATATCTTAGGTCAAAATATATATATATATTTTTTTCTGCGTTTCAGATGTGGCCATAATTCCCAGTCCTGTGTTCTGCATGTTTAACATGGATGTGAAAAGTGCAGTGATGTGCACCACGATATTGTGAGCATGACTGAACTGCAGCTCGGTGCTGTTTCCACATCCTTTACTCACCACAGTGGAATCTTGCTGATGTTTCTAGCAAATTTCAGAAAAATAATTGGTATCAGAATTACATCTTTAGTTGCAACAACAAAAAAAGCCAAACTACATAATAATGTATTGTTATAAGAAGTCATTGTATCTTCTAGATTGTAATCGTCTGTCATCAACAAATTAGCAGTTTATGCTTTTCATCTGCAACATGTCTTCACATAATGCTCATCTGCGGCACATTTACCTTCGCTCTTCATGTTTTTTCTTTGTTTCATTTTGTTCAGCTCATCTCTGGCTTCTCAAGTCCCTTGTTAGAAGTGAAATTGTTGAAAATGTATAGTTAAAGCAAAGACAGAGATTGGCTTAATAGAGACACAGGGAGCGGAGAGGAGGAGCTCAGGTCTTGATGCAGCCGCTGCATTGGCTGTCTGCTCTGCAGTAGGGAGGGGCTTGGAAAGAGGGAGAGAGAGAGAGAGAGAAAGGGAGACACTTGGGGGGGCGGGAGGGCAGCGCTCTTGTTGGGAGATAGGGAATGCCCGTTAGTTGCGTCTGCCGGTAATAGAACATCAGCCGGCACGCTGCTATTGGGGGAGCAGAGCGCAGGCGGTGCGGAGAGCTGAGCACAGAATGGTACACTAGAGAAGAGACGCTCAGAAACAGGCAGAGAGAGACAGAACACGTGAAGTGAGAGCGCATCAGCACATGTAGAGAAGAGGAGGACTGAGAAGGAGCAGGGCATTGGGAAGAGGAGAGGAAAGAGGGAGAGGGGGAAAGTTACCCGGTCAGCAAGAGATCGTGGAGCAGCTGAGACTCACTGAGGTCTCACTCCCACTGGAACAGCCAGGCGCATCAATAAGAAGCGCAGGTGGAGAGTGATATTACAGGAGAGAGTGCTGTAACTTCTTCCTAGAAGCACAGTTCTGTCAAAAGGCGAAGGTAATGCTCCTCACTGGACCCTCCGGCACAGCTTACTTCAGGATTATCCCAGCAAGGCAGCAGCACTAAGCAGAGGGCACTTGCTGTAAACCTGCTAGAAGTGCCTGTGCATCTCAACTCAACTCACTTCTGTGCAAAGGACTTTTTTAAAAGTGGATGCAGTTGCAAAGCTTTGTGCCTTTTTCTTTTACTGCTTGAAAGTGTGAAGTGGTGGAGATTCGGAGGGCAAGTTGCTCCGTCCTGTTATCTCTGAGACTATGTTAGACTGTGCGTCAAAGCTCCCCTCATCAGCAGCTGCAGCCCTAGAGCATGGAGAAGTCCAGCAGTGAGGAGTCAGCCATTCACCGTAGCCCATCTGTAGATAGCCGCGACTCTGATTTTCCTCAAGCCTCCACGTCTGGCCGCCCGTTTGGCGGCCGTGGCTTCACTGCCGGCGCTTTCTACGGCTCAACGGGGCCACGCAAAAACGCACAACAGGGACAAGCTGGAGCGGCAGCTGACGCCAGCGCAGGAGACAAGACTAACAACAAATACAGCTCACCCAAAGGCAGCAAATACGTAGTCTTTTACCTGGATCTATCCTTTGTGTTCCTTTTAGAATTCAAGAAGTGCAACATGGCGAGAGGCTGCTTGTGCTGCTTGAAATATATGATGTTCATCTTCAACCTTATCTTCTGGGTAAGTGGCTCATTATTTTTTTTAAATGTTTGTCATGGCATACTTGCTCCTATTGATCCTGTTTCTGTTATTGTTTAGATCCAGTGATTATGCAGACAAAGTGATTTGGTACATTTACAAATGTAAAGACTCAGTGGGTGATAAATGTTTTAAAATGTTAATTAGGCAACATTACTTTATGACAAAATGATGGCTGTCAGGGCAATCATGCGTTTCTAATTACATCAGGGTGTTTATGCTTGCTCTGTTCTGTGCAAGTTGCTATTCTTGGATGCAATGACAGAGTTGGTGGCAATCCACCAGGTCTCCTTTTGTATTATGTGTTATGGTGGGGGTTCATTAGGGTCACTCTTGATGGTTATGATTTATAGTGGACTTACAGCTGAAATGCATGTTCTGGTTTGCAAGTGATCGTGTAACCCAGGGGGGTTTAGAGCATAGACGGTCAGCAATAGTTTCAAAAGAGACTGATTTGTATTCCACTTTATCATCAACTCATTTGCTCTTGATGAAACTAAAATCAGAGGAAAATCCACAGATTTTAAATTTGTTTTCAAACTGTAACAAGTACAACTAAAGTTGCAGTTTTGCTTTGTAAATATAATGTTTACAGTAACAAGTCATAAATCTCAGCTTGTGAATCACGTGTAGATTTCATTCATGAAAAAACATCAGTGCATGGCTGGCTCTGCTTTGTGTTTTTATGCATGGGTATTTATTGTAACAGTGGTTATCATTTGAAAGATTAAAGAATGGATTAAAGGGCTTATAGGTTGTGAGGGTAAGTCTTTTGTGTGAATGCAGTGATGTGTGAAGCGTAAAAACATCCCAACACTTGAGTGTCCATCAAACCCTCAGTATCACTGAACTGGGAGCTCTGTTAACTGGGGCACAGTGGTGGCATTAGTTTTAGCCCAGCTCTGAACAGACCAACAATACAAACACACATATATCCCCCCCCAGCCCCCAAACAATCGTAAATCCGTCCAGATGCCCACCACATCTGTGAAAACTGAAATCTCCAGGGCTGGCTTTGTTTGTCACTGAAGCTCTGGACCTTTTTGCTTCTGAAGGATGATGTCTTCGTTTCATACTCCTATTAAATCCAGTCCACAGAGGCAGAGACGAAAATGATTGGCAAATGTCTGAGTCTATGTGGTGTCCTTCAATTTATGTCAATGTTTATTTAAGAGAATGAAAAGGTCATAAAATCTTTGTTCATGATGGATTCATTAATGCATTTATTGACTTACCTGGGTTTTCATCTCAGTCAGTAGAATCCAAGTAAGTGGTCTTGCCTCAACATGGGTACTGTTTGCATTAGAAATGGGACGGCTGTGCAGTTAAGTGATTGGTCAGCAGTTCATTATTAAAACATGCAAGAAAATTATCAAAATGCATCATTGTTGTAGTTTAAGTTTGGAACTAAATAAATCTTGTACTTTTGCTAATCAAAAGCTGATAAAAAAGCAAGCTGGCAACATGGTCATTATTTGGATAGTTCACTTTTTCAAAACTTGCAAGATAGTTGTGACACTGATTAGAAGATTTCATTGTAAACCCTTTCTTGCAGAAACAAAACTAATTTGTCTCACGTGATTGTTGTTAATTTATCCGTAGTTCAAAAGTTGCTCAAACTTAAATTTGTCACTGAACGTTTATTGTTTCTTGTGGTAATGACTCGAACATATAGTTTGAACCTAAACAACACAGGAACACCATCACCTATATTTTATCTTGGTCTGCTTAAAAGCCTTAGAGCAACCAAGTCAATTTTTAGCTGGAGTTACAAGGTCATTAATATCCACTTTTCTTTAAGAGCCAGCCACAGGAGATTTGTGGGAAGGCTTTTACTTCCCAAGCGCTTTCCAGGCTCAATTTGTGCTTAACCCTTTTCAGTAGTGAAACCCTGCTGCTAATAACTATCCTGCACACCACTAATAAGGAAGTGGAAATAAAGCTTTGAATTTGAAGGTTCATGACCTCCAATGTACATGGTTCCTATCTTATTGGTCCTAAATAAAATGCTTCAAGGCTGCCCTGAGAGCATGCTGAATATCTTCGTTTATTGCATGCATTATTTTCTGCTGTGCGTTTGCTGAAATATTACACAGGTAATGTTTCCCCAAAAAGTACTCAACGTTCAGATTTTATTCTATTCCCACAGATTCATGCTCTTGTTTACCTCCTCACCCTAACTCATTGTAACGACAGTTTAACTAGTGGTTCATAAAAAGAGTGGAGTAATGTGATGAGTCGGTCTATCAACATGTGACAGCTTGTAACTCATTCCGGACCTTTGGAACTCCAGATTTTAGGGCAGCGGCCTACCTATTTAAAGGTTACCGGAGCTAAGAATAATGGGATGACTCATCAGTGAGGGGTCAAGATAGGGTGCCTGAGCACTCCGGGACTGAGCAATCAGGGTGAGAGGTATGTTGTACCATGACACTCCTGGGACTACGCTTTGATACTCCAAAACTCACAAGGTTACTGAAGCTGGAAGGAAGGTTTGACCCTTTACTTCTGTCATCTCATCTCAAGCCTGCCGAAGGAATGGTGTTCTGCTGCAGTAACCGGATACCAAGTACAGCAAGGGCAGCTTCTATCTGACTGTGTGCACATACACAAACACTGACTGTGGATACGCACAGATATCAGCCATCCTCCAAAGTACGTTCATCACCCGCTCATCATCAGCTGTGTACTGTGGTAACTTAAAGCTCAAGGTAAACCGTGGCAGGCACTTTAGGCATTTCTACACATACACTCATTCTTAACCCCCACAGCAGTTGTTCGTGACCATCTGGCTCCTCTTTCTTATATGGGATTAGAAGAGTCTGAGCTGTAGGGGGCAGTTTCAGGCAGATTAGAGCAGTATTGGGTTGTGCAGTTAAGGATTGAGACCGCAGCTCCTTAGGACAGCTCTATGCTAAAGCCAGCATCATCAAAGCAAATGCCCTTTGTGGTGTGACGTGTGACAAAGAATGTGGTTTAGTCGGGAAGAGAATCTGTTGTGCTTGCTTTCTTTAAACACACTTTCAAAAAGTGTCTGTTGGACGAGCCTGATAGGGCAATTGATGTTAAGTCCTTTTGGTGTCAGCCTTGAGAGCGTCTCAGTTCTGGTGTTCTTGCTGGGAGCAAGGATTTTCTCTTCTTATTTTGTTAGTAAATTCTTGGTATGCACAGCATCCACTATTAAGCCCTCTGGTTCAATATTCAATTGTCCTTTGCTCCAAGTATTTATTTAGTCCAGTGGTGCTGTGTACTTTTAGAAGCAAGAGTTTAAAATGGGGGCATAAAAATACAGTTATTTCTTCTGCAATTTACAGGCAACATCACACACAGACTTGTTTTCTTTGTTAAAGATAAGTTGTACAGAAGCTTAATAAGCCAATCCCAGCTGTGTCATTATGGTGCCTTATCAAAAGCTAAATTCTTATTTGATATTCATATTGAAAGGCAAAGTGTCAGTTCAGCAGTCTTATTCTAATACAAGAAGGGTAGTATCAAAGCTCCTCCTTTGTTGCAGAAAAGAAAACCAAGTGTGTTTAGCATTCATGAATTCCTGTGCTTACTTCAGGGATTGCTGCTGGATTTTTTAACTATTTGGTCCAAGACAGCAAAAGATAAGGCTTCCTATCAATTTATTCACAAAAATGGACATTTATTGTTTCAAATACACCGATGCTTTGATGCTACCAGAAGCGATTGACGGAACAAAATGGGTTTTAATGTGTGAAGTTTTGTGTTTTGTTTTGAGGAACATCATTAAAATTTTCATACAAGCTGTTCCTTTGACTGGAACTCCGTGGGAATGCAATCCAAGGTGCTGAAGTAATTTGCTTTTTTTCATTCTCCATTTTGGCACATGAAAGCCTCAGTAATCTTTATTAGTTCAAGAAACCGTGTTAAAGTTATGAACTGTTCATTTTCTTTCTTTTTCTTTTTTGTAACAAAAAGCGCAGCTAAGCGCCATCAGTCACTGTCAGGTAAAACAAGGGTTTGAGCGCACAAATGAGTGTTCTATGCATGCATGATGAAACAAGCTCTATATATGTCAGAGTGTTGCATATACTGTATGAAATCATTTTAATTTGTTTCAGTTCTCAACCAAGTTGGAAATGGCAAAATACATTTTAAGTCTTAACTATTATGTCTAGAAAAATGATTACATCAGACTATGGCACAAATGCTGAGTCAGTTTGATCACACGTCATGCAAAGAATCATTCATACCATTACAACACATGCCTTTTAATCAAGTCTTGAATTTAGGGTTTTCTGTTAAATTGCTGAGCTTTGATTCAGATTGGGCTGATCTGCTTGGTAAATATCTCCATATGCCTTCTTTTGTCCAGTGGCTCATTTGGGAAATTTTGCTAATTTACATGTCTCTCTCCGGCTGCTTCGATTTCCAGGCCGTGTTGTGTAGTGCCTCTGAGCTCATTAGCTCGTGCTGCAGATCAGTTGGTATATGGAGATGCTGGGTTTCACTCTTGGGGATTGAGGTAATAGACCAGATGAACTGAAGTTGCATTTTACACTTGAATGCAGTGGTGGTGCTTTTTTACAAGAATTAGGATTTTCAACCATCTCTGATCAATGTTGGAATAGGCTGTGCTTCAAGACTTCATCTTTCAGTTGCTGTTTTTTTGTTAAAGAATGGTTATGACTCTAAGTCATGAGAAATTAAAAATGCATTGTTTTATTACAGTGACTTAATAATTTATTAGAGAGGCAATTTAGAGCAAAATGACTGAGCTTTTAATCCAAATCACAGACACTGCAGACATACAAGTTTCTTTTTTTATTTATTATCAATTTTGTTGCTTTTTTGGTGTTCAGTACTCATGTTTGTTTAACAGTAAAGCAGAAAACTTTAGTTCCATACAGTTTCTATTATCTATTACTTTATCTGCAGACTTAGAATTAGACGTTTGTTGAATAAACCTTACTAATTCTAAATCGTTCAGTGAAAGCTGCTGTTTTTCTTTTGGATGCTACCTGCTTTAGGGCTCCCCACACCAAGCGAACTTGTTTAAAAGATTTGGCAATTGTTTTACACCGGACATCCTTCCTGATGCAACTTTGTTTCAAACCTGCTGCTTTAGGTTTACAAGGCTGTGGCGCAGTTCAAGAGATGGATTAAGTGTTGTCCAAATATGTAAATTATCCTACTTATTAAAAAAGAAATAAAAAATGTAACATTTAAAAAGGTGGGTTTTTTTTTGCCATAACATGAAAAATGACTTAAAATATTTTTACATACACATTTTAAGAAGCAGCTTTGTTTGGCGTACGATGCCCAAGACAAATTGCCCCTAGGGGACAATAAAGTATCTATCTATCTATCTATCTATCTATCTATCTATCTATCTATCTATCTATCTATCTA